>JACTTY020000151.1:0-520391 GCA_014595695.2 Epargyreus clarus clarus
ACACACAAATAAACACACTTCGACTGTTTTTCTAATTTTCCAAATGACCAGAAATACAAAAACGCGATTTCGATAGACACAGACTCATATTGTACTCTCTATGTAACGAATATATGTGCGTGTGTGAGTTTTGTGTGCGTTACACATTAACACACGCACACACCTACACATACACACCAACAAACACACACATATACACTATACATTAAAGACCTCTCATACACACGCGCACGTCCACAAGCATGGACATTCAAATACACACGCTCACATAGACAAACACACCCAATCACACGCACACACACATGCACGCAACAACGTACGCACACAAAAACTAACAGATACATATCGAAACTTACTCATAGAACGCTCATCCACGCACAAACACACACACTGACACGCACGAACGTAACGACACACACAAACACACACACCTACGTTTCCTTACCAACACTGAAATCCAAACAAAACCTCGACCCGGAGCTCTCGCATCTAACACGTCCTATGAACTACACCAGCACACTAACCTGGTCCCCGCGGCCTCCCCGTCCCCGTTGTCCACCGCCACGCGGTGATGGTCCACCAGGTGCGACATGAGCCCCTCCGCGCTCTCGTACGAGCACAGCTCCTCGCAGAAGTTGCATTGTGCGAGGCACGACCCGGTGTCCTTTATCGTGAAGTGGTCCCATGCGGAACCCACGCCCTTCGAGTTCACCCTAAAATGTGTATATACTAAGACGGGCAGGAAAGACTGAAGAGATGAGGGACAGAGGTTCAAATATCATCATCAACCCACTAGTGTCTCACTGCTGGGCACGGGTCTCCTCTCAAAATGGGAAGGATTAGGCCATAGCCTCACACATTCACATACCTTTTAGCATTATGCAGGTTTCCTCACGATATTTTCCTTCACCGTTTAAGCAAATGATAATTAATTTTTGAAGTATTAGGGCATGCAGTCCAATTGACAACAAATGTCTACTGCCGCTCATGGACATCTATAATGAACCCCCGATAACCTTAATGCCACTACCCCTGAGAACTAAGTGGGCGCCCTCAGGTAGGAAGCTAATCTTATGTGAGATTGATTACAGATGTCCATGGGCGGCAGTAGCCACTTATCATCAGATGGACTACATGCTCGTCTGCTACTCCTATGTTATAAAAAATAACAAACCAAGTGACTCTGTTCGCACAATAATTTCTAATAATTTTCTGAGGTTCGACAAGCATGTGGGCGGAGCATAAAACTATTTGAATACCTATTCAACAGTTTAGTCGGTATGTGATTGACCCCACATCAAGGAAATAACCTCTGCATATGATTGACACAAATTCATCAACGGTCCTTACTAAAACAATGAATAACTTAATTATTTGTAAAGGTTGCTTCCATTTTAGTTTTATTTGGTGTATATATTAACTGATCGGACCTCTTGATCCAGGGGTCCGAGGTTCTAATCCCAGGCACCTCTGATTTTTTAATGTTATATGCATATTAAAAATTAATTATCACTTGCTAACTATACGGTGAAGAAAACATCATGAAGAAACGTGCCCATTTGAGATATTTTATAAAAACAAAAAATCTGGAAGGTGTGTGAAGTCTACCAATACGCACTTGGCCAGCGCGGTGGACTATGGCCTAATCCTTCTCATTCGGAGAGGAGACCCGTGCCCAGCAGCGGGACAGTAATGGGTTGATGATGATGTTGAACATTTTCTAATACACACATAACTAACAAAAATTTGAGTCGAGTATCTAGGATTTGAACCTCAGACTCAACATTAGAGAGGCTAAGTTAACTGGGTCAACCAACATATAGGCAATCACTGCCTCCGTATGCTCATTTGCTTCTTCAGAATCATTAAAAATTAGACAAAGTAGAATGCTAGATTGAAGCAAGCTTGAAGGTGGTAGAACCCTTTGTGGTTCGACTCCACCGGCACCACTGCCACACCTATTTCTACCCAACAGCAGTATTAACCGCTGCTGTGCTCTGGTTTGAAGGGGTAGCAGCGCATCTGTGACTGACCTAAGGTAGTTTAATCCTATCTGTGTTTGATTACAGATGTGCATGGGCAGCAGTAGCCACTTACTATCACATGGATTGCATGCTCGTCTGCTACTCCTATATTATAAAAAAAAGCGAATATGACAAAAAAACACAAATTATATAGTCCCAGAGCACTATGACATGGGGCTCTTCAAAATGGGTGCAAAAAGAGCTCTCATACAAAGCCGGCGATGGCATTGGCGACTCCTCTGGTGTTGCAAATGTCCATAGGCGGCAATGACTACTTTCCATCAGGTAGCACGTCTGCCTAATTATTAGGTTAAACTATAAAAAAATAGTTAATACTTACAAGTTACTAAGTTCCTGCTCGAACTGTATATTTCCATCCAACAACTTTATTGTGGTGATATTGTGGACTTTGGTCATATGCTCCATCACCTCATTCGTGTCTTGACACGCAAAGGACTTCTGGCAGAGTAGGCAGAGCGACTCCTCCTCATCTTTGGTATCGTCCTCCAGGACTTTGACGGCTCTAAAACAGTTAAACTTGTTACATAAAGACAAACTTAGTGTATTAAGTGTGCTGAGAGAGACATACTTTTCTTAGGCATTCTAGCTAAGTCACTTGTACCTACGTACAGTCTATATCTATCACACTATTAAGACAAATCTATAAATCTATTCTTTGGTAAGCCGTATAAAATGTATTCTATCTCCCCTTCGAGACTAAAAATTACTACTCTGCTAGAAGGTAATGTATGTAATATAACCAGGAAATTACAACCAGATGTGTCAAACCACACACCACCCACATATTAAAAGCACGCTAGTAAAGCAGTTCTTGCTTCGGTGGAAGGCTGAGGATTCTGGCCGACTTAGAAATGAGACGGTCATCTTATTTCTCAATAGTAACAACTAACACATCAGTGATCAGCATCAGACCCTGGGGGGTTACTACCATCTCTTAAAACAATATTTAAATCATACTTATACTTTTTTTGTAGGAAATGTAACTTTTTAAACAAAATATGACAATTTCAGTTGGTTTTATACATTGGCATTGGATAAGCGAAAAATTAATAAGGGTTTAAGTTTGTTCAACTGTGTATGACGGAATATTTTACTCTTTTAAGGAGGAAATAACTTCCCTGAACTATGATGGTTTTTAAAAGACGGTGGTAGCCCCCTGGTCTATATGGAATAGATTAGAGACGTCCAGTGACCGCAGTGACGCCTTACCATTAAGTGGACTAGCTTATTTACTATTTGAATCTTATAAGAATAAACAATGAATAAACATCATGGATATTTTTTGTAATAAACACAACAATATTATAAATGCATACAAAATGTTTAGTGCGTTCACGTCCGCTTATTGCTTGTAATATTAAGATATTTAGCAGGCCACAACTTCCATGAAAACAGTTAATTCAAGAAAAAAACCATTCAGTATTACGAAAATAAAAAAATGGTCTAACGAATAAATTTCAAGACTGATCAAAATAATAATAAACAGTACTTACCCCTCATCCTCAGATGGCGATCCATTCTTAGCTTTACTTCCACAGCCCTTTTCAAGTACTTGGTGCGCCGACCGAACATGTTTCATTAAATTCGTTATACTTGTTCTGTACGAGAACAATTCGTGACAAATATTACATTTCGCGGTAAATGTCGTCGCATCAACCACTTCGAAATAATCCCACGATTTGGATCTTCGTTTATTATACACAGTATCGCTATTGGGAGAATAATATGGAATAAATCACATAAATAATAAATAAAGTTTCCCGCCAAGTCAATATACATAGACAATCAAACAATAATATCAAAATATTGTGGTATACCTGGACATATTATAGATATTACCGATATTGGTGCTTGATATTTAATATAATGGCATATTTCGTTGCCAAACGAACCGATACCCTACTCGGCAGCCATTTTGTATCGTCCGATGTCAACGTCAAATACGAAACGATTAGATAGCAGATAGATATCAATGAGTGTTCACAGTATAAGACTTCGGCTTTTTTAATTAAAGGTCTATCAAATAATATTATTGTATTTATTTAAAACGATAAATTACATGAGAGTTAAGACAAGTAAGAAAGAGTTCTATAAGTTATTGTGTCGTTTCGTGTGGTACTGGAAATATATTATCGATTTCGATACAATAACAATATTTTCGATGATATTATTTTGATATCCCATACACAGCGGTAAAGCATTGTAAACCATGTTGTATTGTATGTGTCTGTGGATTGGATAATCCAAAGCCGAGTAAAAGTCAAACGTAAGCAAATAGAAATTACAGATGACGCTAGTCTCGCATTTACGACAGTCACGCCATCTTAACGATATTCAAAGTGCCTCATGCGTATCCTGCAAGATGTATTCAAATATTTTTTAAACGACTTCATTTTGACTCAATATAGCATATAGCTGAATCAAGTGTAATAAAAGCATTGTATGTCAGAGCCACAACGCTTATTCAGTTTCATAAAATGAATGATGATTACAACAAATAATTACATGTTGTTCATAACATAAAACAATGAATTATGACATAATTACAAGGTAGTTAAAATTATAATTGTATCATAAATATATGTATGAATATTACGAGTATACATATGAGTTTACATTTGAAAATGTCTGGTGGCTTACATAATTCGTATTCAAAAATAAATCAAATGATTCATCGCATCCGGTTTATAATTAAGTCGAGTCGTCACAATTAATAATTATCTTTAAATATAAATAGTTCTACTTGAATGTCACCTTTTGTTCCTAACCTCCTCAATTTAAATACCATTTAAATAGAAAAATCCCGCGCGTATCAATTTACGGGCAACATTGTATCGTACAATATAGCAGATATCATAGATATACTACTAATAGTAGTATATGGATGGCAGATATTTAGACATACTTATTATTAATTTACTTTTCAAGCCCATTAAAATAAGTAATAACATTAATTATTCACACGTATTTCGTACAAGGGTATTGTAATTTCGTCACGTCGAATTACGAGATTACACACGACCTATCATTATAATACGAGTAGGTACATCCGCATGCGTCATCGCGCGTCATTGGAACTCATTCGTCACGAAAAAATGACTACGTAACACGGAATTTCCTTTGTAGTACGTTTGTTAATTTTAATGCCATGTTGTAATGTCTTGACAAATCAGTTATATTTAGTAATTTTTTTTGTCAACTTTGCAATTTTAGGAAAGAAATATCGTCAACGTGACGTAAATATACGTATTTTTAAGTAACTTATTTGGACATTTGGCGATAGTACAAGTCTTCTTTTTTATAATATAAGTGTAACAGACGCGCAAGCAGTCAACTTATTATAACTTTTCAGTGTATTATAACTTTTAATTATGTATTTTTTAAGCAATCAGGTTTTTTGTTTTAATAATAATCTATGTAGGTAATATATAAGTGAATGTGGTTTGAAGGTGGTAGAACCCTTTGTGGTTAGAGTCCGGCGGCACCACCGCTACTCCTATTTTTGCCTAATAACAGCAGTGTTAGGCGCTGCTGTGTTTCATTTTGTAGGGTGTGGTAAGGGAGACATACTTTTTCGAAGCATTCCAGCTTATTCCTCAGGGGTAGCGGCGCATCTGTGGCCGATCTCAGGTAGGAATATCTAATCCTATCGGGGTTCTAATATCTAATCTATAGGGGTTGATCCTGTCCATGGGCGGCATTAGCCACTTACAATCAGGTGGACTGCGTGCTCGTCTGCTACTTCTAAATTATATAAAAAAATGAATGTTGGTCTCTATTATATATCCTTTACAGAATCGTAAACTATGCATTTGATCTTGTGATGAGCTTAAGCAAAGTTGATGTGTATGGGCCCACGAAGTTTTCCGAGTTTTCGACAGATGGCGCCACTACCATTCCAATGAAGTTCATATATTACCGTGACAGTAAAAATATTTTATTAAATAAATATTAATGTTTCTTCATCATTAAAATTTTCAACGGTACAAATTTACAGTTAAGTATATAATGGTTTTTAAAAACGCGGACGAAGCCGCGGGTGCCACTACTTACTAATAAAAACAAAAAATCATTTAATTTAAGATATTAACAAAAGATAATTACAATTTATGGAAAACTGATGAATATTTACAAAAAAATTGACAGCTACCAAATAAATAAAACAATGCCGGTTGCAAAACCGAAAGTGAAATATTTTGTCTCTGACTATCGCAATAAAAATATTTAATTTCAGAATTGATGTATATTTTTGGTAAAAAAAAAACATATATTTGAAAAAAAATGTGTCCAATATTAAAAAAAACATAACACACGTTTTTGATATGCATCGGCCGGGAATCGAACCCGGGCCGCCCGCGTGGCAGGCGAGCATTCTACCACTGAACCACCGATGCTACACGTGAAATGACTAAATTTAGGTATATATTTAATACTGGTTTCTACACAAATATACCTTTATTTTAAAAGTAAAAGAACATTTTTATTTATGGTCCACTCAGAGGACGCCGCCGTACCTTTTACAGTGTTCCGCCAACTTTTTGTGTTCAAGGTACATCTAGGAGAGCTAAAATTTTTTAGAGGTACACCACAAATTAATAATTAGTTTTTAAGTAATATTAATCAACATTTATTGACACCAAAGAATTACATGAACGAAACAAAACGCCTCGCTCGGGCGCTCGCTTGATTTATGTATGTATTTTACTTGCCCTTACTAAAACCCTTATCCTTACTAATATTATACATCCGAAAGTAACTGTGTCTGTCTGTCTGGTTGTCTCTTCTTCACGACTTAACCACTGAACCGATTTTAATGAAATTTTGTACAAAGATAGTATGAGACCCGAGAAAGGACATAGGATAGTTTTTATCCCGGAAATCCCACGGGAACTAGGGATGGCAATCTAAGATCGATTAATCGGAGAATCGATCTTTTGGACCAAAAAAGTCGATTATTTTAATCGATATTAGTAAGGATTGAATCGTAAACTATGCATTTGATCAAGTGACGATCTTTAGCAATGTTGTTGTCCATGAGCCCACGAAGGTTTCAGAGTTGGTACGACCAATTTTCGCCAGATGGCGCCACTGCCATTCCAATGAAGGTACGAATTTTCAGTTTTATGTATGTGAGTACGTCATATTATTTTCTTTTAAACGCGGGCGTAGCCGCGAGCATAAACTAGTCTAATATATAAAATTCTCGTGTCACAGTTTTCGTTGCCATACTCCTCCGAAACGGCTTGACCGATTTTGATGAAATTTTTTGTGCTTATCCGGTATCTATGAGAATCGGCCAACATCTATTTTTCATCCCCCTAAGTGATAAGGGTTGTTCACTTTTAACATTTTTTTATTTGTATGGCAACACAACGTTTGCCGGGTCAGCTAGTAATTTTATAAGATAACCTTATTTTTCCGCGGCACAGCAACTAATGATCACGGTACACCAGTGTGGCGCAGTACACACTATGCTGAACACTGGTTTAGGGCTTCTATGTAACTACATAACATTTCTTTTACAAGATTTGTGTTAATAACAATTAAATTTAAATATAAACAATTGAAAATTGCGAGTCGAACTCGCACAATCTACCATCAATTTTTCATTTATTATTTATTTTTTGTATTCCTTATAATAGCAATCATCGAAGTAAAGTGCACCGTAAAATTTTGAACCATCTATAACGGCTAAAGAGTTAATGCGCTAAACGCTGAAAAATTGTAGTTTCTTGTATGGCGACCCCTATTTTAATATTATTTAGTATATTTGAAGTTGGTAGAATACTTTGTGGTTCAACTCCGGCGGCACCACCGCCACACATATTTCTGCCTAATAACAGCTGTGTTAAGCGTTATATGGGGTTATCTATGGGGGTTGATTACAGATGTCCATGGGCGGTAGTAGACACTAGACACTTACCATCAGCTGGAATGCATGCTCGTCTGCTACTCCTATATTATAATAGCATACACAAAATAACAATAAATATTAACATACGAACCAATAAATCGTTCCGGTGATGATTCGTCTTTCGCCTTATTGCTTTGTGTGACGTCATTCCGCAAACCGTGTTGTTTATTCAAATGTTTTGTCAAATTCCCCACCGAACTTTTGTAGTTCAACAGCTTTTTGCATATAGAACACTCGGCGGAAAAATTCCCTTTGTCGTAAAAGTATTTCCAAGTGATACTTGTCATTTTTGGCGCCATGATTATCTCACAAAGTCGAATTTTCGTCTTCAAATCAATAGGTTAGATAAAATTTAATTATATAATTCTAGGATGAACACAAGTAGTTTTGTTGCTCAATCATAGATTAGTAAAGATACTTCGCCGCTTTGAAATTGAATGAAGCCACAAACGGCTTATTAGAAAGTTCTTTTTTTGAATTCTTGACAAATAAAAACATATTTAGAGAAAATTTACGAATAAATAACTAATACTGCGTAATTTACATAATATATAAATAATTATTTCAAATATTTTAAGGACATTTTAGCACGGAGAAGTGGCAACACTTTTTTACGCAACTATTTCAATTGTCAAAACTGGTTACATTTTCTTGTTAGGAGTGAGAGTAATCTATACTAATTTATGTGCTCAAGATGCAAATTAATATTTATATCAATACACTTTACATAACAAATATAACGACGTATCAAATAAAAATGCCACGTCCTAAATTATTTATATATTTACGTTTTTACATCCATAACTAGATGGCGTTAGTAGTAATATCAGTAGAAAATATTTAACGACATCCGAACACTATATAGCATTGAATTTTATTATACTGGTATGTATTTAAAATTGGAAACTGTATTAGGTCGTACCTAATCCCGAATATATTGGATTAGGTTCAAAATACTATGAATACATAACCTAACAAGTACCTATTCCCTGACGTCAAGTATTCGTAACACTGTTATTTTATTAATGATTCACTTCACTATATCACTAAAATATCCACTATTCTTTGAATATTACCGAAATAGTTTATAAATGCGCCTACGTTTGTAATAAAATAGCAACAATTCGATATATTTCTATGTATACCGCGTCCATTACACTGCATACTATCCGTGCTGATGTTGCGCCGGCAAATGTGAGCACGAATTCACCCGAAACTTGCCGATTGTTGCCGAGTTATCATCTGTCTCTATCTTTTACGGTGACAACACATTCCTAAGCGCCGTAATAATTTCAGTCCATTTTTCTACCTAATATTAATATCTAATACTAATATTTCAGCTCGATTTCGTGTAATAGGTAATTTTATACGCGCTTTGAATGTAATTTAACCATAGAAACAATTCACGATCACCGTCTACTTTTTATAGCGAAGGTAAAGGTATTTAATACCCTTGAGAGTTGTAAAGGTTTATAACACACAACACATTATCATACTTATCATGACTTACAAATTTTATTAATATCAATTTTTGTGGATATTATTACTTTATTCATAATATTATTACGAGATAAAATAAAACTACTTGCGTATAAGTCTTTCAGACATATATATTACATTTTTTTTTTTTTTTATATTTAACCTAACGATAAGGCAGACGGGCTACCTGATGGAAAGTAGTCACCGTCGCCTATGGACATTTGCAACACCAGAGGAGTCGCTAATGCATCGCCGGCTTTGAAGGAGAGCTCTTTTTACACCCCTCTTGAAGAGCCCCATGTCATAGTCCTGAGGGAATACCTCAGGAGGAAGTTCATTCCACATTTTGCACGTACGCGGTAAAAATGACCGTGCAAACCGAACCGTCGAGGACCGCCACGGGTCAAGCTGATGTGGATGGAACCTCGTCCTTCGGTGGGTGGTGCGATGAAGGAAGGGTGATGTAGGCACCAGATCGAACAGTTCCTCAATTCTTGTAATATTAAAAACTCTTTGGTGCATTAAAATTTTGCGTTCATTTTCATATATTTGTTTGTTTGATTTCGATTTTAATTTTTTTTATATAATACTCCTATATTCGTATATATATAGTCCATCTGACATCGGTAAGTGGCTACTGCCGACCATGGACATTTGTAATGAACCCCAGGTAGGAATAGATATTCCTGCCTGAGGTCGGGCTCAGATGCGCCGCTACCCCTAAGGACTAAGCTGGAACGCCTCAGAAAAGTATGTCTCCCTTACCCTTCAAACCAGAAGACAACAGCGTTTAAGACTGCTGCTATGAGGCAGAAATAAATGTGACGGTGGTGCCGCAGGAGTCGAATCACAAAGGGTTCTACCACCTTCAAACCACATTCACTTATATATTACCTATATAGATTATTATTAAAACAAAAAACCTGATTGCTTAAAAATATACAATTTAAATTATCATAGACTTATCTGACGGCATCTCAAATTTTATTATATATGAAACCTACCGTACTCCTCCGAAACGGCTTTTCACCAAATTTTATATGCATATTCAGTAGGTCTGAGAATCGGCTACCATCTATTTTTATACCCCTAAGTGATAAGGGTTGTTCACCCTTAACATTTATTTATTTATATGGCAACAACGTTTGCTGGGTCAGCTAGTATTATATTTAAAATGTGTATGAGCCCACGAAGGTTTCCGAGTTTTCGACAGATGGCGCCACTATCATTCCAATGAAGTTCATATATTACCGTGACAGTAAAAATATTTTATTAAATAAATATTAATGTTTCTTCATCTTTAAAATTGTCAACGGTACAAATTTACAGTTAAGTATGGTTATATAATGGTTTTTAAAAACGCGGACGAAGCCGCGGGTGCCACTACTTACTAATAAAAACAAAAAATCATTTAATTTAAGATATTAACAAAAGATAATTACATTATGGAAAACTGATGAATATTTACAAAAAAAATTGACAGCTACCAAATAAATAAAACAATGCCGGTTGCAAAACCGAAAGTGAAATATTTTGTCTCTGACTATCGCAATAAAAATATTTAATTTCAGAATTGATGTATATTTTTGGTAAAAATTGTGAAAAAATTTGAAAAAAATGTGTCCAATATTAAAAAAACATTACACACGTTTTTGATATGCATCGGCCGGGAATCGAACCCGGGCCGCCCGCGTGGCAGGCGAGCATTCTACCACTGAACCACCGATGCTACACATGAACTGACAAAATTCGTATATATATTCGTACACGTTTCTACACAAATATACCTTTATTTTAAAAGTAAAAGAACATTTTTATTTATGGTCGACTCAGAGGACGCCACCATATCTTTCTAGCTTTAATAGTTTATAGCTTCTATGTAACTACTTAATTTCCGAAGTCTTTTACAAGATATGTGTTAATAATTAAATTTTAAATATATATTTTTTTATTTCTTTTTTCTAAAAGTTACATTTAATTATTAACAATATTAACCTAATAAAAAAGTACAAAATAATATATGAAACAGGCTTTAAAAATACTTATTATAAAATAGTTAAATATAATAAGTTTCATCCAAATTGTTGTCTCTTGGAAGAGTCCCCAAAACGCTGGCGACATAACCTCGCTGAATAGCAAAGCTAATTCTAGGTAAGCGCCAGCTCTTTGGTCGTGAAAATAATTGGAAATTGCGAGTCGAACTCGCACACGCTACCACCAATTTCTCATTTATTTTTTTATTTTTTGTATTCCTTATAATAGCAATCATAGAAGTAAAATGCACCGTGAAATTTCGAACCATCTATAACGGTTAAAGAATTAATGCGCTAAACGCCGAGAAATTGTAGTTATTTAAGCTTTGTTTAGTATATGTTGTTATAGTGGCCAACGTTACATACTTACTAGGGATGCGCCGAATATTCGTTTGGTATTCGGTATTCGGCGTATTCAGCATCTTTTTTGCTATTTATATTCGGCCGAATTATTCGGTTTTAGTGCCGAATATATTCGGTTCGAGTATTTCTATTTTCTTGTATACACGGCATGGTACAGGATTAAAACACAATACTTCTTATATGCAAGATATGCAAGAAGGCAGGGTTAGCCTAGTGGTTAAGAAACTCGGCCTCTCGATCGAGGGGTCCGAGGTTCAAATCCCAGGCACAGATTAATAAATAGTTATGTCCCAGGCACGCACCTCTGATTTTTCAAAGTTATGTGCGTATTAGAAATTAATGATCACTTGCTAAGCCGTGAAGGAAAACATCGTGAGGAAACCTGCATACCTAATAGATTTATAAAAAAAATATCTCAAAGGTATGTGAAGTCTACTACGGACTATGGCCTAATCCTTCTCATTATGAGAGGAGACCCGTGCCCAGCAGTGGGACAGTAATGGGTTGACGATGATGATGATGATGATGATTTCTTATATAAGATTTATGTTATATTATAAGTCAAACTCAAATCCTATGAAGAATATGTTTGCAAATCAACATTTATTTTAAAACCTCAAGTAACACATTTTTTAATTTAATATATAGTTAGTATAGTCAACATTTATTTTAAACCTAAAATCAGTATTCGTTTTTAAAACTCAAATCAACATTGTAAAGTTTGAATGAATACACATAACTGACAAATTGACAATAAAGAAATGGTAAACCGAATAATTCGGCCGAATATTCGGTTCGGTAAAGGTTAAACCGAATATTATTCGGTATTCGGTTATTCGGTGAAACCACTATTCGGCGCATCTCTAATACTTACATACTTTTTAACTATAAACACTTATTTATACATTTTTATCTTTTCGTGGCATAGGTATTTATATTACAAATATATGTAAAGAAAAAGTTTATTTTTTTTAAATATTTTTATCATCTATGATTTCAATCGTTTTTATGAGTATCTAATATTTATGACGTTTAAATGTGAAAAGAATTGTGGAAAGCAATTGTTAGCTATATATTCAATTTATTTATGTAATTACAGTATGATTAATTATTTTGTGTTATATTCATGATGTGTTATTTTTATAATAATAAGTGCTCATTTATATAGTCACTGGTTGTATGGGTTATACGATTGTGTGCATTAACATAAAAAAAGAAAAAGAACGCACTTGGCGCGAGACTTTACGCGGGAATAATAAAAGTTGTAAATTGGACCAAGAAAATAGTTTATGTTATTACAACATTATAACATTTCTCTAAATTTCAGAGCTAAAGTCCACTAGATACGAAAGATCAATCATCATCATGAACCTATTACTGTCCCACTGCTGGGCACGGGTCTCCTCTCAAAATAAGAAGAATTAGGCCATAGTCCACCGCGCTGGCCAAGTGCATATTGGTAGACTACCTTTGGAAACTTCTTAAAAGTTTTTTCAGGGAAGGAGATTTCCGCACGATGTATTCCTTCGCCATTTAAGCAAGTGATTATTAATTTCTAATACTTACGTAAAATACTGAAAAATCAGAGGTGCCTGGTATTTGAAACTTGTTCAAGATCAATATTACAAGTATATTATCATCGCGGCGTGTTGTAGCATTTTATTTATGTACAAGAACAAAAGATTCGATGACGCAAACGCGGAAGGTCCCGAGTTCCGTCTTGTTTCCGGAGTTTCCTGCTTATTAGAAAATGGTAATGGAATTGGTGATAGAACCCTTTGTGGTTCGACTCCGGCGGCACCACCGCCACACCTATTTCTGCCTAATAACAGCAGTGTTAGGCGCTGCTATGTTTCGTTTTGAAGGGTGTAATACTTTTTCGAGGCGTTCCAGCTTAGTCCTCAGGAGTAACGGCGCATTTGTGGTCGACTTCAGATAGGAATATCTATATCCTATCTGGGGTTGATTACAGATGTCCATGGGCGGTACTAGATACTTACCATCAGGTGGGCTGCATGCTCGTCTGCTACTCCTTTATTATAATAGCATACACAAAATAACAATAAATATTAACATACGAACCAATAAATCGTTCCGGTGATGATCCGCCTTCCGCCTTATTACTTTGTGTGACGTCATTCCGCAAACCGTGTTGTTTACGCAAATGTTTTGTCAAATTCGACACCGTAGTCTTGTAATTCAACACCTTTTTGCATATAGCACACTCGGCGAAAAAATTCCCTGTGTCGACAAAGTATTTCCAAGCGAAACTTGACACTTTCGGCGCCATTGTCTCACAAAGTCGATGCAATAATGTCCCGCCAAAAAAGTAATATTTTCGTCTTCAAATTAATAGGTCAGTTAAAATTTAATTTTATAATTCTAGGATGGACACAAGATTTTTTTTGGTTTGTCAATATACCTTCTTAAGATGTAAATTAATATTTATATAAATACTCTTTACATAACGAATATAACGACGTATCAAATAAAAATGCCATGTACTAAATTATTTATATACGTTTTTACATTTATAACTAGATGGCGTTAGTAGCCATTTCAGCAGAAAGTATTCAACGACACCCGAAAACGATAAAGCATTGCATTTTATTATACTGGTATGTATTTAAAATTGGAAACTGTATTAGGTCGTACCTAATCCCGAATATATTGGATTAGGTTCAATATACTATTAATACATAACCTAACAAGTACCTATTCCCTGACGTCAAGTATTAGTCACACATATTATTTTATTCATACAGTCTGATTCACTTCACTATATCACTAAAATATCTATTATTCATTGAATATTATCGAAATAGTTCATAAATGCGCCTACGTTCGTATTAAAATAGCAACAATCCGATATATTTGTTGCATAGCGCGTCCATTACACTGCATACTAACCGTGCTGAAGTTGTGCTGGCAAATGTGAGCACGAGTTCACCCGAAACTTGCCGATCGTTGCCGAGTTATCATCTGTCTCTATCTTTTACGGCGACAACAGATTCCTAAGCGTCATAATAGTTTAATTCATTTTTCTACCTAATATTAATATCTAATACTAATATTTCAGCTCGATTTCGTGTAATAGGTAATTTTATATGCGTTTTTAATGTCATTAGCTTTATCCATAGACACAGTGATGACGATCACCCTCTACTTTATATAGCGATGGTGAAGGTATTAAATACCCTTGAGTATTGTAAAGGTAAAGAGAGCTCCCTTGAGAATCAAATTCCCTTAACAACAACACACTATCATGACTTATAAATTTTATTAATATCATTTTTTGTGGATATTATTACTTAATAACTAGCTGACCCGGCAAACTTTGTACCGCCTCAAGATCTATTTATCAAATATATTTCAATATAGCGTATGTTACTCGTAGATAATGTAGCTTTCGAATGGTGAAAGAATTTTAAAAATCGGTCCAGTACTTTTTGAGCCTATTCATTACAACCAAACAAACAAAGTTTTCCTCTTTATAATATATTAGTGTAGATATTATTACAAGATAAAATAAAACTACTGGCGTATAAGTATTTTAAACATATATATTTCGTAATTCTTGTTATATTAAAAGCTCTTTGGTGCATTAAAACTTTGCGTTCATTTTCATTTATTTGTTTGTATGATTTCGATTTTATATTTTTACTAGTGGTGCCCGCGGCTTCGCCCGCATTTTAAAGAAATAATATGACATACATAAAACGGAAAATTTGTACCTGCATTGGAATGACAGTGGTGCCATCTGTCGAAAATTGGTCTTACCAACTCCCAAACCCTCGTGGGCTCTTGGACAACAACTTTGCTAAAGATCATCACTTGATCAAATGCATAGTTTCCGATTCTATAACTACTTACGAATTAAAAAAAATATTAAAAAAACCTTTTCCCACGGACTACATTGTGAATCTAAACCATTCTCAAGTCCCCTTGAACACACAACTAATTACATCAAAATCAGTCCAGTCGTTTAGGAGGAGTTCAGTGACATACACACGCACATAAGAAATATATATATATAAAGATATAATATAGGAGTAGCAGACGAGCATGCATTCCACCTGATGTTAAGTGGCTACTGCCGCTCATGGACTCATCTGTAATCAACTCCAGGTAGGATTAGATAATCCTGCTTGAGTTCGACCTCAAACTCAGATGCGCCGCTATCTCTCATGACTAAGCTGGAACGCCTCAGCCAAGTATGTCTCCCCTACCACAACCCTTCAAACCAGAACACAACAGCGTTTAAGACTGCTGTAATGAGGCAGAAATAGGTGTGACGGTGGTGCCGCCGGAGTCGAACCTAGTCGCGAGTTAGATTCGTACTCGACCATTTATCTAAAGTACGTAATACCGTAACACACAATTAGTTTAATACAAGACATCGAAAACAGCCAATTGTCATGATTTCGTAATTTAGTAATTACTAGCAGAACCCGCGGCTTCGCCCGCGTAAAAAAATTTGATATGACATACAAACAACTTTAATCGTAAATTTGTACCTTTAACAATTTTTACGATAAAGTAGCATTAATATTTAATTAATAAAAGCTTTTTTTCGTCATTGTGTACCTAAATTGGTCAAGGTTTCTTCAGAAACATACACTAAAACTCTAATTAGTGGACTGTAATGAAACTTTATTTAAAATATAAGTTTCATGTAGGATACAATATTTATTATTTACACTATTCCATAGGAACCGTCCATCTATGGGGCCTTACATACAGTGGTTCTTTCCAGGATCTCTGACTGGGCGATTAGAGCTCTCATTCTTACCACCCGCAAGTCCAGAAATCCCCCTTTAGTCTCGTACGACGGGCAGGGGATACTGTAGCCCTGTTCTAGCTCAAAATTTTAATCCAAGATCTATGTATCTATCACATCACCATCACTAATCCACGCATAACCACAACCATACCCCACGGCAGGACAAAATGTTGGCACATAGTGTGTCCAAAGTAGTTGCGACGTATCTAATCAGTATACCAAAATGTAGGCCAATTTGAATAAACTTACGCATTATCATATATAAAATTTGCACCCGTCCACGTGGTCGTGCATTTGTCTGAATAGACGTTATCTGAAATTTCACGTTTCTAAGTTCGAACCTAAAAGATTCCCGTATACATACATATAACACTTCCTTTACCTCCTTAGTAGAATTTCAGAAACATCCTATGTACATATGCATCAATAAATACTTTATCAGCAAATTTCTGGAAGCTAATATTCAACACCAGCGGTTGGCAACCCGACACCCACGGGTGGTGTGTGGCCCGCGACTTTCCCTTGTGGCCCGCGGGTCTGTGCGTTACTAATAATTGGCCAAGAGCAAGTCAAACCCGCTCCTGGAGGGTTCAGTACAACCAAAATTTTCATTTTTTTTTTAATTTTTAGTATTTAATATTGCAGCAGTCATTAAATTACACACATTGTGAAAATTTGAACTGTCTACCTCTAACGGTTCAAAAGTTAGTTGGAAAAATAACGAATAGCATTTTGTTGTATGGGGTCCCCTTTCTGTTTTCAACTTTTTTATTTTTAGTATTTATTGTTATAGCAGCCACCGTTATGCAACCTCTGTAAAAATTTCACACGTCTATCTATTACGGTTCCAGAGATATAGCCCTGTGACACACGGACAGATAGCGAAGTCTTAGTAATAAAAACTAAAAAACCGCTGTTCTGCACTTCAGCACGCGCAATACATTTCCATGTTAAAAATATATGTTACTACGGCCCGTGGAATTTCGCCCTACACTAAACTTCTCTGCACTCTGTTCTTTTTCCAGACACGCCAAAGGAAGTAACTTTAATAACGGTTTTTAAAGAAACTTTCTTTACTTATAGCACCCTAATGGGGTTGATTGTTGAGTTGCTAAAAATGCTGAAACAGATGTGTAAACAGAAAGGCATGATGCACACACCCTTTTATAGCCGTCTTAAGGGTTGATCTCAAAAAACAGTGCTTCATTAAGTCCAATGATAGTTTTTCATAGTGGTTGCTTCCAAATTCACTGATTATAAAATATATAAAGTTCCAACCCCTATTTAACGACCTCAAGGGTTGATTTGGTGTGTGAAAATGGAAAAATAGTGATATATTATTTACAACCAGAAAGCAAAATACCAATTTTCATAGACTTTTTTTTCATTTGCTTCAAAATCTGCGGACTTCTAAACGAAGTTTCTACCCCTATTATACCCTCATAAGGGTAGATTTGCCATAAATGGTGTTAAATAAGCTCTATTATTTCGAACCAGAACGCTAAATGCTGTTTTTACAATCCTTGTTTCCAAATGAACGGATTTTAAAATAAAGTTCTCTTCCCGATTAATCGAACTTAAGGGTTGATTTTCCAAAAACGGTAAAATAGGTGTTCTATTATTTACAATCAGAAAGCTGAATACCAATTTTCATAGACTTTGTTTCAAAATCTTCGGAATTCGCAACAAACTTTCAACCCCTATTTTACCCTCTTAAGGGTAGATTTTCCATAAATGGTGTTAAAAAGTTCTATTATTTCCAACAGGAAAGCCAAATGCAATTTTTTATAGACCTTGCTTCCGAATTAACGGAGTTTGAAATAAAATTCCAACCCCCATTTAACGACCTTAAGGGATGATTTTCCAAAAACAATGAAATAGGTGATTAATTATTTTCTATCGAAAACCCAAATACCGATTTTTATACAGTTTACATCAAAACTGGGGGACTCTCATACAAACTAACAACCCTTATTTAACCCATATAAGGGTTGATTTTCCCAAAAATGCTAGAATTAAAGTTCCACTATATCTAATCAGTAAGGCAATGACTAACTTTCGTAGTGCTGACTTTCAAATTGGCAAATTCTAAAATAAGCTGTCAACCCTTATTTTACTAACTTAAGGGTTGATTTTCCAAAATCGATGAAATAGGTGTTTAATTATTTTCTAACAGAAAGCTAAATACAGATTTTCATATAGATTAGATTAAAACTGGGGGATTTTCATACAAACTTGCAACCCTTATTTAACCCACATAAGGGTTGATTTTCCATAAACCGTAGAATTAAAGTTCCACTATATCTAACCAGTAGAGCAATGGCTAACTTTCATAGTTCTGGCTCTCAAATTGGCAAATTTTATAATAAGCTGTCAACCCTTATTATACCAACTTAAGGGTTGATTTTCCAAAAATGGTGAAATAAGTATTTAATTATTTTTAATCGAAACCCTAAATACCGATTTTCATAGAGTTTACATCAAAACTGGGGGAATTCCATACAAACTTACAACCCTTATTTAACCCACATAGGGGTTGATTTTCCAAAAACGGTAGAACTAAAGTTCTATTATATCTAACCAGTAAAGCAATGGCTAACTTTCATAGTGCTGGCTTTCAAAATGGCAAAATTTAAAATAAGCTGTCAACCCCTATTTAACCACCTTTAGGGTTGATTTTGAAAAAAACCCTTAGATTAGATTTTTATTACTTTAGATCAGAAAGCTAAATACCAATTTTCATCCAGTTTGCTTTAAAACTGACGGACTTTCATATTAACTTTCAACCCCCATTTAACCCCCTTAATGGTGGAATATCAAAAAATCCGTTCTTAGTGCGCATCTACATTATAAAATGAAGCTATATTCCAAATTTCATGATTGTAGCTTCAGTAGTTTAGTCAAAACCTTGATTAATACGTTTCGAACGTGAGTATCTTTTCGCTTTTATATATATAGATTTTTAAACAATTTTATACTAAAACCTTATAGGTATAGAGTATCCGATCTGATAATTTTGACATGTCGAATTAAGAAAAGAAAAATAGTTGTCAGTGTTTAAAAGTGGAAGGTAGTTGGGGCGGGAGAAAAATACATTAGATCAATGTTATTTTATATCACGGCGTGCGTAAATGGACGTTTTACGCACGCTTCGCGTGCGCAAAACCCCCATTTCCGACCCCGTAATATAAAATTTTATACAACACGCGGACGAAATAGTACATTACAATACGAGGACGAAAAATTTTTTTCTGACAAGTGTGAGTTTGCAGGCCGAGCCGCAGGCGAGGACTGCAATCACACGAGTCAGAAAAACATTTTTCGTCCGCGTGTTGTATAAAATTTTATATTACGGGGTCGGAAAGGGGGGTTTTGCGCACGCGAAGCGTGCGTAAAACGTCCATTTACGCACGCCGTGATATAAAATGTTTTTCTGACTCGTGTGATTGCAGTCCTCGCCTGCGGCTCGGCCTGCAAACTCACACTTGTCAGAAAAAAATTTTTCGTCCTCGTATTGTAATGTACTATTATATTATCCTGATAATATGTTGTGTTGAAAATGTGCAAAAAAAGCAAACCAAGAAAGGTTCATTAAAAAAATAAGTGACGATGGAATTAAGATGGTGTCAAATATATGTAACAGTAGAATCTGATGTAATCATTTAATAAATAAATATGTACTACATAGAAGTTGTATTTATTACACTTTAGAAGTGGGATAATCTCAAACAATAAATATAGATTTCACAATTGGCGACCATTTTCTGTTCACACATACGACTATGAAATCTGAAATAGCTCGAGGCTCGGAAACTACGAATCAGTATCGACCACTCCTGCGACCCGTGTACACTACCGCGGCAAAAATAAAAAAATCTCAAAATAATTCAAAATGGCGCCTTGTACTATACGATGGTGTGGTAAAAACAGTAAGAATTCGTGTATACGCACAGACGGCATTACATTTCATAGGTAAGTTGGTGTTATAAACAGAATTGATTTGTTTGTAATAAATCGGAGCTCATCTTATACTGGTCTTGGATTGTCATGCGTTGAACTCTTTTATGATTCTAGCTCTTTCTTTCACTAGTGATATTTGTACTATCTCTTTCTCTCTTTATTAATCTGTTATCGGTTAGAGCCGCGTTTCCCAACCTGTGGTCCGCGGAGCCCTGGGGGTCCGCGGTGTCATCTCCGGACCATACATAAATTGCTCATTAAATGCAAAACAGTCGCTAAACGAAAAATCAGCAAACCAGTTTTATTAGAAAAACGTGATGTAAGCACACGGTATTTTAAAAAAATTAAAAAGATGCATCCAATGATGTATAACAGTATTATTAATCTAAAAAAAAAACAAGAACAAAATACATAAATCGGTCTTTCAAATTATGTTTTTTTTTTGCTCTTCATTTTATTAAGGGGGGGCGTGAATAATGTGCTTGATTTCCTAAGGGTCCGTGGACTGAAAAAGGTTGGGAAACGCTGGGTTTGAGAAATATATAAAACCTATTATGTATCGAAAATATTTTAAACTTAACTCGCTAACTATAAACTTTTGATTTATTATTGTAAATTATAATAATACTTACTCGTTAACTTCATAGATTAGTAAAGATTACTCACTCCTAACTAGAAAATGTACCCAGTTTTGAGAATTGAAATACTTGCGTAAAGAAGTTTTGCCACGTCTCCGTGCTAAAATATCCCTAAAATATTTGAAATAATTATTTATTTATTATGTAAATTACGCAGTATTAGTTATTTATTCGTAAATTTTCTCTAAAAATGTTTTTATTTGTCAAGAATTCAAAAAAAGAACTTACGATAATAAGCCATTTGTGGCTTCATTCAATTTCAAGGCGGCGAAGTATCTTTACTAATCTATGGTTAACTTAGCCACCCTCAATATGTTAATAAAATATAGTGACGCAAAATACGTTTTTGGCGTCTCTATATTTTATGTGATGTCTTACTATTTTTTTATAAAACTGAAATAGTTATTGAGCATGCAGTCCACCTGATGGTAAATTATCAACTCATGTAGATCAGAGGTCCTACCTGAAACCGACTGAAGATACGTTTCAACTTCTGAGGACCAGGGGGAAACCACCATCTTTTAAAAACCATCATAGTTCAGGAAAGTTTTATTACCTCCTTAAAACAGTAAAATATTCCGTCATACACAGTTGAACAAACTTAAATCCTTATTAATTTTTCGCTTATCAATTATATAAAACCAACTGAAATTGTCATATTTTGTTTAAGTTTCCTGCAAAAAAGTAAAAGTATGATTAAAATAATATTGTGTTAAGAGATGGTAGTAACCCCCTGGATGGATGCTCCATATATCAGCCAGCATCCACAGCCTTCTACATAAACGAGAAAATCGCGTTGAGACAGACATAACTATGGCGGTGGTATTTGATACCTTCCCAGTATAGTAGGGGTTCTAACACCTTTAGATTAGAATATAATTTAATAAAAAAATACAACCGATTTCTATGTCACTACAAAGTAAAAAATAATTGAAATAAATGTTGGTTTAGTACTTTAGTGCATAATTCTGAATTCGGTGCTCAATATATTTCGTTCGATAACGGTGTAAACAGCGTTTACAATATGAGCAGAATTTATTTTATTTTTAATCTATACATATAAATAAAATTGGAGTGTCTGTTCTTAATATTGAAATAACCGCTTTACCTGAATATACATACGGTACATACACCAAAATAACATTTTTTTAAATATTTTGTCTGTCTGTTTGTTCTGGCTAATATCTGAAATGGCTGGACCGATTTTGACGGGACTTTTATTGGCAGGTAGCTGATGTAATAAGGAGTAAATTAGGCTACTTATATTTTAGAACTAGCTGTGCCCCGCGGTTTCACCCGCGTTATTTCTTTTTAACGTGTGTGAAACCGCAAGGCACAGCTAGTAAATAATATTATGTAATACCTTATATTTCAAACAAACAATACATAAATAAGTATTCTATGTAATTGCTAGTAATATATACCACTAACTAAAACAGTAAAATCAATTAATTTATCGAAACAAAGACTCGTCAAACGCGGAAGCATTAGTTCCTACCTTCCTACTTCCGAGCGAAAGGTTTTCCTGGTATGTATTAGAAACCTTACGTACCTATGTACCATTTTATTGTAATTTTAAATGTAAGCTTATAACCGCATATTATTAGTACAATAAATACTTCTTTATTTATTTTACTAGCTGACCTGGCAAACGTGGTGTTTTAAACTGTTTTAAACTTTAAACTGTTTTTGGAAATTATTTACCTTTACTGTATACGACTTTGAATAGATTTAAGACCTCTTACGTCATAGGTTTAAATTTAACAAACGTCTTTACGTCTTCAGTCTTGTAAATATAGATTTTTATATAATATAGGAGTAGCAGACGAGCATGCCGTCCACCTGATGGTAAGTGGCTACTGCCGCCCATGGACATCTGTAATCAACCCCAGATAGGATTAGATATTCCTACCTGAGGTCGGCCACAGATGCGTCGCTACCCCTGAGAACTAAGCTGGAACGCCTCGGAAAAGTCTTGTCTCCTTTACCACACCCTTCAAACCGGAACACAGCAGCGCCTAACACTGCTGTTATAAGGCAGAAATAGGTGTGGCGGTGGTGCCGCCGGAGTCGAACCACAAAGGGTTCTACCACCTTTAAATCAAAGCAATATCCGAAAGAACCAGTAATTCAGTAAACCTTTCTGAATTTTTACAGTAGGGGTAAAGAGGAGGAGCTTAGATGCACAAGCTTCCCCTTTTACCATGATCCTATTCCTCCCTGACACTAATAGCAACGCCATATTTTAACACAATGTTTTTACAACCATTTTTTGTCACTGCCTTATTTTTACGTCAAAATTCACTTCCTATGAATAACAGGAAGACGGTGCTATTCTTACTCAAAATATTCAAAAACAAAACTATATAATATACATCAGAACGTTATTTATTTATAGATGTACGAAGGCCGTATTAATAAATATAAGTAGTTAATAATAATTTATTCGAGTTCATTACGCTTTATTGTCCTTGCTGGGCATCGCGTATGTTGCCTCTGAAGTAAGGACAATTACGTTCACAACTGTTATGAGTAGACTACTAGATATAGATACTAAGTACAGTACTAGATACAGATACTAAGTATCCCGTTCGTTTGTATTTATACTTGTCCCATAAAATACTAGTTAGTACAAGTTATGTGTAACATTAAGAAGTCTCTGCTATACCAATAGACGGCATTGTTAACTTTTAAATGGATGTGAAGATAATAGCGCAATTGCAAACATTTTACAAATATAATGTATTACTAGCTGACCCGGCAAACGTGTTGCCATATAAAAAAAATGACCTTTAACGGGTGAACAACCCTTATCACTTAGGGGTGTAAAGATAGATAGTAGCTGATTCTCAGACCAACTGAATATGCATATAAAATTTGGTGAAAATCGGTAAAGCCGTTACGGAGGAGTACGGTAACTAACATTGTGACACGAGAATTTTATATACAAGAAATTATATCTGTCTATGAAATAACGTATTATTTAACTTTAAAAACAATTTCATGAGACAACAACGCAAAAAGACAAATACGCCTAGACTTATCAGATAAAACACTTATACAGACAAATGTACTTTGTATTAAGTTAAGATTAAAACTACTTCGCAACAATCCGCTACAAATATGTATGATGGTATATATTTTAAACCATGCAGTATGTACCACCCTCCCTCCCTCAAAGGATGCGTGTAGAGGCGAAAAAGGTAATTATGCAGTTTGGTTACTTTTGCGAAAATCAATGCAATAATTTTTTTTTAGCATGTGTGGCTTCAATTAGTCACCATTGATGATATTCCGTCGGGGGAGACTAACATTTCCTATTGAATTGGTTAGGTTAGGTTGGAACATATAAGACAATATAAAACTAACAATATAAGACAATAGTCGGGGGAGACTAACATTGCATAATTACCTTTTTTTCACCCTTTTTAGTGATGACATACAAAAGTCTATATTAATATAATATAAAATTGTATAAACGTGATCATGAATAAAGGTAAGGTCTGGATTGAACCCACCCGCTCGCAGGGCGCTCCCGCGCTTTGCTCGCTTAGTTTTATATTGTCTTATATGTTCCAACCTAACCTAACCAATTCAATAGGAAATGTTAGTCTCCCCCGACGGAATATCATCAATGGTGACTAATTGAAGCCACACATGCTAAAAAAAAAAATTATTGCATTGATTTTCGCAAAAGTAACCAAACTGCATAATTACCGCGAAAAATTAAAAATATACACCACCATACATACCACCATGTGTGTTTCGCTCCAAAACGGAGCATCATCAGGGTAAGTTGACTCTACGACGTTAATCGTTAATGTACTTTGATTTTATTCACTGTACACATAGATTACTTATTATACATACATATTGATATGATGGTAAAGATACGAACCATGAAGATATAACGCCGGCGATGACGTACGGCGGGCTGCTGTCTCGTCGTCATTTATTTTTTTTAACTGAAGTAGCTCTTCTTTTACATGACTATGTGCCCTTTTGAGATGCTTCATCAAATTCGATACAGAACTCTTATATACAAAGTCGCTATGACATATAGTACACTCCGCAACATAATCTCCTTTGTTCAAAAAGTACTTCCAAACGGCACTGCGTTTTCTTGGACTCATAATTTCACTAAATTGTTACGTTTAATGACACTACCACGAGATACTACTGAGCTGCTATTTCACATAAACTTAACACTGACGAATACGACCCGAAATCGCCCGACTAAAGCCGGGACTACCCGAACGCGTGGCAGGCGGCAGCTGAACGGTTATGTTACTGTAAATAATACTAGATACTTGCAACAAATACGTAGTAAGTTAGAGTAGGTGACGAACCTAGTATTTTAGTTACTATTATAATAACGTCCTGTTCTAGTATATACGCTTTATTTTAATACTCCCGATACACTATATTAAATAACATGAATTAACTTAAAGTTTTGTTCGTGTCACTAAGTCCTATATCACTTTTTCACCGAGATATGCACTAACGAGGCAAATAACGTTGTATATATTCTACTAGTATTCAAATGTCACTTAATATTCAAAGAAAGCGGTTTCTTTGTGCCCGTTACTAGGTTATAGTGTATAATAATAATCTATGGTGCTCGTTGCACGTACTTAAACTGTCTGCTTGACGCGGCTGACATCGGTGCGAAGCTGTGTATGTACGAGTACGGAGAAACCCGAGCTCTACCGAGTATTGTCGAGTTGTCTTCTATCTCTCTTGAACATTACGCTGTCGCGGCCTAAATGTTATCTAAAGTACGCTTTCGAGTGAGAAGTATTTTACTTGGTATTTGGGTAATACGCGTTGTATAAGTACGTGGTATGGTATGAGTACGCCACGCTTATATATTCTCTGGATGAGACCGATGCTTATATACATACATACCTATTTATATAGTCCGCATAAAAGTGCTAGTCCGCTCTGAATATAGAAATGAATCGCGTCGCCATAGCAAATTGTATGACTACACCTGCTCGCAACAACTTCAGAG
The DNA here is from genome assembly GCA_014595695.2 of Epargyreus clarus clarus. NCBI lineage: Eukaryota > Metazoa > Arthropoda > Insecta > Lepidoptera > Hesperiidae > Epargyreus > Epargyreus clarus. Next base: position 26,230 of record JACTTY020000151.1, read on the forward strand.
CAGACTAGCAGTTTGGCGCGGACTAAGTATAGGTCAAACCCACACCTCTTCAAATAGCGATAAACTTTTTTGATAAAATAGCTCGTATGCGAACTATGCGGTATGCCACAATATATGCCAGCGTAACAAATACAATAATTGCCAAGTGCGGTTCAACTCGCACATTGAGGGTTTTGTACGAACAAATTTTCATTTATTTATGTTACTTACTTAGTATTATTTTTATTGTAGTTTTTATGTTGTTCTTTGTTATTATAGTAGCCCTAAATGCATTGTGAAAATAGTTAGAGGGAAAAACGTTGAAAAACTGCGGTTTCTTGTATAGCGACCCCAATTTATTGTCAATATTGTTTATGTTTATTTGTTACTATAGCGGCCACTGTTATACAACATACTTAGAATATGAAAGTTTCACTTTGTGCACTTTAAATCCATGCAACAACCATTTTTTCTCACATCTACTAACCTAATTTGCGAATACAGCCGCGCAGCATATTTTAGCATTATTTAATCACGTAATTGATCATAATATTGTTAAATATGGTTCCTTTTATGATAAAATGTCGCATAAAACGTCGATTTCTTTACCAACGATGTAACCATTGAGGTTCGCGCAACCAATCCAATATGGCGTCTAAGTAGAGTGACCATAGTTCACAATCGGAATGGTATATTTGCAGGATGTGTTACATTTATATGGAGATCGACAACGTCAATAACCCAACATGAATTAATATACTTACTTCATTTCAAAAGTTAAAATAATGTCGAATTAGGCAAAATAAAAAGCAGTGACGCGTAAATATTTTATCAGAATGAAATCGAGATCTAGCAATAAATCGTAAAGTTATAAAAATATATACTTAATACATATTCTCTTATGTGTAAATACATATTCTCTTAAGTGAATCTATAAGGTTAGTTGGGGTAAAATTCTTTTTATTTCATTAATAAGCAACCTTTTTTAAATTAAATACGCCAAATAAGTACTATGTGTGATCTCTATACTTATATCATTGTAATCCTCAGAATATAATCAATTTGTTTCACAGCTGTCTGAAACTTAAACAATATGTCCCGTTTTAGGCAGTGCGAACTGGTAGTCCAACATAACCCGTTTGGAGAAAGGCGACGTTGCCGCTCCGTGCATCAACAAGCGCGGTTGACGGCTGGTCAAATAGGACGCTTCAATTTGTGTTTTTATTTTTGTACCAGTTCTCTCGTATACCTACTATTACGTTTGTTGATTTATCTGTTTGTCTCACTCCGTTTGTTTTTATTAACTGCATGTTATGTAATATACCTACTTGGTTTTAATACCAAGAATATAATTAGTAAGTACCTACGAAGTCAGAATAGTGATATTATAAGGGTTATACTTTATATTAGACTAATTTTAGACTTATTTCATTTTATTATTCTTCTTAGCTAAGTAAGTATCTTGACAGCGTAAGATCTTTAAAAGTAAATAGACTTAAATGAAAGCGGATGCTGATGCGGATTTCTATTTTGACGTCCGCAACTGCTGATGCTGACTTTTTGTAAAAAGATTTTGTTAAATCAACAATTATTCAAATTCTTAATTAGCTATTTTTAAAAAGTAAATACTCACTTTCTTCAGCATCTTGTTTTACACTTTCACAATTTAAATACAGGGCATACTCATCTGGGTGTTTGCTTTTCAAGTGTCTTTTAAGTGGAGTGTTTGAACGACCCTTGCGCGAATATTCTTTCAGACATACATTACATCGGGCGTAGTTTGGGCTTGTTATCGTGAAAAATTGCCACACGGGACTTTTTAATGGAGGAGACATCACTTACAAAGTCAATAAATATCACTTCACACTAACTAAACATACAATATATTACTGCGTTCGGTAGTGTTGCAAATATTTGACAAACTATACACGTACACTCTATTTAATTGCAAATATGATATTTGCCTAAAAACTGTTTATACGTACGGCGAAAGTTACAGTTTTGTCTCTCGTCAGAGAAACTGACAGAATAGCGCAAAAAATTAAAATTGAACAGCCGTAATGACGTCTGTTTGCACCAAGCGCGGGGCTTACACTGACAATGTATCAGAAATTAGAAGAAATCATTATAAATTCGAACTAAATGTTGCATATTCTCTATTTGCGAATGATTAATATGGCTATGTTATAAAATTAATTTTCAAATTTAGAATCGATCAATGCTGATGCTGATTTTTAAAGGAAGCGGAGGTTCCGCTAATAGCGATGCTGAGGCTGATATTTACAATAAATACTTACTCTGCATAACATTCGTAACATATTAAATACTAAGTTAAATATATGTTATGGTTTTTAAAAAAGTAACGTGTCTGTCGCCGATGTCAGGTAGAACTACCATCGTATCTTAGACTAGTGTCCACGTACGGCACGGGAACCTCATTTTTTTATAATATAGGAGTCACAGCCGAGCATGCAGTCCACCTGATGGTAAGTGGCTACTACCGCCCATGGACATCTGTAATCAACCCCAGATAGGATTAGATATTCCTACCTGAGGTTGGCCACAGATGCGCCGCTACCCCTGAGGACTAAGCTGGAACGCCTCGAAAAAAGTATGTCTCCCTTACCACACCCTTCAAAACGGAACACAGCAGCGCCTAACACTGCTGTTATAACAGAAATAGGGGTGGCGGTGGTGCCGCCGGAGTCCAACCATAAAGGGTTCTACCACCTGCAATCTATCTAGGGGTCTACCTCATCTTTACTATCAGGTCAACTGCATGCGAATTTACTAATTCTTTCTTAAAACAAAGTGATATTAAAATCTTCTTTTTTTAAGTACAATACATATTAACTAACGTATTAGATAAGTAGGCAGCATACCTATTTCTGATCTTACAAGGAAATTACAGACATATGTATGTAAATTAAATGTCACTTGACGTTGTTGATATTTTAATAAGTTTGTAATTTTATTTTATAGATCCTAAGGTAGGTATTGAAGTTACAAACTACTTTTGACTTACTTGTAGAGTGACTGTATATTTATTAGTTTTTTTTAGAAATTAGGCTTTTATTTTTTGAAGAAAGTTTATGATTTTAAAATATTGTGTATAATATTTCGCTACCATGACACTATAAAATGGAGACATAGGTGATACCTATAAATATATTTTTCACTATCAAGAACAACCAGTATAAGTTGAGCTCCCATTTCTATATTTATTTACTATCGATATTAAGCAAGATATACGCCTGTAATATTTAACGATACGCGCGTATGTGCGGAGCGACACAGATTTCTGTAGGAACAACACAGAGTTCTGTAGGAAAAAAACAGTTCATACAGATGTTTGAGGTTTACCAATCCACGCTTGGTTAACATGGTCTTATAGCTTGATCTTGAAGGCTTTTAAGGGAAGTCTTACCCAACAGTAAGACAAATTAGTTGATGATATATTCTCCTTCATTTATAAATATGCTCTATTCAAGTCTTCTCGAGGACTTATTAATAAATATTAATTGCAGACGCCAGAAACTGTCAAGGTTGTAACATAACTGGTATCTGCCCTTTCTAATGAATCAATTACTAAGCGACTTCTATTGCGCATACTAAAATACGTAGTGGATGGGTACTTTTTCTGAAACTATGATTATTGATTACATATTACATTTACAGTAATATAAAAATAAGTTAAGAATGTGTAGAACCCTTTGGAGACACCATCGATACACCTATCAATAACAAAGACGCTTTCTACACTCACAGCCTCATACTAGGATTCCCAGTGTCGTGGGTGCTATGGACACACATAGACAAACATCGAACCCAGAAACAGAAATCTAAACTCATCACTTAGATATCTGTTTGGCCGGGGATCGAACCTGGACCCTCTGCGCGTCAAACCGGTATGGTGACCGCTCCGTGGATCGTCATGTCTGCCTTAAAACAGCAATGTTAAACGCTGTTGTTCCATTTTGAAGGGTGTGGTAAGAGAAACGTACTTAACCGGCGGCACCACCGCCACACCTATTTCTACCTAATAACCACAGTGTTAGGCGCTGCTGTGTTCCGGTTTGAAGGGTGTGGTAAGGGAGACATACTTTTCCGAGGCGTTCCAGCTTAGTCCTCAGGGGTAGCGGCGCATCTGTGGCCGACCTCAGGTAGGAATATCTAATCCTATCTGGGGTTGATTACAGATGTCCATGGGCGGCAGTAGCCACTTACCATCAGGTGGACTGCATGCTCGTCTGCTACTCCTATATTATAAAAAAAAAAATCAAGGCGTTCCATCTTCACATAGAATCTTATCTAATCTGAGGTTGATTATAGACGTCTATTGCTGCAGTAGCCACTTCAGGTTGATTGCATGTTCATTGCTACTTTAATAGTATAAAAAACTCATTATATTATTATTCACAGGTATCCAAGTACAGCGGCAATCAAGGAAAAATGGATAAACGCGACTCGTCGAGAAAACTGGTTCCCATCAGCATACAGCGTCATATGCTCACGGCATTTCACCAAGGACTGTTTTTTCAGAATGAAAAACCGGCGTAGACTGCTCTGTACCGCTGTACCGACGTTAATGTTACCCAAATTGGTATGTGATGCAGTATGTGGATTCAGAGTTATTGTAGTCACATGTCGTGGAAAACGTCGCGATAAAACCTACATTCCTTCCAGTCTTTTTTTCATGGTGTTCTTAACTTGGGCGCTATAGTGGAATCATAAAACAATTTATTTCAATGGGATATTTTATCCTTGAGTAGATTTTTAAAATCCTACTATTAGTAATAGGAGTTATTGCTCCTATAAAAAGTAAATGGGTGGCCTTTGATAGCTAAATCTCATGTGCGTTTCCGTAATTTAGAGGGCACATGGAGTGTTTGCTATAATTTAACTTGAAGGCCTTACCTTACCCGGTAAAGAGTTTCCGAGTTATGCTATATATAACAACGCATCTGCGGGTTAATTACAGATATCCTTGATCAACCATAGTTATCAACAGTAGTCACTTATAGTCATCTGGATTGCATACTCGTTTTCTACTTCAATTTCATGAAAGAAATCGTCTTCGTTGCAGGAGGATCTTCCCCAAACCGAGCCACAGCCACTCAAACCTAATGAAGCATTAATTCAGGTTAACACGACAATACAGAATGTATCGCAAATAGATCCACTAGTCATACCATCTATTCCAGTTGTATGCTTTAATTCCCAACCGAATGTAAAACAATTAGAACTAATTAAATCACGCAAAGTTCAACTTAAAATTGAAAATGAAGTCAATATGCTTGATATTGAAGTTCCGAAAGGGACAGATGAAGTTCAAGTTAAAATCGAGAGAGAAGATACAGATTTCCAACTACCAAAAATACAAAAAGTGGAATCAATTCAAGTCAAAATTGAGCATGAAGACATGTCTGATCCAATGTTAACAAAATCAGGACATGATGAAATGTATGCTACAAGAATTGAGAGTCAGAACAATACTTATGAACAACCAACCACCCTTGTACCAATCAGGCCGAAACCCTGGGAACCCGCGAACGTCTTCAATGCACCCTCAAACTTCCTAACGCCTGTAATACTTTTCCAGTTACCACAACAGAATGATGGTCAAATAACAAACCCAGTTGCGAACCAACAGCCAATTACAACCATTACCGGTAACATACAACCGATCGACCAAACTGCTATAACCGTGTCGGGATCACCACTAGCCACAGAAAGTATATCAACAGACGCACCACCAAGTCCAAATTTGCCTCTAACAATGAACGAACAAAGCCTTACTAGAAGAATAGAAGAATTATTATTGAAAGTTGAACATAAAAACAGACAAATTAAAAATCTGAGGGAACAAAATCGTAGTCTAAAAAACAGAATAGACGTTTTAAAAGGTCGAAATCTACGAAGAAAATAGTTGTGAAAGTGGTAGAACCCTTTATGGTTGGACTCCGGCGGCACTATTTTTGCCTAACAACAGCAATTTTAAGCGCTGTTGGGTTCTAATTTGAAGGGTGTGGTAAGGGAGACATAATGTTCCGAGGCGTTTCAGCGTAGTCCTCAGGGTTAGCGGAGCATCTGTGGCGGACCCTCAGGTAGGAATACCTAATTCTATCTGGGGTTGATTACAGATATCCATGGGCGGCAGTAGCCACTTACCATCAGGTGGACTGCATGCTCGTCTGCTACTCCTATATTATAAAAAAAATTTAAGCAGCGACGGTGACCACATACCACAATAACATCTCCACTACATTTAGTTATAAAAAAATGTTTATAAATCCAGTCACGCAGTCTTTCGCCAACCGTATTACAATACGACAAAACATTGTCAAGATTGTGTGCAGGGTTGTAAAAAACTTGACAAGAAAATAATTTCAAGTATTTTTTGCCAAAAATCTTAGTATTTTTTTGGGATTTCCTAAACGCATACTGTTAATTTAACGATACAAATAATACCTACCTAAAATTTAATGACGTCATACTCTAATAATATTTAAGTAGTTTTTATCGTGCTATTTGTATATAAATAAAAATGTTAATCCTAATATTTACTCTTGCGTTTTATATTGATCCCGTTTAACTATAAAGTCTTATAGGGCATAGGATTTGTTTTTAACACTTTTAATTAACTTATGAACGTACTAACTTTATGACATCTTGTTCACTTGAGGCGTTGCTGTGGACGTAATCCAAGCCCATATTCAGATTTTCTTCTATATTATAATAACAAACGTAAGTGCAGACCACCTGACGGTAAATGGCTGTTACGTTCCATATTACCCCCAGTAGTATTAAAGTGCCTGAAATCGCCCACAAATGCGTCGCTAATATTGTTAGTTTGCTACTATGGGGAATAAGGTAGAGCGCTTCATATAAGTATGTCTCCTTTACCACACTTTCAAACCAGAACACAGCAGCGCTTAACGCCGCTGTTATGAGGCAGAAATAGGTGTGGCGGTGATGCCGCCGGAGTCGAACCACAAAGGGTTCTACCACCTTCTGGAAGTACTTTAAAATGTAGTTAGAAGCATCTAGGTTGATAATAAAAATGTAAATAGCCGACATCCCTACAAACCCGGTCATAAGGTCGTCACGTCAAGACGTTGCATCGAAACATTAGGTACGCAGTTGGATATCCCCATCCATTTGGTAATTCGCGGAAAAGCCACAAGTATAACGTAAAGTTTATTTGAATATATTTTAATTGTAAATACTTAGGTATAGGTTACGATGGAAATACCTGAATATTGGGGATTTTTGTGCTACTTCTTGATGTAAAGTTTGCAAAAACGGTCGAGAAATAAAGTGTTCATATTAGAACAGCAGTTTAGAATCTATGTTTCTACATTAATCATGTGGTAAAAAAATCGTTTGCTTCAACTCTGGAGCCACTACCGCCACGCCTGTTTAATAACAGCAGTCTTAAGCCATGTTAAGCGCTGCAGTGTTCTGCTAAGGATGTGGTTAGGAAGACATACTTTTCTGAGGTGGTCCAGTTTAGTCCTCAGGGGTTTTTTTATTATTTTATTAGAACGTGTTTGAAGGTGGTAGAACCCTTTGTGGTTCGACTCCGGCGGCACCACCGCCACACCTATTTCTGCCTTACAACAGCAGGGTTAGGCGCTGCTGTGTTCCGTTTTGAAGGGTGTGGTAAGGGAGACATTGAGACTAACTTATTCGAGGCGTTCCAGCTTAGTCCTCAATGGTAGCGGCTCATCTGTGGGAGACCTTAGGTAGGAATATCTAATCCTATCTGGGGCTGATTACAGATGTCCATGGGCGGCAATAGCCACTTACCATCAGGCGGACTGCATGCTCGTCTGCTACTCCTATATTATAAAAAAAGAACGAATTGTTTCACAAGGGGACTTTTTACACGACTCGATTCCTTGGGTCACTTCGAAGAAGCACATTGGGTACACAGTGGGATCCAATGGCGACTTAAAACCTCGATAGGATACGATCCAATGAATTGTCCCGGGGAATTAATAAATAAATATACCCATATATACTTACTCCTTGTTAAAACTATCAGGAGTTTCAAATTGAGACCTTACTCGTTAATTCTATTTAAATTCCAAGGAGACTTAGGTATTTATTATCTCAATCATAGATTAGTACAGATACTTCGCCTTGAAATTGAATGAAGCCACAAACGGCTTATTAGTAAGTTATTTTTTTGAATTCTTGACAAATAAAAACATTTTTAGAGAAAATTTACGAATAAATAACTAATACTGCGTAATTTACATAATAAATAAATAATTATTTCAAATATTTTAGGGACATTTTAGCACGGAGACGTGGCAAAACTTTTTTACGCAACTATTTCAATTCTCAAAACTGGGTAGGTACATTTTCTTGTTAGGAGTGAGTAATCTTTACTAATCTATGATCTCAATATAAGTATTCACGTAATCAAAACGCCTATGTCAACATCAATTGAATTAAGTGTTATAAAGCGTAAGTACCTATTCAAAGCTTACGCAGTGCTCGAATCCCGACTATTCCCGACGTCCCGACCCTCCAGGTACTCGGTATATCCATTTAAACCCATTTATAGAATTGATCAATAACGGCGTGCGACGTTGCCGCTCTTCCGTTGAAAACATGGCCGTGTTACCATCTTATATTTATAACCAAGTACGTAGAAATCGCACGCTATTAGCACCCGTATGTATTCAAACATAGGAACGTTATTGGCTTGCGTATAGGTGGCGGTGGAGTCATTTTAGAATAGAATTGTTATGTAAACAAATAGAGTACGCAGGCTATTTTGGCGTTTAAATTTAACAACATAAAGGTCATAATGGCCTGTTGTTGTTATGTGTGACGTTTTTGAATGGCGTGACGGACTTTTCGTGGAGGGAAGCACGTATCAACACACTGAACGCAGCTACAGCAACACAATGTTATAAATTATTCCTGTGGTCGAAAGAAACTTCGTCTCGACTGAAGATTATTTATCAAAGCTTATTTTTGACTGAACCAAGTTAAAGCCTACTATGAATATTTGTTTCCTAATAAAAAAGTAGCATACTGATGGTAAGTGGTACTAATCTATGGTAAGTGGCAAATGCCACACGGACATCTATAATCACCCCAGACAGGACTAATGTTGAGGCTAATCTAGGGCATACTTCATGTCTCCCATATCATACCACTATTTGATCCATATTTTTTCAATTTCCCCAAATATATTTTTTTCTTCTACAGCTACTTATAAAATTACGATCTTAAGAACTAGAAGTTGTTATTTTTTAATAAAAATAATAATTTTTAACATTATTTGTCGTTAAAATTTTCCAATTAAGTAGTTTTGAGCAACATGATGATCGCAAGTGGCGCCCCTACCGCACGCACAGAAAAGCTTGTCGGATTAAATTTTAATCTGTTTTGTATTTATTTAATCATAGAAACACAATGTAAACATCCAATGGTTGGAACATTCGTCTTTTCTTTTTTACGCATAAAAAATCCAACTCCTATTTATTATTTATCATGAATAATGAATCATGTTGTTAATATACAGCTATAATATATTTTAGATCTGTTATATTTATATTTTAACTCGTTATATCATAATAGCTATATTACATTTAATAATATAGCAAGTACGGAATACATGTGAGAATATTTTTATTACAAGTATAGTCCGCATATAACTGCTAGTCCGCTCTAAATATAGAAATGAATCGCGTTGCCATAGCAAATTGCAAACACCTGCTCGCAACAACTTCAGAGCGGACTAGCAGTTTGGCGATAACTATACCGAACAATCTTCCTTTTTCGGGGTTTGTAATAAGTAGTATTACAATATTATGTAATAGTGGACTTACCTTCCAATACCTCAGAGTCCGGCTGGACGTCAAGTTTTTCAGAACGTTTGAATTCTTCGTATGTATCAGTATGTTTTTGTTTCAAATGTAATTTTAAATTAGTGATCGTGCTCTTATACGACAGAAACTTCTTACATATTTTACAAAGCGCCAGTTTACTTTCGTCTGAATTCGGTACAAAATAATTCCAAATTGTACTACTCTTTCTTCTTCTTTGTGACATTATGTTGCCTGATAGCTACAATTTACGGTATAAAGACAACAAAGGTATTTAAGCTTTTTGACACAAACAGACCGATACTTCAGTTATTTTAAATTATATTCATTACACAGAATCACGTTAAAATAGCATATTAAATAACGATAACACGCGGCCTGGATAATATAACGCGTCAAAATATCACAGATTGTGAGACAGACTGCTGTTAAACGTTATACTTGTGTTGCCACTTGCCAGTATTGCGATTTACTTCGGTGTAGGATAAATAAAAATCTATTGAAATACAAACCAAAACCAATAAGCAAAACTCACTTTAAATACTTTTATTAATCCAACAAATTAGATAAATTTATAAATAAATTCTGACATATTTTCTTCGTATAATCATTAGGGTGTTACTTCGGAATTTAGTTACAAAATCGACGTTGGAGCGACATCTATCCAACTTTTTTCGAAATAATTACTTTTTGTAAGATAAAAACATTATTATATTTTTCGACGATATTCCCAAGAATCTCGTTGAAATATACGTTATAATGATTATTAAAATAGTTTTGATACCTACTTCTTATATTTAACTATTATAAACCATATTGTGAGCTGTTTAGTAGCAACTTTAATCTTAATATTCAGTGGGACATGTCGGCCGACCACAGATTTTTCAGTTTTTAAACCTTTTGGAAGTTATAAAGAACTATAATTGAGTAGATAACAGATTTATTTATTAATTTTAAGGAGTTTATAATAGTATGGCAATAAAATCTTATATCCCTTAAGACACTTAAAAGAGTTTTTAGTCGTGCGACCAATGTGATCGTAGTATTTATTGTCTATGGACTGTCTCTCTAAATAAGTTGCACAGAGCGACAAAATCGTGGTGGCAGAAAATGGAACTAAACAATAATTTGAAAATATTCTTTGATATTCATGAGCACAAGGGTTAATGAGGCGGTATTTATAGAATTATGAACATAATTACAACGAACCTAAATTTCACTGTTCAATTTACAATCTTTGTATTTTGTGAATATAGGGTTACCTGTAACCCTTACCATGAGTTTTTTCTTTTTGACAAATATGACTGTTTTGGTATTTGTTTACGTATTGGCCCATACTATTTCCAAGATCTGACACAATCCGATAGGGACGCTGATTGGAAATTGTATGGGAAAATACGAAACAAATACCAAATTAAAATATTTGTCAAAACGTAACAACTCCTGGTAAGGGTACTGTAAGCGATCATTCCAGAATATAACATACTCAAGGTTTCTCATAACATAGCATAAGTATAGTTCGCGTAAAACTGCTAGTCCACTCTGAATATAGAAATGAGTCGCGCCGCCATAGAAAATTGTATGACTACACCTGCTCGCGGCAACTTCAGAGCGGACTAGCAGTTTGACGCGCTTAAAAAAACTCAACTCAACTCAATATTACTTGTGTTATTGATTAGTATTTTTTGCCTTTTACTTTAATATCATAAATAAATAAAGCTGTTGATTTAGTAAATACATAAATTAATACATATGTATTAATTTATAACAGAGAAGTTAGCTAACAGTGATTCTCTGCAAATGTTAAATAGCTCAGTTAAATAGTTACGGCAAAACTCGATTGAAAAGGGTTTGAAACTGAATAAAAATCATTTAGTTCAGACACATTTATTATTGTGGTGAGTAATGATTTGAGCTGTTTATCAGACTATAAGACTGATCGTATTTTTAATATTAAAATCATCATTTAATATTCATCTTTTATTTCTGATATTACTTTTTAATAGATGTAGTTTTAGAAAATATTGACATTGATTAACACATAGGCAATTATGTAATAAGTATGTATTAAATTACTTGATTATTTACACATTTGTGTAGTTAATAATATAATTATTATCAATCATCGTGGTAAAGATATATTTAAAAGTTGCTAACACTATATATCAAATTGTATTTAACGACAATATAAAGTATATTAATAATTTTATAAATTCTAAACTTGAATACACGTAAAATCACGATTAAACATCAAATATTTCTTCTAAAACATCCATTCTATTTTTTTTAACGTAGACATTAATAAATTATTTACTTAAATTTATTATACAAGCATGAATACAGCTATTTGAATCTGTAATAATCCATACATTTATAGGAAAAGGGAAAATAGTTCAGTAAAGTTATCTCTTTAGTTTGTCACTCTATAAATTTATGTTAAATACACGAAAATTGTAAAGGGATTTAGGTGTAAAATATATTTTTTTAGGATTCAAATTTATATTAACCTAACGTTATAAGTAGTATATAACATATGTGTAAATAACTTAATGTACAACATTCGATTTTGCTTAGTTAACAACCGTAAAAAAAGATAATTATTAGCTAACTTTGAAAATAACATTGGCTTAAACTTGTGCTACACATATTTTGGGGAATAACGGCGAAGTCAGTTTTTCTTATATAGGCTAATTTAAATAAGTAGGGGGTACTTTACATCACTTTTTTACAGAACCTACTGTAATCCTGTCGCCATTTTGGCATTCATATATGTTGCACTCATATATGTAACATTTTGCTAATTCCTAGCCCATATGAAACTCACCTACATACGAGTATTATATAACGTTCAATTTGCAAGTTTCAAGAAACACGCATGCGCAAAAGACTTTGAGCCCTCGATCAATATCACACGACCTACCGCTAAGGAATGGACACATAGTTCAACACAACCATGGCACAATATTCGGCGCGCGGCAGCTTCGCCACCGAGCCTTAAAACGTCAAAAACATCATAAATAACTAAAACATACAATAACAAATGGTAAATATGTGTTCTTCGACCATTGGCCATCAGTGTTAATTTGGCTAACATTATTTATTTACTTCGTGTTATAACACTGCGAACACATTACATATGCACTCAGCCTGGCGCACAATAATTTAATAGCACAGCGAAAACAACAATACGCACTTAAATATATCTGTACATAGCGCCATAACATCACAGAATCACACTAATTCGGTATGAGATTCACATTCGATATACCTATTTATAATTACCACTCCTGGTTCCTTAATAATCTTAACTAATTCTCTCACTCGTGAAGCTTCAAATGAGTTGCGAGATGATCGGACCTATAGAAGCGGCGCTCACAGTGACGGCAGGGGAAAGGTCTAACGCCCGTGTGTTTGCGGAAGTGTCTTGTGAGCTCATCGGAGCGGGCAAACCGCGAGGCACAGCCAGCCCAGGAGCATTCATAGGGTTTTTCACCTGTGTGCGTGCGTTGGTGTGTTTTGAGGTGCGAGCTCTTTGTGTAGTCCTTCCCACAGTTGGGGTAGTCGCAGCGGTGGTCGCGACGAGGGCCCGGATTGCGTTGTGGCCCGCGGACACGACGCGCAACAGGTGGATCGACTCCTATTCCGAATTTTATTTCGTTGTCCTCCGTCAGCGGATCGGGCAGCATCACCACCGAACACATTAAATTTGGCGGCGTCAGCTTTGTAGGTTTTTTAGTTTTTCGCCTCGCAGTGCGCTTCTTTTTGTTTTGTATCGGTGTATGGTTCAGATCAGGCATGCTAGGATTGTTTTTCAGAGATGGCGACTGCGGTGATGTTGTAACATCTAAATCTACGGGATTCGGTAGATTTTCACGGGGTTCCTCAAGACACTGCCCCGATTCGTAGCACGTCTGCTGCCAGTTGTCTTCCGTGGACAGTTTCCGTTCGAAGTGACCTGTCTCAGTAACGTACTGCAATTCGCGGAAAAGATTTAGGTTGGGCAAAACATCCATACTGGCTTTTGTTTATCACATCACACATAATATTAACAACGCACACGATTAATCTTCATTTAAAACATATTCAATATCTATTTTTCGTATCAAAGTACTTTAAAATCGACATTATTCGCAGTGTCAACAATTCCATTGTAATAGTTTTGAACGTCGCTAATCTCATCATTCTTGATATATTTTGCGGTCTACAAAGACGTCGGCTTTATTAGGCTGCTGTGATATATCTGTCTGATAATATCGTTGTGAAAATGAAATAGATATAAAAGAAAGGAGATAGTGATAGACCATGCTCGTTACGACCTCCAACAGGAAATAAATAAGCGAGACAGCAATAGCCTAGACTTCGTGTGAAACTAAAATTCATGAGAGCTATTGGCAATGCTTTAAATACTATATGATCGATCGCCAACCAGGCGACCAAATTCGACTTGGTCGGGTTCATAGTTTGACGTATCGTTTGATAGAAAATATCTTGCATTACCATAGACAAAAGATGTACAACAGAATACACATCTACACCGAGAAGGGGCGTCACAGGCAATCGTAATCATGGTTGTCAAAAGTAACTAAGTAGTCGAATACTATATTTATCAAGATGTAAAGAAAACACGTGTGTTCTTCATTATGTGTAGTTTTGTAAATTATATTTACTTTTAATTTAATATAATCTAAGCTCCTTTGCGGTATATAGCGTTAAAAAGACATACTGTTTAATTTTTGACATAACGTTTTGGAATAATTTATTAGAAGAGAATAAAAGTTGTGAAGGAAGTTATATATGGGAAATAATAAACTTTAACTGTCGTGTCGTGCCTTTAGTCTCTCCGTTCTAATTCAATTAAATAACAATTTTCGTATACATAGGCTGTTTTTTTTCACTCCAAAGTTCTGACTCCCGCAGAATATTTTCAATAACAGAATATTAATATATGTATAAAAATTTAGGTAAATAGTTTAATAACTAAAAACCACGCTAAAAGCGCACAAGGAAAATCATTAATCCTGATTCCGGACAATCCTGATGAGGAGAATGGGATAAAGTTATAAAAATCGTATATTGTCATCGGTTCTTCATAATTGTTCAAAATTTTTAATTAATCGGACCGTTCAAAGTGGTTAAAAATCGAGTACAAAGATTCCGTTACATACATACATCCATACATACAACCTAAGCTATTAAAAGCGTGGTAAAAACAAAAAAAAAACAAAGTTATATTCGATAAGATAAGGCTTAATCAATATTTATTTTAAGTAATTAAGTATTTGATTGGGTATTTTTATTAAAAATCAATTATTATATAAAAATAGTCCATTATTGTAACAATCGATTCACGTCGACAATATTAAGTAAGTGTGAAACACAAATGTTCTCGATTTTTTTGTATTTCTACCGACATTGGCTCAATCAATGTAGTTCTGTCCTACTGAAATAAAGAAACGCATTGATTTATCCATGATTTAAGAGTATGCGGTTTATCCAGATTTTCTTTTCCGAATTTTGACGAAATTCTTAAGACTTTTCAACATTCCTTATAATTAAGAACTATTTGGGGATGAATTTAATTTATCAAACCGAAAGGTCGTCAAAATTTAATAATATTGTATTATTGTTGTGTAATATTGTATACCGATTTCGGGTCTGCATATACCGATTTTAGTGGGCAACTCTACCGTTTCGTTCGAGTACACTGTTGTACGACCAAGCAGCCGATTTGTCAAAGTTGATAACATGACACTCTTCGTCTTGCTTGACAGTTGACACCTAGCTTAGTAATCAAAAACACTGATTCAAATTGTATAAAATCCCAAATTACTACGTCATTTCTACCAAGCTACCGCTGAGGCCTAAGCTGGAACGCCTCGGAAAAGTATTACGCCGCCGTTACGACACTTTTCAAACCAGAACACAGCGTCGCTTAACACTCCTGATCCAAGGTTGAAATAAGTGTGGCGGTGGTGGTAGTCGAAACACAGAGGGTTCTATCATTATTTTCTTATTTCTGGTTATAGGTCTCCCTCATAATGAGAAAGCCCACGTAGCCAAGTGTCAATTGGTAAGCTTCATACAACTATAAGAACTTTTTATCCAAAGAAGAGTTAAGTAGGTATTACAATAACAAATATTAATTTCATATATAAATACATAGATTAGTAAAGATTACACACTCCTAACAAGAAAATGTACCCAGTTTTGAGAATTGAAATAGTTGCGTAAGAAAGTTTTGCCACGTCTCCATGCTAAAATGTCCCTAAAATATTTGAAATAATTATTTATTATTTATGTAAATTACGCAGTATTAGTTATTTATTCGTAAATTTTCTCTTAAAATGATTTATTTGTCAAGAATTCAAAAAAAGAACTTACTGATAAGCCATTAGCTTTATTCTATTTCAGGGCGGCGAAGTATCTTTACTAATCTATGTATAAATATCATAATATCTGTTAGTTATGAGATGGTAAATATGAAATACAAGTCAAATTGGTACAAATTTTTGAAATTTTGTAAGTGGAACAATCACTTTGTGGTTTCACTCCGGTGGCACCAGTGCTATGCCTGTATCTGCCTAATAACAACAGTGTTGAGCGCTGCTGTGTTCTGGTTTGACAGGTGTGGTAAGAGACTTCTAACATTACAGGTAACCCCAAGTCGTTAGTTCACCTAATTTCAAATTATACAATTAATGCAAAAAACAATTCCACAAATTCAATCAACTATAAAAACAATAATTCAATGTCATAATAACTATTAAATATATTAAATGGGTATTGTAAAAAGAAAACACTATATAATAACTTAATTAAATGCAATTATACTTATCCAAGGCATTCCAGTATAAGCCTCAGGAGTGACCTCAGGTAGGAATTGTATCTGTGGTTTGTTACAGATGTCCATGGGTGGCAGTAGCCACTTACCATCAGGTGTAGCATAATCGCCTACTACTCCTATATTACAAAACAGAAAAAACTGAGACATAATTCTGCTCTTATATACTCTTATCAATAAATAAGTAGTGATTTCTATTGTAATAAGTTTATGATATACAAAAACAAAGTTTCAGTGGTTATTACTGAGCCAATTTTCGCAAATAGATATTACATTTAATTTTGGGCTATACCTATATGTTTTTTTTA
Organism: Epargyreus clarus clarus; assembly: GCA_014595695.2. Lineage (NCBI taxonomy): Eukaryota > Metazoa > Arthropoda > Insecta > Lepidoptera > Hesperiidae > Epargyreus > Epargyreus clarus. The sequence goes on from JACTTY020000151.1 coordinate 43,209, forward strand.
TAAAAGTAATTCATTGCTTACAACTCACTTGAATTATACTAGTTTAACTTATTATAGTAACAATTTCGACAATACCCTGAGAACTAAGCTGGAACGCCTCGGAAAAGTATGTCTCCCTCACCATACCCTTCAAACCAGAACACAGCAGCGTTTGACACTCCTGACACAAGGCTGATAATCCATCCTCCTGATAATCCAATATATATTAATATATTCTGAAAACGAGCATGTAGTCCAGCTGATGATAAGTGGCTACTGCAGCCTGTGTACATCTGTGGTTGAACCCAGACAAGATGAGATTCTTAGTAGTCACCCATAAATGCAGCGCTGTCCTTGAGAATGTAACAATGCTACCTAACCTGGACTGCCTCATCCTAGACACTGCTTTATGCTCTTTTCCTGTGCATGCTAAGCACATGCTAAGCTAAGGTAGTACAAAATATGATGCGAATGGGTGTGGCAGTCAAAGTGTTACCTGTAATTGAATGTGTGGTCATATGCCGTTCCAGGGTTTTTACACGGCCTCATTGTGGAGCACAAGACTGGTGACTGAATTGTGGAAGATCAAGTCTGGTGAACTTGCGGACCTATAAAGGAGAGCGTGTACGCTGCTGTCGGCTCGAGATATAAAACCAGCCTGCCCGCTTTAACTGCTACCGCTGCTATCTATCAGACCTCCACTAGCCAGGACAGTAGCATTTTAGCATCGATTTTTACTGTGCGAACCCTATCTTTTTAATCTTTTTTTATCTTCTACGTATTAAATTTTAACCTTTATAATTAGCATTTTTATTTACAATCTCTTAGAATAACGGTTACAAGGACTATGCTGGAATGCCTCAGATAAGTATGTATCCCTTGACATTTATTAGGATTAAGTTTTTTCATATACAAGTAGTAAATAAGCACATATGGTAAGCAATCTTGACTGTCCATGGATATCTCTAATCAATCCAAGATAGGATTGCAGTTATACCTGAAATAGATGTACCATACCCGCCCAAACAGTCACACCGGCATTGGTTACTTCTTTTAAAGGACAGAAATGTAGGAATTTGAATTTGTAAATATCATTTCATATGTAAGTAAATAATGTATGTTAGTTAGTTATTGGTTATTTATCAAATTGTCATAGACAGTAACAACAAATCATCAGGTAATTCTTACATAACAATAACTAATAAAAATGACTTATTTATTTTTGTTTTTCAAACAAACTCCTCATGTTAGAGGTAAATATTTTAATTATTTTTTTATATTACTTTAATTTATTTTAGTTAAAACATTTAAGTGTGTAAATGTCAAAAATAAAAATATAAGTAGTATTCAATAGCATGTGATACCTTACTGGATAACGATAACTAATAAAAATAAGTTCGGGTTTACGCATTATATTATGTTCATAGTGCACAGTACAATACTAATAATAGAAACTTACAATTTACAGTCATCAATAAATACACAACGTAGTCGAAGTTTAATAACGAAACGTAAATAAATGTGTACCTATTCTGTTGTCGTGTGGGTTGTTATGTCGGTGTGGGTACACCGTACAAGTATCGAATAGGTCATAATTGTTGTTCAAAAGCCTAGTAGTTGCATTTTTTATACAATTTTACAATAAAGATTATAATTGCAAAGACAACGTTTATAATCTATAGGTTACATTACCTCCCAATGGCGTAAAAACTTCAATAGTTGCGGATTGCAGATGATTGAAAGCTTCGAGGTGCTTACATTTTAAATGCTGTTTGAGATTGTTTATATTTGTTTTATATGATATTTCACTTTGACAAACATTACAAGTCGCGATTTTATCTTTACCATGCCGTGTAAAGTAATTCCAGATTATAGTATTTCTTTTATTCGGCATGGTTCAAGGCTAATTACTTAATAGGTACACAAAACAGTCATTCAAAATGTATGTTCAATAACAGAGTATTTTTCAAATAAATAACATTCGCTCGCAATGGTTATTCATACAACATGCATATAACGATTATTTAACGCAACACAACGCAAAAATATATATATGTTAAGTTATAGCTTTATTTTGTACGCGTTGCAAACACTTTTCTTGCGGCTAGAACGCAAGAGGAAAAGCGTTTTACGCGGACTATATGTTACGTCAGGTTTCCAGTTCCAAAAAATAACAATGAAAAGTCACGGTGACACTGTCACGTCAATGAGTAAATTGTCCTTGAAATCACGGTACGCTTTAAATAATATTCGTTTGTCTTAGATACGAGTTTTAACGTTTTGTGTTTACTTACCTGAAACTGTTTCATTAGCATTATTATGTGCCAAAATTTGTATATCACGATGTTTACGGTCCAAATGTTTCCTTAAGTTTGATATAGAAGATTTATAGCTTAGTTTAGTATGACATATACTGCAGGTAGCAATTTTTTCTATAACTTCGTCTTGAAAATAGTTCCACAAATAACTACTTTTCTTTTTACGTGTATCAGTCATGTTGTTCAAACACTACACTATATAAACACTTAGAAAAACGCAAGATTTAGCGCTAACTTTAAGTCACTTGGACTCAACACTGATTGTGGTTGAATGGTTATCAAGACTGTCGAGACGTGAGTATATGAGTGACAGAGATAGATGATGGAACGACTTAGATATTTGTTCTTTTGGCATGTCACCATTAGATACGAGTGAAAACGGTGATTTTGTCACTGTGACTGTGTTAGCGGTGCATCTGTGCCTTGGTTAGGAATGAAATCTTATCTGTGGTTGAGTACAGATGTCCATGGGCGGCAGTAGCCACTAACCATCAGGTGGACTACATGCTCGTCTGCTACACCTTTCCTTTGTTTTTGTAATACGCAATTACATTATATTCTGTTAAAATTTAGACTTCCATTATAAAAGTATAAATAACTAGCTGTTACTCGCGGCTTCTCTTACAGTCACATTTTATATTTTTGCCTCGGGAATTGACTTTTTATCGGGATAAAATGTACCCTGTATCCTTCTTTGAACTCCCGACAACATGTGTACAAAAAATCATGACAATCGGTTATATAGTTCAGTCGGGAAAGTGTAACAAACAAACTCACAATCGTTTATAATATTAGTTAGGAAGTGAGGATCTTAGGAATGTAACTATAACAACTAATAAAGAACACAATAATTATAATACTAATATAAGCTTTGATGACATTGTCATTTGAGAATGTAGTATAAAAGTCGTATTTTTCAATATTATTTAATAATTTCTTGAAAACCTAGCTATGTTTGTGTATTAGTTTGATTTAAATACGTAAAATAAGATTTAAGTTACGAGTATTATAATAATAATAGTAAAGCATGGACATTTAATTGTCGATCCTTTGTTTTATGTAAGTAAGCTTTAGTTGATATTTTATATGTAAATGTAAATATTGTATTTAATAAATAAAACTTTGTTTTAGATTAATCACAGTGTGTTTTGCTTCAAAAGAAAATAGCCCCTGATCTTATACTAATATAATAAATAGCTAAGTAACTTATTAAATTAATAATAATGTTAGTCCGTTATAACAACTATAGGGATGTACGCCTACTCAGGCGTTAAATTTTAGGCGTTAAAATATTTTTTAAATAATATCTCGAGTTTACTCGAACTTTTAAGTTGCAGTAAGTAACACTGCTTTGTCATTTCATTTTCGTTTATGTATTTTATTTTAAACGCTTTCTACACTCACAGCATCCACAGACTCCACACTAGGATTCCCTGTGTCGTGGCTGCCATGGACACACACAGACGAATACACAACACCCAGACCCAAAAACAGAAATCTAAATTCATCATTTAGATGTCTGTCTGGCCGGGGATAGAACCCGGGACCCTCTTCGCATCGGACCGGTATGACCGCTCCGCCAAGCGGGTCGTTTGATTCGTATAAAAAACAATATTTCTTGTTCATTACCATTTTTTGAAAGGTTTTTATATTCAACATAAACGCAAAGTTGTAAAAAGCGTCTGAAACTGCAAATCTCTGAATCTGGGAAGCAGAGCTACTAGTACTTACCAAGTGTGGGGTCCAGGAACTGCGCCTCAGGATCCGTGTGGACACTACTCGGTGATTCGGCACCTTCCTTTTCCTTTTTCTCCGTACCAACTTCCAACTCCTCAACATGTACGTTAAGTAAATGAGACTTCAAATTCGTAATCGTCGCTTTATACGAAAACTGCTTATTGCAAGTTTTACAAAGCGCCATTTTGTCCGACCCCTCTACTTTAGTGAAATATTCCCATACAAACATGTTTTGTGACCTCGTCTGCCGCGTAGTACGATAGTTTGATTTCTCTAAAAAAGCCTCCTCAGATATTAGTTCTGGATGCTGCAGTCGCAAATGTGTTTTTAGGTTATATATCGTCGATGTATGACTCAGAACTTTCCCGCACGCTATGCAGCGGGATTTTTTCATTTCTGAGGTGTTTACCACTCTCTCGTAATGATCCCAAATATTAAAGTCGCTCATTTTCGTTTTTTTAAATAACGCTAACGATTAATACTCGTAATGAGCGAACGTCACGCGGCCCGTGTAACTACGTTGTCTTATCAAAATCGATATTCGTAACTATGTTCTATCTCTTTCTCACACATCTATCAAGTTGAAGTAAGAGAGAAACAAAAACAAACTGTTGATTGATAAGTAGAACTATTAACGCTCATGAATAAAAATTATAATAAAGTAATATAATACTACTACTACTACAAGAATGTTAATTATTAAGTACAAGTTGAAAGTGTGTAGTTTGAAAGCAGATAACTGCCGTGAATTATTATTATTTTAACTTTGCTATATTATATGGATAAATAGGAAAACGATATCAATAATAATAGTATAGTAATGTAAACAAATACAATGTATCAAAAGTGTCACAAAGTTTTTGTTTATTGTGAATTATCAACACACTGCGATTTGTTTACATCGCGTTATGTAAATGACGCCATCTGTTGTTAAAGTTTGACATATATTTATTAAGGTGATAGCACACGTTCGAAAAGTTTAGAACATCGCACACGATCGAGTCAACAGATAATGTGAATAAATTTTTTATCTATATGTATATTGCTGTTATATATATAACAGCAATATATATTAGTATCAGTTTTATTTTTAATACAGCTGAAAGTATATGGAATAACGTATTTAAGTATACAATAACTAACTCTGATTTAACAACACAATAATAAGCACTGACACTGAATTTATTCATTCTTATGTTTAAAACCTTCTTGAAATCATAGACTATTCGCTACGATTTGCTATTACCACAGTATAAGGATCTATACCGTTATTTGTACCGTGCTACTACTAACTACGACCAACAACAAAGCGTGAGAAAGAAATATGTGAAATTGTGAACCCATACAGACTATCTACTAGAGGAAAAGAGATGGCAACAGACGCCAAGAAACGTCAAACCATGTCATTATCTCTTTGTGTAAAGTCCGTTAGGAGTATAGTTGTTCTATGGAATATAAGGCCTTAAGCTCCCTCGAGTACGGACGTTCCTATACTTTATCAAAATTAATACTAGTTTGAATATATTGCCGAATTTTTGTTACAATGGTGTCTTGCTCTATTATCAAGTGTACCGTTACAAGGAAAAATAATCCACAGAACTATACGTTTCACAGGTAAATACATTTTTTCTATCACAGTGTTTTAGCAATATTTCGTCAAAATTTCATATTATTTGGTTTCATACATTGTTGTTACAATTTTATATTGATTTATTTTGCTATAAATACATATATTTTATAGCTAGATGTAAAATAACCAAAATATATACGAGAATTATTAATTTACGCTAGGGCTTGACAAAATGGTGACGTCACATTATATCGATATTGTGTCGATAATATAAAGATCTTTTCATGCATCACATAAATAATATAAACGCGATCAATGACATTTTATACTTATGCATGTGCATGTGTGCTATCAATGGAGTTTCGCATAAGTTATTGGGCGTATAACCACGTTTTTTATTTTACTTACCTTTCACTACTTAGACAATATTAAATCATGTGCCAAATTTCGAACGTGTATGACTCATCTACGTCTTATTAGTAGTATATCGATGAACGAGATAGAGTTTGTTTCCTATGGGTAAACGGGAAATAAACTTGGTTGACGGATTGTATCGGAATTTACATATTCTGAATTTTAGTGTTGACAGTTTTCAAACTATATTGCGCAAACGCGTAGCCTCAGTGATGCGGCGAGTGCGGGACAGCAACAATGGCATCCTAAATACCATTCTAGAAAGAGTGGACTGTCCTATAGTGAGGCACTGGAATGCATGCCACATGGACTCCAGAGCCACTATTTAATATTAAATAATTGAATTGAATGTAATTGATATGTAATAATTAAAATTGAATGTAGGTAAATGTATTTGTATTTCTTTTGTATTTTTAATGTGTAGTACTAACATAGTTCGTAAGAATATACTAACATTTAATGGACTTTGTCTGAAATAAATTATTATTAATTAATTAATTAAATAACCTGTTATTATTAGTCGAATAATTTTTATATCACCTATCTTTTTAAGGATACCAAGTCGATCAAGTGAGCTACGAGAAAATTGGATAAGAATAATAAATCGGCCACAATGGACTCCTATTAAATCATCTGTAATATGTAGCAGACATTTTGAGGATAAATGTTTTATACAAAGAAGTTGTCGTCGTATATTAAGGAAAGATGCAATACCGACTTTATTCGTGCCGTTCAATTTTTTGCCATCAAGACTGTCGGTAACTTCGTATATCAATAGAGATATTATCTGTGAGACTTCAGGTCTACAACCCACACCTGGACCTTCGGCTCAAGGACAGATACTTTCTCCAAGAAATACGAAACTTATCGGAAGAATTGCAGAAAAAAATATCATTTTAACAAATTTAAGAGAAAAAATTAAAATGAAGAAACCTTTAATAACTGTGGAGGAAGTTCGCAAAGAAATTAATGAAAGCCGTGAGCTTAGAGATCATCGCAATGAGGTTCAAGTCGCCTGTACTAACAATTTACTGCAAAAATTAGTAGACAGAGTAAATAGTAAAAAAAATAAACAAACTTGTCAAACAGCTTTATACAACGAAGGGCTTAAAAAATTCGCTCTTACGTTACACTTTTATAGTCCTAGGTGTTATTCGTACATAAGAAATAAATTTAATTTGTGTTTACCCCATGTAAATACGTTAAGAAAATGGTATTCACGTTCAGGTTGCGAGCCGGGGTTTACGAAAGAATCATTAGATACTATATCAGAATTAGCAAAAATACGTCCGGTTTATGTGTCACTATGTTTTGACGAAATTAAAATTAGAGAAGAGCCAGAACTAGTCGGTAGGAAACACTACGGATACGTAAACATTGGTAACGATTTATTTGGTGAGGAGATAGACGTCGCAACAGAAATACTTGTATTTATGGTGGTAGCAGTAAATGGGCATTGGAAATTACCTGTTGGGTTTTTTCCAGGTAAAAGTTTCACTGCATCTGAAAAAGCCAGATTGCTGAAAATATGCCTTGATCTACTAAACGATACAAATTGTAATGTGATTTCAATAAAATTTGACGGGATCGCGTCTAATTTAAATATGGTGCAATCACTTGGTGCATCTTTGACTACGGGCCCATATAAACCATATTTTATTTATAAAAGTAGGAAATATTTTGTTTTGTTTGATCCATGCCATCTTATTAAATTATTAAGAAATTACTTTGGAGATCAAAAATTTTTTACGACAGTACCGGACGCAAAATTGATTTTAAGTTTGTGGAAAAATTACAGAGTTTACAGAGAAATGCGGGCTTGTGTCTAGCTGACAAGTTAACTGCGCGACATATTAATTTCAATACCCAAAAAATAAAAGTCGCTACACAATTGTTAAGTAGGTCAGTCGCTGTAGCTATAGATGTTTGTGAACACGATCTAAAAATGGCGGAATTTAAGGATTCGGGACCAACAGTGGAATTTCTTCATCATGTAAATGATATATTCGATATTTTTAATTCGAGAAATGTAAATAATTTAGGTTTTAAAAAGCCACTGTGTCCAAGTAATAAAGCCGATGTTTTTAACAAACTTGATGAAATCTCCGAATACTTTCTATCTCTTAAATGTCAAGATGGCAGGCTACTAATAACTACGCAAAGACGTTTAGTTTTTTTGGGTTTCATAACAAACGTAATTGCATTAAAATGTATGTATGCATCTCTCATAGAAAAAAAATATTGCCTACAATATCTTCCTGTATATAAACTGTCACAGGATAATTTCGAAACATTTTTTGGAGCCATTCGTTCAAATGGGGGCTTTAATATCAAACCTACCGTTAAAAATTTTATAGCCGCCTACAAAAGATTATTATGCAACACTGAAATAAAAATTAGCGAAAATGGCAATTGCTACGGATTAGATAGAATTACAGTGTTATCTACCTCTTCCACAATTGACAAAATCAACAGTTCTTTTAACTATAATAAGATTTTGAGTGAACTGGCACAGGATGGTATTTATGACAGTACTCAACATCAAGGAACTGATTTCGACGAAGAGTTAGTGCTATTGGATAACTCTGCTCCTTTATCTCAAATATCTAAGATGATTGTTACTTATATATCTGGACATGTGGTAAAACAATTAAGTGAAAAAATCAACTGTAATTTTTGTGTGCAAAGTCTATTTAGTAATACTTCAGATTTGTTTAACAATAACATTATTGTCAAAAGGGTTTATTCACAAACAGGCGACGACTTTATCACATACCCATCGAGTAACGTCTTGACTTTGTGTTGTAGTGCTGAGAGCTATTTTAGAGAAAATATGAAAACAAAAAGAACGTATATTTTTGCAAAAACTGTCTTAAATCTCTTGGGTAATAACCAACATCTGTTCAACGATATGAAATATCATATTTTAGATCAAGACCCATTAGATAACCATAGATATCTTTTGATGAAAAGCGTTATCGAAGTCTATTTCGATCTTCGTTTGAAATATGAAAGTAAATTATTAAAGCTTGATGATATAAAGGTGTACTGGGCGCATTCATTTAAATAAAACTGTAATTTTCCGAGGCCAATAAAAAACAGTGATAGCCTAGTGGTTAAGAAACGCGGCCTCTCGATCGAGGGTACGAGGTTCAAATCCCAGGCACGCAGCTCTGATTTTCAAATTTATGTGCGTATTAGAAATTAATTATCACTTGCTTAAACGGTGATGGAAAACGTCGTAAGGAAACCTGCATACCTGAGAGGTTTATAAAAAAAATCTTAAAGGTATGTGAAGTCTATCAATCCGCACTTGGCCAGCGCGGCCTAATCCTTCTCATTCTGCGAGGAGACCCGTGCCCAGCAGTGGGACAGGGTTGATGATGATGAAACAATATACTTAATAGTTATTTTAATTACTTTATAGAAACATGTGATGTGATTATCTAGAGGGTTAAAGTTAAATTAAATACGATGTCTGTTTTAGCGTACATTCTTAGGTTTATATTTATTGTAATTTGACTGTATGTATGTATGAAATGTGTCCAGGAATATTCGAATTATACATGTTTATAAGTATAAATTGGGTTTTATGATTTTCCGGGAAAACTACTAAAAAATCCGAGTTCCACGAAGTGGACCCCTGGAAAACTAGCTTCATAATGGAGTTTGAATTATGTCAATCGGTCGCGGGCCTGCGCGGGCTGCATGACTCGCGACCCGCGCTGCGAACTGTGCGAGTCGTTGGCTCTGGTGACTCACGCGACTCAAACGATTCAAACAGCTCAAACGGGTCAAACGATTAAAACGATTCACGGTATTCATATCTCGTGGGGTCGCCGATGTTTACATGGTGCGGGATTGGAAATCAAGTTTATTAGTTTGAGACTTATATGTTTTGAATAATGTCAAGTAAAAGAAGCGATGTCTGTAATTATTATTATTGTATCGATGTTGTAGTATTGTTGAATTAAAATATGTTTTTTATTATTAGTGACTGACTTTATTACAGTTAAAAAAGTTATTGATATATAATATTGTGACGCGACCTGAATTGACCTGATCTGTTTGGGTTTGATCTGCAGATCAAACTCATATATTAAGTGATCTGAATATTTTAACCGGGTCAGATCTGAGTAACCTCTAATCCGGCTGAAAGTTATATAGTTCAGCCGGATTAGAGGTTCCGGAGAGAGCCGGAAATATGTGTCTTTAGAATGTTAATTTATTTATATTTCTTAATACTTGTTTCATAATATTAATAAATAATCATCTATAAAAATATAGTATTTTATTAATATTGATTTGTTTAATATGTTATTTGAATACGAAAGCTACGTTGCCACGCCAGGCTCATCAACTTAATACTGGATGTCAATCGTTACAAAATATGAAAATGAACAACACTATTACGCCCACATACACATACGTATCAATTTTGGTAAAGCGTGTAATCTTACATTGCGTATGTAAATTACGCCATCTGTTGTACAGGTTTGACATATATTTATTAGGGAGATAGCATACATTCGAAAATGTTTCTAACCACCGCACACGATCGAGCAAACATAAATAATGTGAAAAGAGTCTATTTCACCAACATTTAATTTAAACTAGAGTAGCTTACGCGGTAAAACTTTACTCTGTCGATTTATTCCATGGTTAACTTGAATTTCGTTTCACCACGTTAATCTATTCTCTTATTCTCGCATAGTAACTCTGTGATGTTGAACGAATGAATTGAATGAATGCGTAATACATCCAAGTAAAACAAACAGTTTGATGTATACTTGTATAATAGCCCAGCGTATTCTTAAATTTATTCGGATAATACGTTATTTTGACAGTTGTGTTTACAACTTGTTTAAGTTCTTTACCACCATGGGCGAGGAAATACATAATCATCGTTATCACTATCGGTTTCACTATTCGGTACGTTCAGACGGTGTGGTCCATTATCAAGGTTTTAGTCAATGATGTACCTAAGTAATAAGTACAAGATACAATACAGTGACAGAAAAAGTGACACTAGTAATCAACGAATAGCAGCTTATTTGGCCGAAATCGGCGGTATACGATTTTACTCCAGTATAGAGATTTTATCCCTAGGATAAATGTTGGTGAATTAACGACATATTCCAGGTAAGATTTATGCGACGTTGGTGAAATCGGCCCTAAGAAATATACCTATGTATACTGATGTTCTAAGAAAATAGTACTTCACTATTAATACCAGATTTATTTTCAAAAGGGCTGAAAGTACCTGTATGGAATTACTTATTTAACTGAATTGTACGCATTCGTTTCTTTAACCCTTACCGACTGACGCTCGGAACAATGTGAGGACTGACGCATGTATAAGAGACGTCAACTCTACTTTAGCGCTAAATATATTTTTGAACTGGACTCGTACGAACTTGTGATTTCTGGTACTTTCTTGGGTTTCATGGATATACGAGTAGCAGTAACAGTTTAATATATAGGTACGAACGAACAGCTCGAACAGGTACATATTACCTCCTCGACGTCTGTGAGACGTAACGTCATATTTAATGTAAGTTGTTCGTGTGCTCCATTTTTGATGTGAAACATCTATAGCCGCACGTAAAACCGATTTCTGGCGTGGCGACGCATGCCGCTATACGCTATACGATGGTAAATATATACAGTCTATATGCAGTACTGTGTACGGTGTGGCGACGCGTCGCCATGCGCAAAAATCGTAATAGTTTATTTTATCATTATGACATATTTAGTTCCTATCACAATATGTTCTTTTCTGCATATTACTTTTACAAAATAATGTCGACGGCTCACATAGATTTTTTTGTTTTATCGATGTTATTAACGCAAATTAAGACCGTTGGACTTTTGGAGGCTCAAAATCATATGATTTTTATTAGGAAACTTCATTTTAAATTTATAAAGAAGTACTTTAAAAATTCATGTCGTATTTTTATTTATATCATAAAAAGACTTGAGCAGTAAAACACGATATTTGTAAATACTATTCGTATAAATTCGATTGAAAAACGGTACGTCTCTGAGACGTAACGTCATATTTAGTGTTAGTAAATTATTGTCAGCAGTTAAGGGTTAAAACATTATTAAAAAAAATATATTAGATTATCCTTACTAATCCTTACGAATATTATTACTAATTACTTAATATTATAAATCCGAAAGTAACTCTGTCTGTCTGGTTGTCTCTTCTTCACGCTCAAACCACTGAACCGATTTTAATGAAATTTTGTACAAAGATAGTCTGAGACCCGAGAAAGGACATAGGATAGTTTTTATCCCGGAAATCCCACGGGAACTAGGGATGACGATCTAAGATCGATTAATCGGGGAATCGATCTTTTGGTCCCAGAACATCGACTATTTTAATCGATATTAGTAAGGATTGTATCGTAAACTATGCATTTGATCAAGTGATGATCTTTAGCAAAGTTGAAGGTACGAATTTTCAGTTTTATGTATGTTAGTATGTTATAATATTTTCTTTTAAACACGGGCGAAGCCGCGGGCAAAAACTCGTTGTATATAGTTTTGTATCAAGTGAAGACCGCAAGGAGTACCATTTCATTATTTATGCCGTATCGCATAATTTATTTGTAAACTACCTATGTATTTGTTTTTAGATTTTATGTTTTTCTGCACATACACATGAAAATTGGTATGAGTTAGGATCAACTTTTGCATCATTATACCACAAAATAAAGATTATATGTTTAAAACGAATAACTATTAGTTCCAACCATTCAAAACCGTAGTAACAACGATTAACCTATATAGTTATCGCTCACCAAACGTTGTGTTGCCATATAAATAAAAAATGTTACCCTTATCACTTAGGGGTATGAAAAATAGATAGTAGCCGATTCTCAGACCTACTGAATATGCATATAAAATTCGGTGAAAATTGGTACAGCCGTTTAGGAGGAGTACGATAACTAACATTGTGATACGAGAATTTTATTATAAGATAATGACTATGTGTTATGCATAAATAACAGTATTTAATAATAAACGACTTCTTCAGGAACGTTAATAACTGTTAGCAAACATAATTTTTAATATGACGTATAATTTTATGTTTTTTTTAGGAAAAAAATATTTCATTGAAAATTATTTTGTAATAAATGTAAACTGAAGACGAAGATCTAGAAAGGAGTTATCTGATAATTATTATACAACAACTATTATTTTTTATATTAAAATACAAGCTAAAATAAATAAACTTACCGCATTCAAAATACTGCGCATCGGGATCTGTGTGAATACTTTTCGGCGATTCGGGAACTATCTCTGTTTCTTCACTATCTTCCAACACCGCGGCATGGGAGTGACGTATATGACGTTTCAAATTTGATGTGGTACCTTTGTACGATACCTCTTTGCCGCAAAAGTTACATGATGCATATTTTAAGATTTCATTGATCCTAGTGTAATATTTCCACATCTTGGAACTATACACTTTATGACGGCGACCGCTATTTGAAAGAAATAAAATACCATTTATTTATAGAACAGAAATATTAATCTTACTACAATACATACATTTGAAATGCTTACGAGTTAAAATAATTATGATATATCGAAATCATTATTACAAACATATCAGTTTATCGATACGTGATCAACTTTAGTGTAAATATTGATTCACAAGTTCATTCAATTATACTTCAAAGACACAACACTATCTCGAAATAAAAGAAAACAAATATTATGTAAGAATCAGTTACCCGTTTCCCCGTTTTACGTTCCCCGTTGATGGTTTATCGGTTTTGGTAACCGGTTCCTTAAACACGGGTAAACCTGGTATCTCATGTTCTTCTTGTAAATGGATTTTTAGGTTAAGTAACGAAGACGTGTGATTTAAAACATTCTTACAGAGCTTACATTCAGACTTTTTCATATTAACCTTGTTTATAACTTTTTTGTAATAATCCCAAATGTTAAACTCGTTCATGTTTGATGGATAAACAGTCTTAATATTTTGTGACGAATAACATAAGCTACGCGGTTCACGACTCCGTTATTACTGACAGCGGTCTTGTGTAGATCGCGAATGAACTAATTCGGAAGAGCGCCCCCACAGATGAACTACGCGAAGTAGATCCGCGATTTCCCGCTCCGTAGTTCGTTAACTCCTAAGTACTCCTAACCTAACTGAACTAGTAAAAAATGGCGGTAAACGGACTAATCTCTTGATATTTTATATGAATCAATAGGTTTATCCTGTTTTTAGCGCTCAAACATTTTAATTCATGCACATATAAGATATCATCTTCCTCTAAATGTTTCTTTTATTGTGATACACTCAAGAAATACAGCATTATATATATTCAGAAGTGGATGACGTTGACATGCCTATCTCACAATGAAGAGAGTAATTATATATCTTAAAAGGATATTATGCAAGTTGAGAGAAAATGAATTATTCTGATACTGAAGATCCTTAATAATTAACTCCAATACATTCGATTACCGAAGTACCGGCTGAAAAGTAATACGTTGTTGTCGAGTTTGGTCACATAGCAACAATATCTCGAGAAGAATGCCGATTACATTCAGATGTAAATAGAAGGCCCATATAGGGTTCGTACACAAAACTGCGATGCGACGTCGCATCGCAAAAATCTGCGAGCTCCCTCGACGCATCGCAAGAACTTGCGAATTGATTCGCATCGCACAGTGGTTGTTGTTGTTGGTCACCCTGAGAGACGCTACGCCGCACGATATCGCATCGCAGCAATTCGCATCGCAATTTTCTGCGTTGCGAATTCGCATCACGTCGCATCGCAGTTTTGTGTTCGAGCCCTAAGAGCGGACTGGCAATTTGGTGCAATTTATAGTTAAGAAAATGCTTTCAGCGCTATTTGTAACCTTCAAATGTGACTGCAAGTCATTTTTGTAATAAAATGAGCAGCAAGAGGAGCAGCATTCATTAACCAGATAAGTATGACGGGTGTTAACAGCTGTTATACACTTGAGGTAAGGCTTTGATACGCTGGTGAGCAGTTTGATTTTACATTGAATAGGGAGCTGACTTGCATATGATAATTATTATTAATCAGTAGCCTATGAATTTTGAAGTAAAAATGTAGCAGGCGTTACATTGGAGGTTCTTCTGAGGTGGCAGATGTCCAGCCTACAGTGACTAACTTCTATAAGCTAGCTCGTCAGTCTTATCTAGATTTTTATGACAAAAATAGTTGTGTTACTAATGTGTACCTAGTGTGTTGTGTACTGTATGTATGCCTTGATTTGTTTACTTACACAAGTTTAATAGTCTTTTCTATATGATGTTAGTTGCAGTACTTAAAATAAAACTTGTCATTACCAATTTTTTCTTATTTTTTTATTTTTATAATATAAGAGTAGAAGACGAGCATGCAGTCCACCTGATGGTAGGTGGCTACTGCCGCCCATGGACATCTGTAATCAACCCTAGATAGGATTAGATATACTATTAGATATATGAGGTCGGCCACAGATGCGCCGCTACCCCTGAGGACTAACCTGGAACGCCTTGGAAAAGTCTGTCTCCCTTACCACACCCTTCAAACCGGAACACAGCAGCGCCTAACACTGTTGTTATTAGGCAGAAATAGATGTGGCGGTGGTGCCGCCGGAGTCGAACCACAAAGGGTTCTACCACCTTCAAATGGTACTTGTAATGTTATAAAGCCCAAGCCGCTCAAATAATGTTATGAGGTTGGCAAAGGTGAGTCTTTTATACTGTAGTTGTTTTTATTTCTCTACAGGAGCTTCATACAGGGATATGACTTGTAACAGTTGTAACCTTTCAAGATAACCATGGTGTGGAGTGAAGTCACACGCTTAAGACTCATGTAATACCCTTGGCAACAAAGACTGGGTTATAGAAGAGGAACTGGAGGTAGCGATGGTGCTGTTTGCTGCGCTCTTGAAGCAGTTGCTAACCAACAACATATTAGGAATAACACAAGTTAAGTTTTCTAGAATTTTGTAGGGATCCGGTAAATAATATTTTTTATGGTATAAGCGTGGAACAGCAGCATATTCTCTATTAATTTAGAAATTTGGTGATACATTACCGAGATGTCTCCAATAAGAAATTATAATTAAACATGAGGTTTGGTTACAGACACAGTCATAGGTACATAATATGACTACTTTCATATTGAGTTTTAAGAACTATATAATATGGCTAATTATAGTTTGAGTTTAAGGCCTTATTAGAGCAAAAGTATCCTTAAAACTTGTAATAAAAAATATTTAAATTCAGAATTAATAAATATGTAGTAGGGAGTAAGTAAACTACTCAAGAGTCTAATCTTTAAGTAAAAGTTAGTCAGTGTCACTACATAGTTTAACAATTAATGAAGTGTAAATCAATGGTAATTGACATGACATTATCAGGGTATTATTTTTAATTTGCACTGACATTGATAAGGAAATCACCTTTTGTGGACTTCTTCCTATGCTTTACATTTGATTTTATTTGAGTTTGTGTCCATCGACTTACAAAATCTATTATTTCCGTATACTCTTTTAACACAGTTTCAAATAATTGCTGAAAGAATAGATGAATTCACATAAAGACCACATTATTAACAAATAATGTGTTACAATTGTTAGTCCAAGGTTAGTTTGTTTATTATTATTTTTTTATAATATAGGAGTAGCAGACGAGCATACAGTCCACCTGATGGTAAGTGGCTACTGCCGCCCATGGACATCTGTAATCAATCCCAGATAGGACTAGATATTCCTACCAGAGGTTGGCGACAGATGCGCCACTACCCCTGAGGACTAAGCTGGAACGCCTCGGAAAAGTCTGTATCCCTTACCACACCCTTCAAAACGGAATACAGCAGCACCTAATATTGCTCTTACTGGGTACAAATGGGTGTGGCGGTGTTGCCACCGGAGTCTATTAACTCTGTTAAATAGAGTTAATACTTTGTTACTGGAGTAACTAGTCCAAGTGTGAGTTTAGATTATACTTGGAATAAGCATTTTTTATTAATAAGGCTGATAGAGTCAAAGTCTGAGACAAAAGTGGTGGTAGCCTTTTGGTTTGAGAATTGAGTTCTTAATCTGGAGTCCGAGGTTCAATCCCGGGCACAGACCTTTAAGTTTTTAAAGTTATGTGCGTTTTAGAGTTTATTTAAAACAAGGGAATTGTTTTATAAGTTAAGGAGTTAAGCTAAATTGATACTACACATAAAGGACCCTTGAGATCATTAGTTTTAGACATATACAAGTGTACTTTATGGTCGCTCACTGAGAATAAATCATAGTGTTAGAGTTATAGTGATTTAGCAATATTGTGTAACTAATTCAGTGTGAGTAATGATTGAGGAGTACCGGTTAAGCATTCATGTTAAGAGTAGCGCTTATTCAACATTAGTGATATAAACTTTTCTGATGAGCGTGGTGGGATACAGTTGCAGGAGATCTAGATTACTAGAGAGGACAGCTAGATTACTACAGTCATAATGGTTTAATAGAGAAAATATTGTTACTGGACTATTGTATTATTTAGTTGTGGATAAATCAACCAATTTGTTTCTGTGCTATTCGATGTGACTTTTCACCTAAGTTACTTAAGTTGTCAGCCACAAAAAGGAAATATTCCTAAGTATGAATGTAGGCTATGAACATAGAAAGTTCTACAGTAGGTACCTAGTATAAGTACGCTCGCAATTACTTGACAGAAATGTCAAAAGCAAATATTAATAATTTGATGATTATTTTTGGGTTGAATTAAACAGATTTATATAGTTATAAGATATCAGAGATAAATAACTAAAGTTATCTTTGTTGGTACCTATTATGCGTAAAGAGGAGGAACTGTTTGTCTACTAATGTGCTTCTCGAATTCTCGATCCTCGTTTCTGTAAGTGGGGTGGTGAGATAAAGTTGGTGCGGTAGTATGTAGCTCAAACTTTTAATTTTATTAGTACTTATCTATGTTTATTAGTGCGAAAATGAGATGAGACGTTGAAGTAGTGTTCGTTGTCATAAAAAAGAAATACCCTTGTTGCTGCAAATACTATTTTACTTATCAGAGTTGCAAGCATAAGATGAGCTATTACAGCCGACATCATATAAAATATTTTAATTTATTTCGGGTGTTCAGTTTTTTTTTTTTATATTTAACCTAACGATATTTAAAGCAGGCGGGCTACCTGATGGGAAGCAGTCACCGTCGCCTATAGACATTTGCGACACCAGAGAAGTCGCCAATGCATCGCCGGCTTTGAAGGAGGGCTCTTCTTACACCCCACTTGAAGAGCCCCATGTCATAGTCCTGAGGGAATACCTCAGTACTACTACCTATACTAAATCCTGCAATAGAACTTGATGGCTCGAGTTTATTCTGACATTGCGTTTGTTTGACATCTTATATCTTTTTTATTTTATTTTTTATAATATAGGAGTAGCAGACGAGCATGCAGTCCACCTGATGGTAAGTGGCTACTGCCGCCCATGGACATCTGTAATCAATCCCAGGCAGGATTAGATATTCCTGTCTGAGGTCGGCCACAGATGCGCCGCTACCCCTGAGGACTAAGCTGGAACGCCTCGGAAAAGTATGTCTCCCTAAGACCACGGATACACTAGGGAACATTTTGTCTCGAAACATGACGCGCAATACCCAATATACGTGACGCTGCAACGTTGCATAGTGTCCCGCAACATGCCCCTCAACATTTTGAGGAACATTTACGTGACGCGGGACATGTTGCCAGCTCCCGTACTGAGAGCGGGCGCACGTGTTGCGCGTCAGTGCCGCGCAGGTTGTCGCTGAGTGTGGACGCGTGCGCAACGTGTCTCTCAACATGTCAATAGTGTGGGGAAACGAAACAGTGCTACATTTGATCGAACTCTACCAGAGTTACGGATTGCTATGGGATACTACAAATCGAGATTACCGCAATAAATTAAAGAAAAATGACGCGTGGGAGGACATAGCAAAGGCCCTAAACATACCAAAAAAAGAAATAGAGAACAAAATGCATACACTTCGTTCCCAATTTATCCGGGAGAAAAAGAAAATAATATCGTCCAAAACTACGGGTAGTGGACGAGATCATGTTAAGTCCAGTACATGGTTTGCGTATGACGCAATGAAGTTTTTGTTGAAAGGAGCTACAACGTCTGGTGGCGTGGATTCATTGGAGATATCGGTAAGTCAAAGTCAAGTGTAATTAGTTAATATCCAATTTTTAATTATGCAAGAATATAAATGTAGTGTCTGGGGTACAATACTCTTATATGTACTAAAAATTATTCTGCCAAGGTACACGTCCTTGTGCACTTACGAAATATTCAGCAAAATTGTTTCTTATTTCTATAGCCGACTGTGGGTTGCGCCTGCCGATATTATTTAAATTAGACATATTACAAGGTGTACTTTCTCGGCGCCAGGATCCCTCTACAATAACATGATCAAAATTTTCATAATCGATGGTCCCATGAGGGGTATAGAGTGATCTTGATTGACAATTTCGTCTTAAAAAATTATGCAGATATACACATGCCATTACAACCAGTTCAACATTATCAGGCCGCAGAGCAATAGGACCTCGGAATACACGAAACACAACACTTAAAATCCCGAACACATTTTCAACAATTCGTCTAGCTCTTGATAGTCTATAGTTAAAAACTCGTTTCATTGTCCCTGCTTCATGGTTACCAGGATATGGCTTCATCATGTTGTCTGTTAGTGCAAAAGCACTGTCTCCTACGAGTACGAAGGGCATACTAGGCCCACCTTCTTGTATGGGTTCTGGATCTGGCCAGTTAAGCTGATTTTCAGTCAAAGCTTTATAAAAAGCAGTCTCTTGAAATACTCCACTGTCCGAAGATTTTCCTTTAGCACCACAATTTGCATATATAATATTATAATCTGCATCCACAATAGCTAATAAAATAATGCTGAATTGTTCTTTGTAGTTATAGTAGTCACTACCCGAATTAGCAGGAGCCATAATAGAAACGTGTTTGCCATCTATAGCCCCAAGGCAATTAGGGAAGTTCCATATAATTTCATAAGCACGAGCTTTCTCTTTCCATTCATTTGTTGTAGCTGGAACCTGGAATAATAAATTTTATTTTTAATGTTTTTCAGACACAACAAAGCCAAGACACGATTCCTGAGTCTCCAAATGCAGAAGCTCTTCAAGAGAATAATCAGCCTACAGTTGAATTAGAATCGCAAGTTATTAATCAGGAAGGACCGCAAGATCCGCAAATCATTAGGCCATCTACGTCTCGAATTCGCAAAAGAACTTTACCAAATGAAGATAGAATGAACGAAGCGTATGAAGTTATGAGTCTTGCTAAAAGCAAAATGTTGTCTCAAGATGAATTTTCTGTATATGGGCAATACGTAGCGTCAGAGCTACGTGAAATGAAAGACACAAATTCCATACTGATGGCAAAATATTATATAAATAATATTCTTATTGATGCACGTTTGGGGAAATACCGTTCCGGCCATAATTGCCAGCCGACTGAGCATCACGGCTATAGTACTACATCCAGCTATGCCAGTCCTGATTATGTAGATGAGAATAGCCAGCCAGCAGGGCAGCGCAACTATAGTACCGTCTCCGGTAGTAATAATTTTAGTCCGGATGATGACCCTATAACAAAAATTATTTCAACGATGGAGTCATCAAACGAGCAATGATAACAATACACACTTAATATGCGCAATGTTAGCATCGTATTATTAAGCCTAATATTTTGTATTTTTTAAGTTGTTGATTCTAATTTGAATAAAACTGGTGTTAAAAATTAATCTGTATGTATTTACTTACCTTTACGAAACATTTCAATTGATTTATCAGTTCTTTACAAACTTCTGGTACTATTCTACCGATCAGTTGCTTTGACACTCTAAAAGTGTACGATAAGGAAGTATATGAATCGCCAGTCGACAAATATCTCAATGTGATTGCAAGTCTTATATGAGGGGCAACAGCGTTCCGTAGTTTTGTATCACGTTTGTATATAGATGGACCGATCATTTTCAATAAAATTTCAAAATCGGCTGATGACATTCGCGTAAAATTAGTGAATGATCCATCGGATAACCGAAGGTCACTTAAGATATTGATTCTTGTTTCTCGTTCCCGTAAATAATTACGCATCCACCACCGTTTCTTTCGTTTCTTCTTATTACCCGATAAAATAATGTACGCAGCACTAATAGCCACAACCTCCTCGGGCGACATTTCTATAAACACTGACTAGTGTGGCCTGCAAAATGTGCCGCGACATTTGTCTCGGGACATTTTACGTAGTTTACGAGCAACATGTTTCGCAACATGTCACTCCGTTTGTCCCTTAGTGTATTCTGAGCTTTACCACACCCTTCAAACCGGAACACAGCAGCGCCTAACACTGCTGTTATTAGGTAGAAATAGGTGTGGCGGTGGTGCCGCCGGAGTCGAACCACAATGGGTTCTACCACCTTCAAAATAATACCTATCAACATTGCGATTTGCTTACATCGCTATATGTAATGACGCCATCTGTTGTGCAGGTTAGACATATATTTATTAAGGCGATAGCACATACTCGAAAATGTTTATAACCGTCACACACGATCGAGCAAACAAAAAGAATGTCAATAATAATACTGACGTTCTAAGAAAATAGGACTTCACTATTAGTATAGTCCGCTCAGAATATAGAAATGAATCGCGTCGCCATAGCAATTTGTATGACTACACCTGCTTACAACAACTTCAGAGCGTACTAGCAGTTTGGTGCGGACTATACCAATTTTATTTTCAAAAGAGTACTGAAAGTATATGGAATTACTTATTAAGTATACTATTAACCCTAATACTGAATTTTACTCATGTTTATGAATTGAAACTATCTTTATGTATATATATTTCTTATGTGCGTGTGTAAGTCACTGAACTCCTCCTAAACGACTGGACTGATTTTGATGAAATTTGTTGTGTGTGTTCAAGGGGACTTGAGAATGGTTTAGATTCACAATTTAGTCCGTGGGAAAAGGTTTTTTTAATTAATTTTTAATTCGTAAGTAGTTATAGAATCAGAAACTATGCATTTGATCAAGTGATGATCTTTAGCAAAGTTGTTGTCCAAGAGCCCACGAGGGTTTGGGAGTTGGTTAGACCAATTTTCGACAGATGGCACCACTGTCATTCCAATGCAGGTACAAATTTTCCGTTTTATGTATGTCATATTATTCCTTTAAAATGCGGGCGAAGCGGCGGGCACAACTAGTATACTATATATACGCATTGAAATTATATTAGATTATTAATATTATTGATAATTATTTATATGTTTTGTATGACGTGAAATAGCACAAGAAGTGTAAATTATTTATTTATGCCGTATCGCATAATTTATCTGTAAACTGCCTATATATTTGTTTTAAAATTTTATATTTTTCTTCACATACACTAACGTAACATCCACTTTTGCATTATTATACATTTAAAACGAATAACTATGAGTTCCAACCATTTAAAACCGCGGTAACAACGATTAACCCATATAGTTACTTTTACTATGTGATATGCATAGATAACAGTACTTACTTAATAAAATATTTTATATTTTTCTGGACATACAAATATGGAAATTACAATAACTATTATTATTAATATTAGAACACAAGCTAAAATAAATAAACTTACCGCTTCCAAAATACTGCGCATCGGGATCGGTGTGAATACTTTTCGGTGATTCGGGACCTGTCTCTGTTTGTCTAAATAGAATAGTACTTTACGCTAAGATACAATAATACAGTCCACTTGTCTATTGAAGTTAGTTGCAAATAAAGTTTCGAAGTGAATGCACGTTTGTTTTGCTTAAAATATTCCCAGCAAGTGAAAAGTAACCTTAACGCCCTAACATATGGTCCAAATCGAGCCGGACGGAGCGGCAACGCCGGAAGTGACCCGAGCACCGAGAACAATAGGCCGGCTACCTGAACAGAGATAAGAAGCGCTCGGTGACCGGCGATGTGCAAGTTTGAGTGCAACTATAATTACGCGTTATTACATCGAGTTTATGAGTTTTATAGACAATGCGAGTTAATTACGTTTAATTGAGTGAGATACATTAACGGACAGCGTGTCTAATCATAATTCTACAAGTTTAACCAGGACTGAGTGCATATTGTGGTGTTGTTGGGATTATTACGAGTGAGTTAAGATGGCTACCGTTGAGAAACTAATATCATTACAAGAAGATCTATACGGCAATTTGGAGAAAGGTTTAAGAAATTACAAGAAGACAGCTAAAGACAAAATTAAAGTTCCTTATTTACAAACGAGATTAGAGTTATTAGAACAACAGTATAATGAGTTTAAAGATGGCCATAAGGCGATTGTATCGCAGGCTTCAAAAGAGAAAAAAGAAAAATATTTTACGGAGGATATATACGAGACTTTTGAAGAGCTTTATATACAATACAAGACTTCTTTACGTGAAACATTGCAGAACCTTTTGCCACCTACTACTACGCCTTCTGTGGCCACGTGTGGTGCTAACGAGAATAATTATTGTGATGTTAAATTACCTCGAATAAGTCTACCCAATTTTAGTGGCAAATATGAAGAATGGCAAACATTTCACGACATGTTTTCATCTTTAATCCATAACAACCAGACTATTACAACGGTGCAAAAAATGCATTATTTAAAAGGAAATTTGACAGGTGAAGCACAAAATTTATTAAATAATTTTTCGATTACTGAAAGTAATTATGACGAAGCATGGAGACAATTAGTGCGGCGGTATGATAACAAAAGATACAACTCAAATGCTGTGTTAAGAAACTTATTTTCATTGAAGAAATTACATACAGAGTCAGCGATCGCGATTAAGCACTTATTGGACACTACATCTACCTGTTTGAAGTCTTTGAAGAATATGGGCATTAACACGAGTACTTGGGACGCAATTATTGTGTTTTTAACCGTCACAAAATTAGATACCGAATCGATGAAACAGTGGGAACACTATATTAACATGCTTACTGATGATATACCCACTTGGGAACAATTACGTGAATATTTAGAACACAGATTCAGATCGTTAGAGATGATAGATACAAGTTCAGTTCGAGCAACACAAGCTGTCAAAAATATATCGAAAACTAAAACGTTTCATACAGCTATTGAGAGCAAGCCGAAGAAAAGTGATGTTGAGTGTTCAATGTGTCATGAGAACCACTATATTTATCACTGTAAAAAATTCATACTTATGACGCCTCAAGATAGACAAGATTTTGTGCAAAACAATAGATTGTGTTTCAATTGCCTTTCACCGACTCATACTGCATTGAAGTGTCGACAGTCATCGAGTTGCAGAAGATGTGGAAGAAGGCATCATACTATGCTACATTTTGAGAGAGTGAGTAAGGAAGCCGATCATAATACCAGCAATGTGAGGGAAGCTGCAGCAACAACGTCATCGAGTTTACCTGAGAGACCTATCACATCACGAGGTGACCCACATAATGTAACTACAGCTTTTTCGAGAGAAGCAGAGCTTCACCCTACCAGCGTGTTACTGGCGACAGCTAGAGTTAAGGTATTTAATTCAAATGGTTGTAAGCGAGCTATTAGAGCATTACTTGATCAAGGGTCTCAGGCGTCCTTTGTCACTGAGGCTACTGTACAGTTACTTGGCCTTAGGCGTAAACCAATCAGTGGGTGGGTGTCAGGTCTGGGAGATGGTCGTATGAGAATCAAATACACAGTTTCACTACGCGTGGAGTCACACCATAGCTCTGAGAGATTCATAAATATAACTGCTTATGTTTTAAATTCCCTAACTTCTTTACTTCCAGCTACAAAGCTTAGCGTATCGGAGTGGGCAGAAATTGAAAACCTACCCTTAGCTGATCCAACATATGCAACACCGGATAAAATTGATATGCTGCTGGGTGCCGAGGTTTATGGCCAGATATTGCTAGATGGTATAGTTAAACAATCCGAGGGCAGTTTGATAGCGCAAAACACTATTTTTGGATGGATTTTGTCTGGAAGAGCTACCAGAGGACTGGAAGAGTCCCCCAGAGCATCATTCACTGGTATGCACATTCAAGTAAGGGACGATGATTTATTGAAGAAATTTTGGGAAATGGAGAATGAGCCTAACACTATTCAAAAAGAGATGACAAGGAGTGAGAAGATTTGTGAAGAATTTTTTGATGCAACGACAGAGAGAGATAATGAGGGCAGATTTATTGTGCGATTACCATTTGCAACTGATGATCCAAAGTGTCTGTATGGCAATTCTGAGGAGATAGCTATCAAGAGATTAGAGATTTTAGAAAGAAAACTGGCAAGAGAGCCTAAACTGAGAGAAGAGTACAACAAGGTATTTCAAGAGTATTTGAGTTTGAATCACATGAGACAAGTTTATGAGGATGAGATAGAGAGTACCAAAGCAGTTTATCTTCCTCATCATGCCGTGGTGAGAGAGGATAAAGAGACTACCAAGGTGAGGATTGTGTTTGATGCTTCGAGTAAAGACAATAATAATAGGTCACTGAATGATGAACTTCTAGTTGGTCCCAAGCTACAACAAGATTTGAGACATATTTTGATGAGATGGAGAAATCACAAAATATGCATTGTTGCAGATATAGTTAAAATGTATAGGATGGTTTGTGTAGCGGAGCAAGATACGGATTTCCAAAGAATCGTTTGGAGATTTTCATCTGACAGGACGCAGCCTATAGTACACTACAAGCTACTGAGACTGACTTTTGGCACTGCTTGCGCGCCATACTTGGCAGTTAAGTCCTTACAAAGACTGGCTGAGCTAGAAGAAGCAAAATATCCATTAGCAGCGAGAATAACGAAAAAAGATTTCTACATGGATGATTTGATTACTGGCGCTGATAATGAACATGAAGCAATAGCTATATATAATGAGATGACGGAGTTAATGAAATCGGGAGGATTCGAACTTCAAAAATGGAATAGTAATTGTAACATGGTTCTACAGAAAGTTGGAAAACGTAATGAGCAAGGAGATCCGCCAGAATATATTAAACTTAATGACTGCATTAAGATTCTAGGAGTGAGTTGGAACAGAGAGAGTGATAATTTCCAATATATGGTAAATTTACGTGAATCTAAAGAGCCAATAACTAAAAGACAGGTACTTTCAATTATAGCACAACTCTACGATCCCTTGGGATGGATTGCTCCAGTGGTAGTAGTTGCCAAGGTCCTGATACAAAGATTATGGCAATCAGGACTTGGGTGGGATGACTGTTTAATCGGAGACCTCCTGGATCAATGGCGGACATTTAAGAATGGACTAGCAGATCTCACACAACTACAAATACCGAGATGGTTAAATGTAACAAGTGGTTCTAAGACAGAGCTTCATGTGTTTTCAGATGCTTCAAGGTTAGCCTTTTCCGCGGCAGTGTACGCACGAGTTATAGATGAGACAAACCAAATACATGTGCACTTAGTAACTGCGAAGACCAAAGTTGCTCCCATACAGAAGGAACTTTCAATTCCAAAGCTCGAGTTGTGTGGCGCTGCCTTGGCAGCAAAGCTTATAAGCGAAGTTTCACAGGTGATGGAGATACCCAAGGAGAACCTAAATGGCTGGACAGACTCCACAATTGTTCTGGCTTGGCTCAAAGGTGGGTCTAGCCGTTGGACGACTTTTGTGAGTAATAGAGTATCTACGATATTGAATGTAATGGACTCTGATCAGTGGAGTCATGTATCCACAGAGACAAACCCTGCTGACTGTGCTTCACGAGGGTTACAACCGAACGAGCTGTTAACTCATTCACTGTGGTGGACTGGACCACAATGGCTTGCAGAACCTAACTTAAAGAAGGACAACACTTGTATTGAAGATACGCACGAAGAAGAAAGAATCAAATCTTTAACTGTTGTATCAAACATTGAAGATGAATTTATTTGGACTAAATTTTCATCATTATCAAGAATGCTTATGGTATTATCATATTGCAGAAGAATTTTGAATTTAAAATTGCCAAAACAGAAGAGAATAAAATTACCTAAATATATTACACCAACTGAAAGAAATGACACTTTATTGGCTTGCATAAAACAAGTTCAAGAGCGGGAATTTGACAATGAGATAAAACAGTTAAAGACTCGAGGATGTGTACCAAAAAGGAGTAATCTGCGAACTCTTTGCCCTTTTGTAGACAAACAAGGGATCTTGAGAGTGACGGGACGTATAACACAATGTGACGCAAGTTATGATACAAAACATCCAATAATTATGCCTGCTAAGAATCATCTTACCATGCTGATAATTCTTGATGCTCATCATCGGACATTACATGGAGGTCCACAAGCTATGCTGAACCTTTTAAGAGCAAAATATTGGATACTGCAAGTTAAAGAGAGAGTTAAAAAGGTTTACCGAGAGTGTGTAATTTGTTTACGTTATACAACAAAGAAGACTACTCCGTTCATGGGACTTTTACCTGAAGCTAGACTAAAACCAAGTAAGCCATTTAAGTCTACTGGAGTTGATTACTGTGGTCCAATAAATATACGATTTTCACCAGGAAGAGGAGCTAAATCCTACAAGGGATACATTTGCCTTTTTGTCTGCATGGTCACTCGAGCAGTACACTTAGAAGCAGTGACTGACTTGACCGCTAAAGGATTCATTGCTGCCTTCAGACGTTTTACCGCTCGAAGAGGCCACTGTCAAAATCTTTATAGTGATAATGGCACTAACTTCGTAGGCGCAGATAGAGAGATGAGAGAGATGTTCAACAATGCCAAGTCATCCCTGCCTGGAGAGATTGCTGCATTACTTACCTTGGAGAGTACCAAGTGGCATTTCTTGCCACCCCATTCGCCGAACTTCGGGGGATTATGGGAATCAGGGGGTACGTAGTACAAAAACACACTTGCGTAAAGTAGTTGGGAACAATACACTTACCTATGAGGAGTTAGCGACGGTACTGGCGCAGGTGGAGGCTTGCCTAAATTCGCGACCTATAACTTTACTTAGTGACGACCCAAACGACCCTCTCCCCTTGACACCTGGTCACTTCTTGGTAGGTGAACCATTGTTAAATATTGCAGATGATGACTACACTAAATGTAATGTTCAAGGTTTAGACAGATGGCGCTTAACGCAAAAAATTGTAAATGATTTTTGGAATAGATGGTACAAAGAGTATTTAGTAAATTTAAATCAAAGAAATAAATGGAACACAAAATGTACCGAGCCTGAAATTAATGACATTGTAATTTTAAAAGAGGATAACCTTCCTCCGGCTAAGTGGTTTTTAGGCAGGATAATAGAAAAACATACTGGACCTGATAACATAACGAGAGTTGTGACAGTTCAATGTAAATCAGGAGTGTTAAAGCGTCCAGTGAATAAATTGTGTATTATTACTAAGTAGTATTATATAATAATACAATATATTCTTAAATTGTAGCATTGTAATAAAATTTATTCTTTGATTGTAACAGATATTGCAAACAACTAATATTGTAGCCTTTATTATCATTTGTTATGTTCTGTATGAAGGTTTTCTTTTATGTATTGTAAGTTATGTTTAAATTAGTTTAAGAACTATGTTCTTGGTGGGCGGAATGTCTAAATAGAATAGTACTTTACGCTAAGATACAATAATACAGTCCACTTGTCTATTGAAGTTAGTTGCAAATAAAGTTTCGAAGTGAATGCACGTTTGTTTTGCTTAAAATATTCCCAGCAAGTGAAAAGTAACCTTAACGCCCTAACACTGTTTCTTCACAACCTTCGAACTCGGCATGAGCGCGAAGTAAATGACCTTTCAAATTTGATGTAGAACCTTTGTACGAAAACTCTCTACCGCAAAGGTTACACGATGCATATTTTGTGATCTCATTGGTTCTAGTAAAATATTTCCACATACGAGAACTATGCGCTTTATGACGGCGAACGCTATTTGAAAGAAATAAAATACCATTTATTTATAGAACAGAAATATTAAGCTTACTACAATGTCATTTAAAAGCATAAGATTTAAAATAATTATGGAATATCGAGATCATTATTACAACCATATCAGTTTATCGATACATGATCTAAATTATACTTCAACGACACAACACTATCTCGAAATAAAAGAAAACAAATATTATGTAAGAACCAGTTACCTACCTGTTTCCCTCTTTTACTGATATTAATGGTTTATCGATTTTGGTAACCGGTTTCCTAAACACGGGTAAATTTGGTATCTCATGTCCATGTAGTTTTTGTAAATGGACTTTTAGGTTAAATGACGTAGACGTGTGATTTATAACATTGTTACAGAGCTTACATTCAGACTTTTTCATATCAGCCGTGTTTATAACTCTATTGTAATAACTCCAAAAGTCAAACTCGCTCATATTTGATTGATAAACCGTATTAACAGCTTGTAACGAATAACATAAGCTACGCGGCTCACGACTCCGTTATTACTGACAGTTGTCACAGTACGTCACTATAACAGTTGTCAAAATAACCATATTGAAAAATATCACGTAACTATTCTTGAAAAGCGCGGGAATTGTTGCAACTTCTGATTTAAGTTGCCAGCCACAAAAAGGAAATGTCCTCGTGTGTTCTTAATATTCCTAAGTATGAATGTAGGCTATGAACATAGAAAGTTCTACAATAGGTACCTAGTATAATTACGCTCGCAATAATTGAGAGAAATGTCAAAAACAAATTCATGAACAATTCTATGATTATGTTGAGTAAGCGAATGTAGCGAGTAGAGGAACTTAAATAACAAACTCTGTTATGTAGCTTATTGCTTTTTCGCTCGACGGCGTCGCTGGTCCAATGTTACTGGTTGAGTACAAGGATACTGACGAGATATTGAAATAAAGCTAGGTGCAGATTAAGTAACGATAGAGCGATCGAGCCATAGTAGCTTAACATTTTACCATGAAACTGTGTCATGTATAAACGATATTATTATCTTATTAATTTTTGGATTGAATTAAACAGATTTGTACAGGTATTAGATATTAGAGATAAATAACTTCAGTTATCTTTATTGGTATTATGCATAAACAAGAGAAACTGTGTCTAGTGGTGTGCTTCTCAATCCTCGTTTTGTTTAATAAGCAGTTGGTGCGGCAGTATGTAGCTCATACTTTAATTTTATTAGTGCGAAAATGAGATGAGACGTTGAAGTATGTTAGTTGTCATAAAAAGGAAATACCCTTGTTGCTGCAAACACTATTTTACTTATGAGAGTTGCAATCATAAGATTAGCCATTACAGCCGAAATCATATAAAATATTTTAATTTAATTCGGGTGTTAAATTTACTATAGTAATTCCTGCAATAGAACTTGATGGCCTCGGTTTAGTTTTTAAAAAAATGTATCAGTATTTTGTTAGTTTATTGAAGAAAGCAGATTTAATTTAGTTTTCTTGTGGTGGGTGGATTTAATTCTTATATACATAGTCTAAAATAACATTTTTGTAGTCAGGATACCCTTATAATAGCCGGATAACGAACACACGTGACGTTACGTGACGTGAGATGAGGTGAGGCGTCCATTGTGGTCGGATGGCCGACGGTGGCCGAGTGATTTTTAATATGTGGTGCGGTGAGGCGTGGCGGGAGAGTTTGAGATTTGGCGGGAAGCCAATTGTCATCATTGTCATTGTTACAAAATATTTAAGAAAATATATCATCTTCGTCTAAATGTTTCTTTTATTGTGATACACACAAGAAATATAGCTTTATGACTTTATGACATTTGTAATCAATCCCAGATAGGATTAGATATTCCTATCTAAAGTCGCCCATGATGCGCCACTACCCCTGAGGACTAAGCTGGAACGCCTCGGAAAAGTCTGTCTCCATTACCACACCCTTCAAACCAGAAAGGTAGAAATAGGTGTGGCGGTGGTGCCGCCGAAGTCGAACCACATAAGGTTCTACCACTTAAAATTTTATATTTTTGTTCTGCACATACACTAATATAATATGGATATTGGTATCAGTTAACATCAACTTTTGCATCATTATACATTTAAAACGAATAACTATAAGTTCCAACCATTTAAAACCGTGGTAACAACGATTAACTAATAGTTACTATTACTATGCGATATGCATAGATAACAGTTTTAATAAAATATTTTATATTTTATGCACGTACAACTATTATTATTTATATTAAAATACAAGCTAAATTGAATAAACTTACCGCTTCCAAAATACTGCGCATCGGGATCGGTGTGAATACTTTTCGGCGATTCGGAAGCTATCTCTGTTTCTTCACAAACTTCGTACTCGGCTGCATGGGCGCGAAGTAAATGAGTTTTCAAATTTGATGTAGAACCTTTGTACGAAAACTCTCTACCGCAAAGGTTACACGATGCATATTTTGTGATCTCATTGGCTTTAGTAAAATATTTCCACATACGGGAAATATAACGGCGACCGCTATTTGAAAGAAATAAAATACCATTTATTCATAGAACAGAGATATTAAGCTTACTACAATGTCATTTAAAATGAATAAGGGTTAAAATAATTATCCTATATCGAGATTATTATTACAACCATATCAGTTTATCGATATATGATATAAATTAAACTTCAACGACACAACATTATTTCGAAATAAAAGAAAACAAAAATTATGTCAGAACCAGTTACCTGTTTCCCTCACGTTTGTCGGTTTTGATAACCGGTCTCCTAAGCACGGGTATATTTGGTATCTCATGTCTATGTTGTTTTTGTAAATGGGCTTTTAGGTTAAATGACGTAGACGTGTGATTTAAAACATTGTTACAGAGCTTACATTCGGACTTTTTCATATCAACCGTGTTTATAACTCTATTGAAATAATCCCAAATATCAAACTTGCTCATATTTGATCGATAAAACGTATTAATAGCTTGTAACGAATAACATAAGCTCGCGGCTCACGACTCCGTTATTACTGACAGTTGTCACAGTACGACACTATAACAGTTGTCAAAATAACCATATTGGAAAATATCACGTAACTATTCTTGAAAAGCGCGGGAATTGTTTCAAGTTCCGATTTCATTTATTTTAAAGAACTAAATTAAATCAGACATATCATATGGTAGATGAGTTATTTTGTGAAGCACTGTACACTTTCTAGTTAGTTTCTAAATATGGACCTTTAGTTTCTTATTATAAGTGTAATTAAATTTTGATTTAAATATTTATACAGACACAGGATTCTATATACCATTAAAATCGTGTGTATTAATAATCTATGCATTATTATTATAATTTATTTATTACATTATATTCTAATTATGCATTTATTATTACGTGTTACATTATCATTATTCAGTCTTCAATGTAAAAATTTGTTAATATTCTAACAGTCTTTTTAAGGGCGCACTAAAATTTATTGAAGGGCGCAGTGGCACCCGCGGGCGCCGCGTTTCTGAACTCTGTTTTACATCGTAGTCTTGATTCACATTATTTTTTTGCATCCTTTGACTTAATATTCCATAGAATGATCCTTGGTAGGTACATTTCTCCTGACAGTGACCACTTAACATCATGAAGGAATTATAAACTAAGTAAAAAAATACATTGATGTCATTAGCTTTATTCATACATAAATAGTCTTAGGTTTTTATTGTTTTCAATACCCTCATTTTTATCGTGGGAAGACAGGATGAAAGACTTCAGAGATACCCGATAGACAATATTTTGATAATAATAAATAAGTCCCTGTAGTACGACGGGCAATGCTTGTCCTTACAAGTTAAAATAGCGGAAAATCCTCATTTACAGAATTGAACTAAATAAATAATGACTATCAATGCTGGATTATAATGATTAAAGATCTATTCAATACATCAGAAGAACTTGAATAACTTAACGATAAAATTTCATACATTTTAAGCGTTTTTAAGTTGCATTTCTCAATGCGTAACAATGTATGTTATCCATTCACATCCACTAAGCATGGAGCAGTTTCCTGAGGTCGATGCGCCTTTTCTATATGCTTCCGTAACTCGTGGCCTCTGACGAAATTGGCTGGGCATTGCATGCATTGCATTCGTAAGCCCTTCCCGTGCCTTCGCTTCCCGTGTTCCGATCTCCGGGAGGCAGAAATGAACCTCTCCCCACAGTCTTCACACTCATAAGGCCTTTCGCCTGTGTGTCGCCGCCTGTGGTACACTGCTGCCATTCGCGACACTAGTTTCAAGCCACATAAATCACATTCAAAGTTCCGTTCTCTTGTGTGCACTACTGTATGTTCTGCTAACCGAGCCGGTGTGTAGAATCGCTTCCCGCACCATTGGCATTGGTGCGGGCGGACGTCCATATGGATCCATATTATGTGATTTTTCAACTGAGGCCGAGAATGATACGTCTTCGAACAGTAGTCGCATGTGAAGGTAGCTGGATCGCGCACGTTGGAGCGTTTGTTCCTCGGCACCATTTTCGAATCAGGTTTAGCTCCTGGCTCACAGTTTTTCCTATGCTCTCTATAACACCCACGATTAGTGAACTGAGTGCCACATGAGCGACAAGTCCGTACTGCATGCATTTGGGAGTGTGCTTCAAAGGAAGCCGGTCTCGCAAAGGTTCGCCCACAATCACCGCACGTCAGCGAGCCAGGCTTGTGGTTATTCTTGATATGTATTTTGAGATCTATGTTCTGAGCGAAGAGCATCGGGCAGTCCGGACACGACACAGCTTGCACGTAGTGTTTCTTGAAGAGATGATCTTTCATTTCTTGACCCCGTATGTGTACGGCGCCGCAAAACCAACATGCTTCTTTTTGCCCACTGTTTTTCAGATGCGTATTGAGATAATAGGGGCTAGGGAAGGTTTTGCCACAGTCTGTGCAGGTGCAGGTCGGTCCGGTGCGACCTTTGGGTTTCTTCTCCGTGCGTTTCTTCCTCTTTAATTTGTTTAAAAGTAAGTCTAGTAATACTTTGGTGCCTCCTGTGAATTCGTTCATACTTTGAAGGGATAGGTCTTCTCTTACGACCGCGTATACGGACTTGGATCCTGTCGCTGGCAATACTGATAGGGAGTTGAGGCATTTTGTCCACAGTGAGGCAGACTTCCGGACGAAGATCCTAAACTCAAAGGCAGCTTTCGCTCTGTTGGTGCACTCAACGCACACCCCTTGAGGATATAA
The DNA here is from genome assembly GCA_014595695.2 of Epargyreus clarus clarus. Lineage (NCBI taxonomy): Eukaryota > Metazoa > Arthropoda > Insecta > Lepidoptera > Hesperiidae > Epargyreus > Epargyreus clarus. The sequence continues at coordinate 77,410 of JACTTY020000151.1, forward strand.
ACTTTCTACATTGATCTGAAATACAGAAAAAAAGATCGTATTAATATTGTTTTATTTGGATTTACATCATAGTACAAGAAGCAACATATTACACGTGGTAAAACTCTTTGGGAGTGTTATTACGTCAACCGGCACCGGCAGCAACGACGATGTTCGTCACAACTATTTTTGCCTTACAGCATCATAGTTTGTGTGTTGATTTGAAGGGTGTAAAGGGTTCGAAGAAAAAACCTATGAAAGCTACCCCAATTAACGTAGATTTGGCGATGTTGCGAATTCGATAACTAAACGTTGATGACGCATTTATGATTTGGGCTAGAAATATTTGTATGATTAAGATTTTTTTTAATAATGTGCATATTTAAATTGCATATTTTCTCATATGGATTGAAGGCCCTACGAGACTATCGCCCGATAAAAAGTAGTTGTTCTTAGGCAAAACATTAGTTTTCTAACCATTACGATATTATTCGACGCCGTGCATGTTCGTCTGATGTTTCTTCAGTTCGAAAGGTCTCAGGAACCTCGCGCCACACTGTTTGCACGCGTGTTTCATGTCCTTCGTACTCCTGTGTCTCCTCATTACATGGTCTAGCCTTCGTGACGCGGATAGAAATCTGTCTCCACACTCGGGGCACTCGTACGGGCGTTCACCGGTGTGAATCCTCTGGTGCATGAGATACCCTAACTGTGTACGCATTTTAGCTCCACAATAACACTGATATATTTTCCTTTCAGCCATATGTATTGCTTCGTGAGCTTTCGCGTGACCGGTGTTAGAACTGCGCTTCCCACAGATTTGGCAAACGTGTGGAAGAACATTCAAATGTTTCTGGATTATGTGGATTCTTAAAGACGGTTTCTTAGTATACTTGCTTCCGCAGTCGTGGCATTCGTACAAACTTTCCGGTTGATGCTTCTGTACCGTGCACTGGCCTTTGTGATACTCGTAACATTTCCTATTTTCGAAACTAGCGCTGCATGAAGGGCATCCAAACAACGTGTGAGTGTATCCGTGTGCCCGTAGAGCCCTTGCGATAGGAAACCCAGCACCGCAAGTCTGACAGTGATGTGTATTTGGGCCGTGATTAAATTTCGTGTGTCGATCTAAGCCCTTCTGGTCATCAAAAAGTTGATGACACAAGTTGCAGGAGAAAACTTGCTTATGATGTATTTTTAACAAATGCTTCGCCAGTTTCCCCTTCTGCATGACCATAGAACAATGTGTGCACGCTCGCTTCATCGAATTCTTGAAATGAAGGTTCAAATGATACGGTGAGTGGAACAGCATGTTGCAATAACAACATTTAATAGTCACAGCTACTCCATTGATTTTTCGTCGTCTTTTCCTCGTTTTCTCTATAGGAACGGAGCCTTGATATCCACAGTTCATTCTCTTAACCGCTCGGGACACGTCAGCAATTTTCTTCGATTGGTCTCGAATCAAGGTTACGTTATCTCCAAAGCAAATATAGTAAGCGCCATCCGTGCTAGTGGGTTGTTGAATGTTTGCGGTCATGATACTGGCGGCCGACCACTGTCTGGCCGACCCTCTGACTAGCTGCCTCAACCGCAGCGCCGCGGTGGTAGCCTCATAGCATTCGCGGCATATTCCTCGCGGCAGAGCGCTCTCCTCCATAACCTGAAACCACGTTCCAATCAGTCCGTTCCTCTTGGTTTATTCTTAAGAGCATTGGAATAATTCGTTGTATAAGGAGAATAATAATTTCAGTATTTCGTTAGTTATAAAGGATTAATATAGTTTGTGTAGCTTTAGAAGAGCCATGCAGACCATACGGTTTTGAAGGAAAAGATATGGTATATTAAACATTAAAATCTGTTATATTTTAAAATCCATTATATTTTAAACACCGTAAGAGTTTCAAAAGGATTTCCAACTTTTAAATTTGGATTAAAAATATTATGATCCTTCCATAAACATATTTTTGAACTGAAATTATACAGATTTTCACTGTAGTCTGAAAAAGCAATAATATAAAACACAATATTTTATAAGAAATATTTATTAATTCTTGGTCGAATATAAATAAGACCCTTTACAGCCGCAAACTTAATTGTTATTTGTAGATTAAATAAGATGATACGCGATGGCCAATACATTAAAATTCAATTAAAAGAGCTAATAGAAAATGGGCATTTTCTAAGCTAATTTTACATCCTTGATAGCATTTGGGTGGCCACTAGGAGACTATAGTCAAATGCTAGCTTATTAGGCATAAAAAAACCAACTGGAGGATGTTACATAAACTTCAGTGGCACTAGTTGTATAAAATTGTATTAAGTTCCGAGATTTACTTGTATTGTTATATTATTTTCTAAGTGTACATAGTCAAAGTTAGTAATTCAGATCTATATTATTCGAAACTTCGTCTTTCATGATCGTCCTTTGTTCTGCTTCACTGGTATACACTTTGAATTTGGCATCCCTTCTCACTTTTCGAATAGCCGAGAACTGTTCTTGATGTTTTCGCCCGTGGTGCAAGAGGCCACGGTTGGAGGAGAAACTTTCGTGGCACTCCTCACATTTATATTGCAACAACGTCGGATCCTCAGCGTCCCCGTTATGAGCGGATACAATGTGCTTCTTCAGTCGGTAGGGGAGTTTGAACTTCGCTGGGCACAAATCACATGCATGCCTCATTTCTATCTCTGACGGTTTGTGTGTCGTCCGGATGTGTTGTGACCTTCTAGATGACGCAGAAAACGTCTCGCCACAGTATTGACATTTATACGGTTTTTCGCCTGTGTGGAGTCTTAAATGCTGGCTATAACCTAGCTTAGTTCTCAACATGACACCACAGTGTTCACAATTATACATCTTCACAACTTCATGTTTCTTCACGTGCTCTGTCATGTGAGCGGACGCTAGCAACTTCCCGCAATAAATGCACGGTCTGTGTGTGTTTTTCATGTGGACGATTTGTATATGCGCACAAACGAACCTCTTGCCAGCGAATTTCTTGCCGCAATAATCACAAATGCATTCCTTATCCGCGCTCCCGCGGAGTCCCACTTTAATTTTCTTGTCACTAACACGATTTTCGACTTGCACGAAAACTTTGTGCTTTGTGCGATGCGTATCTTGTCTACTACTATCTAAGTTACAACATTTTTTGACATGGTACAAGTAGCATGTCTGGTTGCGGAAAAGTTTATCACATCCCGGACATGTCTTCAGCCTGTGGACTGACTGGTGCGCGTGGTATGCCTGCGAGGAGCTGAAGCTTCTCCCGCAGTCACCACAAAGGCATGACCCCTTCGCATGAGCCTTAACTACGTGCCGCTTAAACTGACTATACGAATGTAATAGCGCCGGACATTTCTTACAGTCGTAAGGCTTCCTACCATGCACATCTTTCATGTGTGACACAAGCTCATCCCTACTCATGATTTCAGCGCAAATATGACATGCCCGTTTGAAATCCGTCGATTCTTTCAAATGTTGATGCAATTGTTGTGGATATTTGAACTTTTTCCCGCAATCTGAACACTGACAACCTTTTACAATTCTACCCTCCCTTTTAAATTTAACTTTAGGCGTTTCTTTAGTAGGAACATTTGGCACAATCGACTTCATTTCGTCAAGATCTGGGTACCTATCAATGATTGTCATTTCATTTTCACCCAGAATAATTAGTATAGCTTTTTTAGCCCTGGGCAAGCAGTGCAAGTTGGCCATGAGTTGCAGTGTCGAGTCCCACTGCTCGGTGGCCTGTCTGCAAAAGGTTCTGAAGTGCGCTGCGTTCAGGGCAGACGTGGAGCAGGCGGAGCAGAGCCCAGCTGGCATGCCGTCCTCCAGCTGCACCTGCAACCACCGCACCAGTCAAACCGCCAGGATATAATGCAGCACACATAGTACTCAAGGTAATAAATTCTTCATATTCATAATAATATTCTTTTGCACTTTTGGGAAACCGACTAAACTGTATTTTTAGCAAGGGAACAAATTTATTTGCTTTTGATTGTAACCAGCGCCATTAATTTAAGCATTAAATCTTTATATGATTTTGTATAAATATTTATTCTTTCATTTTCACTTCATTGCCCTGGCCCATTCCAATTCAAAATATTTTTCCTCTCTTTTTAACATCCTACAATGTATCTTAAAAATTATTGGACTAAACTATCAAGTATGAAAATGTACATGAGGTCTTTTTGAATGACACCTTTTTAATACACTTTTACTTTACAGTTACATTGGCTTAATAATAACATAAGTTGAATTCCCCTAAGTCATAACATAGAATTTTGCATAACTAAATAACACCATATGGTATGATTTCACGTGATGTGAATATTTACATTATTTAAACAATATGTCATAGTCGTAGAACCAAGGCGGATTTGACAAAAATGCAAAATTGACTTTTTATCATATTTGGATAACACATTGTCTTAATATTATTACTGTATTACAGAAAAAATTCTATGTATTTTAGTTTTCAAATTAATCAGTCGGTATAACAACAGATTTGAAATGTGCTCATAGTAAATGACGTTTGTGTATAACTTGAAATGGCTGCCCTGTAAACTTTGGTATTTGATAAATCCGACTTTGTTCTACGACTATGACAAATAGTGTGGGAGCAGTAAGTTTATAATCAGTAATCAAGTGTTGCATGTCGCTGAAATTAAAGACAAATCAATGCGATTTGCAAATCATATAACTCCAGGTTTGCATTTGTCAAGTTATTACTGTAGCTCCATATCCATTAAAACTAAGTATGTAGTAAATAAGAGGTGATTGTTAATAACGTATCTTTATCTGTATGAGTGAGACAATATATTTGTACAAGATTTTTTATAATTATTGATGTAGGCGACGCACTATTTGTTTATTTATATTATTATTTTAGCGCAGAAGGTTTTAATGTATTTTTCTTTTAATACGTTCTTATGTATATTGTTTTTTCTATGTCATTCCTTCCTTCAAACATTGTCATTAAATTTCAATCGGTTCTTCTGGCTTTTTCTATTAATGTTCCTCAAAACTCCACTAAACCCTACTTTTCTACATGCCTATCACCTATAATTGACAAATATGACACAATTATCTGGCTTATGTTTAAACAGAACAAAATTTATGTCCATTTTTTGATCTTCAGAGTTTCATGACAATGCATAACAATGTATTAGTCATTTTTATTCTTATGCAGAGTAATCTGGATCATAGGAATCTGGAAAATGCTAATTGTATTTTTTTTAACTCTGAATATATTGACACCCAATCAACTTTAAAGCCACACTATCAAATCAAATCTTCTTTATTGTGAAAAATAGGTTTATAAAAACCTTTTGTGGTTCACCTCAGTATGCAAGACCACCTTGTGTGCCTGCCTAATATCAGCAGTGTTAAGTAAAAGTTGTGTTCTAGTTTGACACATCCTTCAAAGAATAAAGACTTGGAAGAAATTCCTACAAAGAATAAATACTTGGTAGGTTTATAAAAACCTTTTTTGCTTCACCTCAGTATGCACGACTACCTCATGTATGCCTGCCCAATATCAGCGGTGTTAAGTAAAGTTGTGTTCTAGTTTGAAGGGTGTGGCAAAGAATAAATACTTGGTCCACAGGGGCAACAAAATATCTGTAGTCAACCTGAAGATTCCAATCTTATATAGGGTTAGTTACAAGGGGAGTAGCCACCTACCATCAGATGGATTGCATGCCCATTTCCTACTTCCATATGCTAGACTAATAGTCTAAAGAGGAAAACTTTGTTTGTTTGGTTGTAATCAATAGGCTCACAAACTACTGGACCAATATTAAAGATTCTTTCACCATTCGAAAGCTACATTATCCACGAGTAACATAGGCTATATTTTATTTAAAATATATTTGATAAGTAGATTTTGAGGTGGTACAAAGTTTGCCGGGTCAGCTAGTATATTATAAGATAAAACAAACATGATGATTGATGACAGGTATAAAAATGTAAACATTATGAATTTCAACAGCGAAGAAAAAAAAATTAAAATAAAGAATACATTGGATTAAAATATTCAGATATGAGATCATTGACTGTCTGCAGATCTTTATTATATATGGGTTAGGATAATAATAATTCATTTAAAATATTAAATAAATAGAATCTACGATAATATATTTCATTGTCACGAAAGAGGATTCATTCTTAAATAGTTTGGGTAATCTACAAATTGAACCCAAGTTTCCTTGTGATGCTAACTTGTAAATTTTAAGGGTCACCAAGATTACGAATAATCTAAAATAATGTAATATGTTGGACAAGCGTTACGTATTTTTAGTTCCCTCCAAAAATTTGCGAATCGCCGAACATATTTATCGCCGTGGCCGCCATTTTGGCCCGTCAGACCGGGGGTGACGCCGTTCCGTTTTACACAGAAAACATAAATATAAACAAATTAGACACAAACCTCGACTCCGGTTATGACTTCCAGTAATTCTGAGAGCGTTACGGGTTTATCTCCGTCCGTCATCACTGTATCGCTCAAATACACCTGCCCCTCGGATGTACTGCCCATACATATCCTACATTTGTCTATCCCGTCTCCTTTTACTACGTGGGACACTAGAGCCTTGATGTTTACTTCTCGTGTCATTGTTATACTTTCTTGCAGTTTCTGTACTTAATTAAATAACTATTTTTAATAAGTGTAACCACACACGCAGTTCCGATTTCTTTTCCAACTTTGACTTTTGATTTGACTTTTCCTTGATTGACAGATTCTGAAAATCTGTTTTGTCTATACTCGAAAAAGTCATAGGCATTGCTTGTTTTCTGTACAGATAAAATAATGTCTATGGTCGAACTAATCGATTACTGATATCGATTATTCCTCATTTTTTCTTTTAAATAATACCGATGAAATAGATAAGAGCATGTAACATAATTACCGTTATCCTAAATTTTTGATCTCATTCTTAGGTAAAAACGAGATTTTTTTTAGTATAGCTATCATAACTTTATAAAAGTCGACTCGGCTTTTGGAATCGATAATAGAACTAAGTCATCTGATTTTAATGCTGTCAATCAAATGTCAAAGTTTTATTTCTGTCGTGAGAGCTGTCATTGTTTATAGTCTGTTAAGTTTTGTGTTTTGAAAGAATTTGAAAGGATTCAAGATGGTAAATTAATTTGATTTTTCTCTTATAATCCTTGAATTAAACTATTATCTACAGTGATAAAAAGAAGGCCAGTGTAATAAACTTTGCATGTAAATAAATATTTTAGGCAGTGTTCATGTATTTTCACTTTAAAAAGTGTTAGAGGTGCAGGGGTAAATCCGATCAAAAATCGGGAAATATTAATGAAATTTCGATTTTATAGCAGTGCCGATGCTGATAAAGTGTTTTATTATGCATAGTGTTTAAGTTTTGAAATTGTGTTTGTTAATTTTTGCCAAATTTTACGTCTAAGAACCAACGAAGTTTCTCCGGTTCGATGACTAATAATTTGAATTAAATATAGTTTTAATCGTTTAGGATACGGAACCACTTGTAAATATTGTATTTTTAACGTAATTTAGTGAAATGGTTAGTGATTATTTATTTTGTATTTGTATTTTTCGAGTTATGAGCAAATTTCCATTCAGGTGTTCATAACCTAAGTTGGTCTTTAAAGTGGATTAGCTCAATATAATGTCAAAAGTTTCATGTAATTAATCTATTAGAAACCGTTTTATTTTGCGCGAAGTACACTCGAAAGTTATTTATATAAATATAACTTTAATTGTAAATATAACTTATACATATTACAAACTTCAATTTCTATAAAACTTTTCATTATGAATAAACTCACTAATTTTGAATTAGAATTGTGTAGCTCGCGAGTGAGTGATATAAAAGATATATATCTTCACCAAAGAGCTAATCACTCATCAACTCCGACGGATTTGAATTATATCTTTATATCCGCATCACATGGTTTAGTTCATAGATTCAAACGATTCCGTATATAGGATCTTCTTCAACTCAACAGTGTTATACTAGCTCGCGAGTGAGCGATGAGTCAAATGAGCGACTGACTGAGAGTGAGTAGTGAGCCTGATTCGAGTCAAATGCGTTGATTGAGATATATAACAGTTACGGTTACGTATTAAACACTAAATTAAAATATTTTATTGCTAAGAACATGGAAACCGGGATATACAAATAGCGTTGGCTGTGATAATTCATATATAATTTCTTGCCAGTTTTGTATTAATTATAGGAATCAAAAATGTTGTCAAAACATTTTGATCTGATTCTCTGATATACTGATATAAAATGTCGCGTATCTTTACAGAGCTACTGAGCTAAAGTGAGCTATTGAGCTAAAAGAGTGATATATATCACTGAGTTCAAAAGATATATATCACTCTTTTCACTTTAGTGATACATTTTGCGCAACTCTATTTTGAATTTCATTTCACTTAATAAAACTTTTCATTTCATTATGAATAATCCTAATCCTAATGATCCAATATGAATATTACAAGCAGATACATTTTTTACATATTTGTACTTTAAGATTATGTTTGGTGTTCCTAGCAACCTCAGATCCTAGTGCTGAAGGAGGGGACAGACCAGTCCCAGGGGAAGCCGCAGCTCATCTCCAACATCAACGCCTGTCAGCTGGTCGTAGATGCAGTGAGTTACTTAACCATAATCAGCAGATATGTATATCGGCAGATGGCCACATATGGTCTTTACTAGCTTCAGATAATATGATACATGGTGCAATGTAAGAAATTAGCAATTCAAATGATAAATGTCACTAAATATTTAATATTATACTTTTATTATACCTACACAAAGTCACAGAGGACTTCAGTTAATGAAAACTAAAACAGAATAATAAGATGCATCCTGATACAGTAATCCATTGGTAGTCTCTGATCAATGCCACCATGATGAGACTGTTTGTCACCTTCTCCAATGTTCCATTATGCATGATGCCGTCTATCACCATTGCAACATTGTATTGTAAACTCCAATACATTTGTATTTTGAATCACTCAAATGACCTGGGCCAACATGTGAACTGCACGAAACGCCTTGTGAAGTGGTGGTAGTTGTATTGACATTCAAAAAGTGCTCTGTAATTAAACTATTTTGAATAAAAAATTTTGATTTGATTTGATTTCACATGTATGTTATATTAACTGTTTCATTCTCGTATCTTGATGATGATTATGAATTCTCTCATATTTCTTAATTAAAATTAGACTCAGTACATCATATTCTTGGTCAATCATTAATTTATTCAAAATATGAGAATGAAAAAAATTTCTATTGATATTTTTGTCCAGGTGCGTACAACTCTTGGTCCTCGGGGCATGGATAAGCTGATTGTGGACCATGGAGGCAAGGCTGTCATTTCTAACGATGGTGCTACTATTATGAAGGTAAGTCTCTGGGGCGCAACTTTGGCATATACATAAACTTCTTTAAATGCTGGAAGCATTGGAGCTTGCAGTCTTTATCCAATTACGGTCTTGCTGCAGGGGATATCTTGAATGTCTAGAATGACTTCTCATTCTGTGACAAGACATCCCAAGAATTAGGGCATACTCTAGTGATGTTGAACTATTGATAGATGCACTATCGAAGAATATCCTCGAAAATCAATTAGGAGATTGATTGGACTACCTATATCTTCGATTGTATTGATAGTGTAAAATATGGAAATACTATTGATGGTCTGCAATAGTATCTATACGATCGATAGAATTTAATTTTGATAGTCACTGAGCTATCAATGCTATCGTGAGTATCTATATTTAAGTTGACAGGGATGAAATATACTATTTTCGATCTAATAATCCTATCAATATTCTCACTATTTCCACACTTAATAGAGTGATGATAGTCTATATTTACAGGGTGAATTTTTAAAATAGGTCTTCAGGGCTAAATCCGAAACTACAAGGATTAGTGCTGAAATGAGTTACGAAGCCGATTTTGAATAAAACTAAAACTGCATCATTAGTTTTTTAAAATGTCTTTTTCCTTAGCCGGGAATCGAACGAGTTCATTTTGAAAAAAAAAATACACCCTCTATATTATTGCACTGTCTGATAGTGTCGCTTGTAAGAATCAAATTCTGGACAGTAATGTTATGTGACAAATTAAAGGGAAAGGAAAATTTTGAAGAAAATACATATGACATACTAATCCTTAAGAATTATACATAACATTTGAAAAATTCACCCTGTATAGTAAAGTATTAAATGGCATCACTGCCATAGTACACCACACTGGAAAAATATGAATCATACCCATCCCTTGGAAACTCCTTCAGCATTCAAGCAAATTATAATTAATTCTATGCACAGTGTCCTAAAATCCGATCTGTAAGAAACCATACAATATAATATTTGTACCTTTTCTATATTAGTAATTAATTGTTAAATAATTTTTTTGCAAACAGCTCTTGGATATCGTCCATCCGGCGGCTAAGACACTGGTGGACATTGCAAAGTCACAGGACGCTGAGGTAAGTTGATAATAGATAGCGTTTCATGCTACAATTTTTGTAATTTTTTATATGTACATATCTGTACATTTAAAAATACATACAGCAGAATACAGAATGACCTCCTTTTCGAAGTTGGTTAAAAATTGAACTACTACTTAGTACCGCTTTACTTCTTTTTCACTCAAAAACTCGAAAAGAAGTTGATGAATTGATCTGAAATTTTAGATTGATTATCGAAAACGGGAAAATTTTTACTTTAGAAGTCAATCCTACTATTTTTCGAATTTTCTACAATATAATATTTCAAATAGATATTTGACATGCAAATGATTATAAACACGGATCCAATTTCCCAATTGTATTGAGGACAATATATTATATGAAGTAACCATATATTTTTTTACAAAAAGAATCACATTTATATACAAAACTAACAACTATGTATATTTGTTTGTATTTTAGGTCGGTGACGGTACTACCTCAGTGGTCATACTAGCTGGTGAACTGTTGAAGAGGTTGAAGCCGTTTGTTGAGGAAGGCAAGTTATATTTCCTTTTTAAAAAATATGTATAATGTATGAGAAATGTATGAGAATCTCTAAGGCGGAGAAATGTATTGACACTATGCCCAAATACCAAAAAAATTTTGATGCTATCACTTTTGTATTATAACAAGATTTTTTTTCATGCAGGCATATTTTTGGAAGTATAAAACATAGCAAAAAATATAATGAGTCTAAAGGCCGTTTGTTTAAAAACGAAAACTGAAAATTTTTTTCAAACATGTTTTACCTGGTTTGTAGTGCTTAATATGTATAGCGCAAAAAACATTTTAAATATATGTATCTTTTTAAATGCTTGTTTTTAAACTGACCAAGAGATGCCTACCAACTTTTACATAGCGATATTCATATTATGATATTTTTCTCGCAAAATATATGTTGTGAATTTTGTATTATACCTAACTTCCATTCTAACAATTTCCAAGTCAACGATCAATGATTAAAACAAACGGATCCAATTACCGAACCACCATGTGGATCATGATAGTAGAAATGAGACAACATACATCCATCTCTTTCTGCCACACTATATAAAACCATATGCTAAAAATGTTCCATCCCTTTCAGGTGTGCATCCTCGTATCATAATCCGCGCTATCCGTACTGCGGCGAAGCTCGCCGTGGACAGAGTTAAGGAGCTCGCTGTTAAGATTGAGAAGCAGTCGCCTGAAGAGCAGAGGTACTTTAATTTTATTATGCGTTCTCTATCAATCCCTCTTGAGACAGGATGATGGAGTAAGCGTTAGTCATGGGGAGAAACAAACACCTAGCAGTGGCACATAAGAATTAAAAAAGCTGTGATAAAGTGGTTGTAACTTGGCCCCTCGATCCAAGGCTCAAAACCAAGGCATGCACCTCTGATTTTGTAAAGTTATGTGCGTATTACAAATTATAATAATTATCAGTTGCTTAAATGGTAAAGGAAAACCTAAGGAAACCTGCATAACCTGAGAGATCTTAAAAAAAGTTCTCAAAGTTATGTGAAGTCTACCAATACACACTTGTCCAGCACGGTGGAGGTATGTCCTGATCCTTCTCATTCTGAGAGGAGACCTGTGCTCAGCAGCGGGACAGTAATGCGTTGAAGACGGGACTTACAGGTTTGCTGTGTGCACAAAAGTGTATGGTATTGCCAATGATTAAAACAAACGGATCCAATTACTGAATGTTCTGTGTGGATCATGATAGTAGACATGAGGCGATACTGTGTAAAATCTATTTATTGTGTAGATTAAAATTATTGTAAATAAATTAATTCAATTGTCTTTAAATAATACTTCATACATAGCTTGTGCCCCGTACTATGATCCCGTAACCTGTAATATCGTCGACAAACCCTCCTCCCTGCCCTCATCATGTCATGAAGTTGCTAGAAAATTAGAAGAGTACTAGTGGTGGCCCGCGGCTTCGCCCGCATTTTAAAGAAATAATATGACATACATAAAATGGAAAATTTGTACCTGCATTGGAATGACAGTGGTGCCATCTGTGGAAAATTGGTCTTACCAACTCCCAAACCCTCGTGGGTTCTTGGACAAAAACCTTGCTAAAGATCGTCACTTGATCAAATGCATAGTTTCCGATTCTATAAAACTGCGATGGTAGCGAAGCCTGTCGAATCCAATGGGAAACATTTCAAAATCAACAACTACTTACTAATTAAAAAATAATAAAAAAAACCTTTTCCCACGGACTAAATTGTGAATCTAAACCATTCTCAAGTCCCTTGAACACACACAACAAATTTCATCAAAATCAGTCCAGTCGTTTAGGAGGAGTTCAGTGACATACACACGCACATAAGAGATATATATATAAAGAATAACTAAGTCATATACATCATAAGGGAGCTGCTACGCAAGTGCGCCGCCACCGCGATGTCCTCGAAGCTGATCCACCAGCAGAAGGGCCACTTCTCCAAGATGGTTGTAGATGCTGTGCTCTTGTTGGATGCTCCGCTACTGCCCCTGGATATGATTGGTGAGTGGGCATTTGTGTATACTTCATATTTGTTTGTTATTTATTAGTGGTATAAATAGGAGTAGCAGACGAGCATGCAGTCCACCTGATGGTAAGTGGCTACTACCGCCCATTGACATCTGTAATCAAACCCAGAAAGGATTAGATATTCCTACCTGAGGTCGGCCACAGATGCGCCGCTACCCCTGAGGACTAAGCTGGAACGCCTCGGAAAAGTCTGTCTCCCTTACCACACCCTTCAAACTGGAACACAGCAGCGCTTAACACTGCTGTTATTAGGCAGATATAGGTGTGGTGGTGGTGCCGCCGGATTTGAACCACAAAGGGTTCTACCACCTTCGGGTACTGTAGCTCTGCTGTGTTCTCTATCGACTACGCATACTTTTTTAAGATCCTATGTTATCTAAAGATCCATGTATATGTTATCTAAAGGTGCTCCATTTATGAGTTTTCGAAAAGCGCCCCACACTTTTTCCACAATTATACTATTTTCTGTTCCTTAATTGTGTCCTAGATTGAAAATTATTTTCTACTTTTATTTATTATGTTTCTGTGTACATAAATTTATAAATAAACTAGCTGACCCGGCAAACTTTGTACCGCCTCAAAATCTATTTATCAAATATGTTTCATATAAAATATAGCCTATGTTACTCGTTGATAATGTAGCTTTCGAATGGTGAAAGAATTTTTAAAATCGGTCCAGTAGTTTTTGAGCCTATTCATTACAATCAAACAAAGTTTTCCTCTTTATAACATTAGTATAGAGCCGCGTTTCCCAACCTGTGGTCCGCGGACCCCTGGGGGTCCGCGAGTATATGTAAGGGGGTCCGCGGTGTCATCTCCGGACCATACATAAATTGCTCATTAAATGCAAAGCAGTCGCTAAACGAAAAATCAGCAAACCAGTTTTATTAGAAAAACGTTATGTAAGCACACGGTATTTTACAAAATTAAAAAAGATACATCCAATGATGTGAACACTATTATTAATCTAAAAAAAAAAACAAAAACAAAATACATAAATCGGTATTTCACATTATGTTTTGGCGGGGATTGATTTTTTTTTCTTCATGTTATTAAGGGGGTCCGTGAAAAATGTGCTTGATTTCCTAAGGGTCCGTGGACTGAAAAAGGTTGGGAAACGCTGGTATAGAGTATAGATAAATAACAATGTCCACAGGTATAAAGAAGGTGTCCGGCGGCGCTCTAGAGGACTCGTTCCTGGTTGCCGGTGTGGCGTTCAAGAAGACGTTCTCGTACGCCGGCTTCGAGATGCAACCGAAGAGCTACGACAACTGTAAGATCGCGCTGCTCAATATCGAGCTGGAGCTGCGCGCTGAGAGGGATAATGCTGAGGTGAGAGCAAGTGCCGTTGTACGTGGTCTAAGGTGGGAGGTTGAGTGAGGCCCAGGTCTCAGAAGTTGACTTTTACAAGATTTAGAAATTAATTAATTATTTATTTATGATGAATGGATTTTTTTGTAGTGTCGTTTCTACGGGAAAAAAATCCCTTTATAAATTAAAATAAATAATAAACAAACTTTACAATTGGCTTCAAAGGAACTTGTAGACATATAGAGGCCGCCAGGACTGGAGCTTCAATGTAAGCTTCAAAATAAGTGAGGGTCGCCATACAAGATACCACTATTTTATATACTTCTATGATTGCAAATATTAAAATTAAAAAATAAATAAAAATTTGGTGGTACGGAACTAGGCGTGGCGAATTATTTTTTCACTTTTGCAATGAATTATTTTAGAATTAAATTCTCATAATTTTTATGTATTTTTTCGTTTTGTACAACTTTTAGTTTGAATGTTTGAGTGTAAATAAGAAAATTGTATTAAGTATTGAAACACCAATGATTATAACAAACGGATCCAATTCCTGCATCATCCAGTGATGACATCATACTATGAGGCTCCCAAGCACCACCTTGCACCCTTCATCATCAAACATGCCCTAACCGAGCCACCTGACTCCCCAGGTCCGAGTGGACAACGTGAAGGAGTACCAGAAAGTGGTGGACGCTGAGTGGCAGATCCTGTACGAGAAGTTGGCTGCGTTGCATGCCAGCGGTGCGAACGTTGTGCTGAGTAAGCTGCCCATTGGTGATGTTGCTACGCAGTACTTTGCTGATCGGTGAGTTTTGTGCTAACATACAGTAGTTTCGTGTTTGTCCGACGTTGGGTTTTAACAAAACAATATATTTGTCAATTCCAATGTCTAGCATTCCATAGAAATAGCACTACATGTGAAACCATCATAGACATGGCTGTTCTTGATGGTCACGACCCTCAGTTATGAGGAATCTTCTAAGAAGAAAGATATTTGTCATTGTATTATATAGAGAGTGGAAGAACCCTTATGCTACAATTCTCGAGGCACCACTGCCTCTTATTTCTGCCTCATAATGGCAGTGTTAAGCGCTGCTGTGTTTCAGTTTGAAGAGTGGTTACCTAGAGATATTTATCCGAGGCGTTTCAACTCAGCGTTCAGGGGTAGCGGCGCATCTGTGGCGAACCGAAGATAATAATTTAATCTTATTTAAAGTTGATTACAGACGACCACAGGCTGCGGTAGCCTACAGGTTACTGCATAATTGTACCTTTACCACACGTTCATTTTTATATATATAGATAGGAGTAGGAGACGAGTATATAGTCCATCTGATGGTAAGTGGCTACTGCCGCCCACGGACATCTGTAATCAACCCCAGATAGGATTCGATTCCTACCAGAAAATGGCTACAGTAGCTTAGCTATATTGGAGACTAACTATGAACGCCTCTGATAAGTATGTCTCCCATACCACACCCTTCAAACCAGAACACAGCAGCGCTTAACTCTGCTGTTGTTAGGCAGAAATAGGTGTGGCGGTGGTGCAGCCGGAGTTGAACCACTCCGGGTCCCACCACCTTCAAATATGTCTAGTGTAGACATAAATATAATTAACACTTTATACGATTCCAGTGACATGTTCTGTGCGGGTCGTGTCCCCGAGGAGGACATGAAGAGGACCCAGAGGGCCTGTGGCGGTGCGGTGTTGTCCTCCGTGCGAGACATGAAACAGGAGTCCCTGGGCAGCTGTGCACACTTCACCGAGCGGCAGGTGGGCGGCGAGCGGTACAATATCTTCACCGGTGAGTGGTCAGCTGCTAGGTGAACATGGGGTAAGGGGGTCAAGGAAGGTGTGAGTGACCGTTACTGGATTAGTGTATTGGGGAGTATGAAGTGGGGTAGGGAAGACAGTGGAGTGTCAATGATGTATACGACCTATATTCATTTAGGCCACATTTATATCCACAGTAAAATTTACATGGAATATGTAAAACAAAATCATATTTTTCTTTACGAAATGTAGGTAGGCTAATCATAACTGCGTGACTATTAGGGCTCGTACACAAAACTGCGATGCGACGCGATGCGAATTCGCCACGCAGAAAATTGCGACACGAATTGCTGCGATGCGATATCGTGCGGCATAGCGTCTCCCAGGGTGACCAACAACAACAACTGTGACGAAACATCGCAGGAATGCGCGATGCGAATCAATTCGCAAGTTCTTGCGATGCGTTGAGGGAGCTCGCAAATTTTTACGATGCGACGACGCATCGCAGTTTTGTGTACAAGCTCTTATGGTATGACAGATATAAATTCGTTATGGTAGATCTAAGTGCGTCAAAACAATACAATATCACAATACAGTATACAATGATATTTTTTTGTCTGGCACATTTAAATGGATGTAGATATAAATAGGATCTAATTCATAGGGTTTGTGAAAACGTCTGTGGCCATTTAATCCTAGACTTTGGGGAGGGGTGTCCCTAGATTAAGGAATATGCTAAAGTGGTGAACAATAAATAGGCAGACACTTTTAGTTGCGCGAGAAGAGGTCGAGTTTGACCGATCATGAACTATCGGATTTGATAGGAGATGTATGTTTTTTTTTTTTTAATATAAGAGTAGCAGACGAGCATGCAGTCCACCTGATGGTTAGTGGCTACTGCCGCCCATGGACATCTGTAATCAACCCCAGATTGATTGGATTAGGTATTCCTACCTGAGGTCGGCCACAGATGCGCCGCTACCCCTGAGGACTAAGCTGGAACGCCTCGGAAAAGTATGTCTCCCTTACCACACCCTTCAAACCGGAACACGGCAGCGACTAACACTGCTGTTATTAGGTAGAAATAGGTGTGGCGGTGTGTAGACAGCAGTGCTTACCATCAGATGGACTGCATGCTCCCATGTTAATTGTCATTGTCCATCTTTCTTTTCCTAATTCTCCCTTCTTTTCTAGGCTATGACAAAGAAAGAGCACCAAATGGTAAACTAAGAATTATTAAATCATATTAATCAATTGAGTTGAAATAATTGTATTTAGCTTTTTAGTTCGATATTTTGATTAGTACCACCATTCGTAAAAACGTATTATAGATGTATTTACATATATGTATTGACATTCTAGACAGTATATTCGACTTTAATAATATTAAGATTATACATAAACATTGGCATAAAAGCAAAGAAAACCTATCAGAAGTAATCATTATTCATTAATTATTTAATTCTAGTGTTGTTCATGCATCTTCTCTCATAATTTAACGGCTTGTACCCAAAGCCTTTGTAGTTCGACTCCGGCGGCATCACCGCTACACCCAGTGTTAAGGACTGTCGTGTTCTAGTTTGAAGGGTGTGGTAACGGAGACATACTTTACCGAGGCGTTCCAGCTTAGTCCTCAGGGGTAGCGACGCATCTGTGGCCGACCTCAGGTAGGAATACCTAATCCAATAAATCTGGGGTTGATTACAGATGTCCATGGGCGGCAGTAGCCACTTACCATCAGGTGGACTGCATGTTCGTCTGCTACTCCTATCTATATAAAAAAAAATGAATGTTTGTACGTATGTCCTTTATAAATTCTTAAACTATGCCTTTGATCATATGATGTTCTGTAGCAAAGTTGTTGTGCGTGAGCCTACGAAGATTTCTGAGTTGACTCATTGACTCATCGCGTGACTGTCATTCCAATGAAAGTATAGTCCGCGCCAAACTTCTAGTCCGCTCTGAAGTTGTTGGGCGCAGGTGTAGCCAGAGCATATACACAATTCAGATACAATTTTCAGAGCGGACTAGCAGATGTGTGAGGATTATACAATAGTGAACATTGATTATGTATTAAAATGTTTGTTATTATGTCATTTAGTAATTCATATATTATTGTTATGCAGGTTGTCCGGCAGCTCGCACTTGTACGCTGATCCTTCGTGGCGGTGCCGAGCAGTTCCTGGAGGAGACGGAGCGCTCGCTGCACGACGCGATCATGATCGTCAGGCGCACGCTCAAGAACGACGCCGTTGTCGCCGGTGGGTGTGTTGTTGTTGTTGTTGTTGTATCGTCGAGCAGGTATACCTGACGTTGTCCCTGTAGTTCCGGGACCAGAATAGGGCTACGGTATCCCCTGCCTGTCGTAAGAGGCGACTAAAAGGGGCTTCCGGGGTTGCGGGCGGCAAGAGTGGGAGCTCGAACCGCCCGGACAGCGGCCCCGGGAAGGACGGCGGTGTGTGTGGTCGCATACCGTCGTGTACAACAGATGTTGTGGCGAGCGGCATGCTCACCTGGGCGGAGCCCAACGGGGCAACGCGCTAAGAGGACTCCGGTTGCGTTCCTCCGGAGATCCCGGAGCCCTCTACGCAGCGCCGAGGACGGCCACCGGGGGGGTTTTAGTGCGGTAAGAATTCCACATAACTATGTCGCTCCCACGGCACCGAGTACCTTTCGAAGGTTTCCCCCTCGAAAAAAAAAAAAAGGTATACCTGACGTATAGAACTCTCCCTGTGCGAATTTTACTCGCACTTGCCTGTTTATTATTGTCAACAAGTGGTTACTTCGTCTCTCGTCTACGGTTATTACGAGCTTTTATAATGATTACTACAATTTGTCTGTTGGTCAGTTAAATTAATATCTAAATTATTGTTTGTTTTGAATATTAATAATAATTCTGACTATTATTTTATCTTAGTCTCAACAATAACAATGTCTAAATTTTCTTCATTTTCAGTTATTAAAAATATATTAGCATATATTTTTATTATCCCTTTATTATGTTTTCTTTTTTGGTGTTTAAATGTATTTAACAAAATAATACGAATAAATATAATTAGAGGAAAAACATGAATTTCCTATTTATGTTATTTTCTTTGTGTTGCGATTATCTGACTTCAATTTGTTTCTTTCTTTCTAATAAAACCGTGTTACACCCCCAGGCGGCGGCGCGATCGACATGGAGATCTCGGCTCACCTCCGAGCGTACTCCAAGGGCGTAGCGGGCAAGGAGCAGCTGCTGCTCGCGGCGGCGGCGCGAGCGTTCGAGGCGGTGCCGCGGCAGCTCTGCGACAACGCCGGCTTCGACGCGACCAACCTGCTCAACAAGCTGCGCCAGAAGCACCACCAGGGTACGTAGCCACTGTACCGGGACTAGAATAGGGCTACGGTATCCCCCTGCTCAACAAGTTGCGCCAGAAGCACCACCAGGGTACGTGGCCACTGTGCCGAGACTAGAATAGGGCTACGGTATCCCCCTGCTCAACAAGCTGCGCCAGAAGCACCACCAGGGTACGTGGCTACTGTCCCTGTAGTCCCGGGTCAAGAATAGGGCTACGGTATCCCCCTGCTCAACAAGCTGCGCCAGAAGCACCACCAGGGTACGTGGCTACTGTCCCTGTAGTCCCGGGTCAAGAATAGGGCTACGGTATCCCCCTGCTCAACAAACTGCGCCAGAAGCACCACCAGGGTACGTAGCCGCTGTACCGGGACAAGAATAGGGCTACGGTATCCCCCTGCTCAACAAGCTGCGCCAGAAGCACCACCAGGGTACGTGGCCAATTTCCCTGTAGTCCCGGAACCAGAATAACGGTAGGGCTTCTGGAGTTGCGGGTGCCAATAGCGGGAATTCGAACTGTCCAGCAAGGGAAGGACGGCGGTGTGCGGGGTAAGTGTAAATTACTCTCCTCAGAGCAGAGCCTGACATAACATGGTATGGCATCGAGCTTGGAGATGTTTTGTAGGTGGTAGAACAATCAGTGTTTCAACAATAACAGCAGTGTTAAGCGCTGCTGTGTTCCGATTTTAAACTCGGTTGTATGTAACTACCATGTCTCTCTAGTCTTTTATATATATTTATAAGAGGTATTGACAACTTACCAGTGTTTTAACTATATTTTAAGTGACATCTTAATTATGTGTGTACAGGTGAGGTGTGGTACGGCGTGGACATCCAGAAGGAGGACATCGGGGACAACTTCGCGAGCTGCGTGTGGGAGCCCGCCATCGTGAAGACGAACGCTATCACCGCCGCGTGCGAGGCCGCCGCTCAGGTGGGTGGCCACTGATACTGTGTAGGGGAATAGAGACTATATACACGGGTGAATTTTTCAAATGGACTTCAGAGCCAAATCCGAAACTCCGATCAAAGAAAATACTGAAAGGAGTTACGAAGCCGATTTTGAACAAAAACTAAACCAGCATCATTCGATTTTTTAATCGTTTTCTCTAGCCGGGAATCGAAGGAGTTCGTTTTGGAAAAAAAAAACACATCATGTGTGGAATAGTACATATTACATCATTAGATAGTGTTGCTTATAAGGATCAAATTCTGGGAAGCAATGTTTATATGATAAACTAAATTAGTTCATTGGTAAGGAAGAGACACTTATATGAGGCTTATTTCTTAGAGTAGAATATCTCTTAGGACTCCTGGGGTTCATTAAACTAATTTCAATTAACTGACTCTTCAATTTAATTATCACATTGCTAAAATAACTACTTTTATAATGTTTATTTAACTGTGCAATCAACTACACTTGCTATCCACTTGCTATTGTAAACCAATATGTAATTAGTGCATGCATATTTTATTATGCCTCCACAATGTTGTGGTTTTTATAATACTTTCTGTACCGTACTTACATAAGTTCAAATTTGTATTTCTCACTAGCTGTGCCCCGCGGTTTCACCGGTTCAGCCATTTCAGAGATTAACCAGAACAAATAGACAGACAGACAAAAATTAAAAAGAATGATATTTTGGTATATGTACCGTATGTATATTCATGTGCATGTATTAAAAAGCGGTTATTTCAATATTTTTTAAAACAGACACTTCAATTTTATTTATATGTATAGATGTTAAATGAATTGTATTCGAATGAGAAATAAATGTCTTAAACCGTAATTATTGATGTCCATGCACTATCCAATACTATCAGCATAGATTAGTAAATATACTTCGCCGCCTTGAAATTGAATGAAGCCACAAACGGCTTATTAGTAAGTTCTTTTTTTGAATTCTTGACAAATAAAAACATATTTATAGAAAATTTACGAATAAATAACTAATTTACATAATAAATAAATAATTATTTCAAATATTTTAGGGACATTTTAGCACGGAGACGTAGCAAAACTTTTTACGCAATTATTTCAATTCACAAACCTGGGTACATTTTCTTGTTAGGAGTGAGTAATCTTTACTAATCTATGACTATCAGCTGGGCGTCATACATCTTTATCGCTTAATTTTGCTAATATAAAAACAATTTGTTACAGATTCTGTCCATCGACGAGAGCATAAAGAACGTGAAGGGTGACGCGCCGCCGATGGCGCAGGGCAGGGGGATGGGCCGCCCGCGTATGGGCTAGTGGGCGAAACTATCCCACTGAGTGGGATACGAGGGTGTTATCATAGAGTACACTGTGGTATATGGGGCTTAGTAATACTAGTGTTTACACGGGCGTTGAAACTCGAACTTAATTTTTAAATTTCTCAATTTTTGTTGATACACTAAAATTGTTCAATAGTTAAGAAATGACATAAAAAGATAATTGGAAAAATAAAAGAGTTAATGAACTTGTTACGTGTAAGGAGCAGCCCTAAGTTAAGGCTAGTTGTGCCAGCCCTACACGATATCGATGATATCGACAGTATTACATTAAAAAAATTGATACTATCAATACTATTGATAGTATTATCAAGTAATACTGTCTATCTTATCGATACTATTGCTTCCCATCAATAGTATTAGTTAATTTGTGATATTAATAGTATCGATAATATCGATAGTATCAATAGTACTATCGATATTGTTACTTGTTCAACGTCAACTATCGATAACGAAACTATCGATAGTTGGGCAACTCTAGAACAGTTCACATCCATCGCGGAAACTGACTCTACCTATCTAATATTTTTCTTATTGTAATATTATAACTAGAGGTGGTAATTTTAATAAAAGTTTAATTCGTTGGCGTAAATAGACTTTTATTTTTCCTGGACGCCGAGCTCTCATAACTTGTGTACTCTATGATAATATCTGTTTGTTATATTTAATAACACGCTTATACACAAGCTAGGTAGATAGTGTCGCCTTATTAAATAACTTAATAAATAATTCGTTTAATTATAACACTTAATATTTTCAGTATTGCTCGTACTGTACCAGTGAATTTGATTCTTTCGTTCCGGTGACGGAAAGGCGTCCGGTATTTATATTTGATTGACAACGCTGTCCGGTTCAACGTATGTCGGCGGTATCAGGCAATATGACTTCTTATTTTTCGGTTAAGTGATAACCGAATCGTAAGCTGTTCCGATGTCTGTCGATTCGATATTGGATGATGGAAATTAATGAAGGTGGTAGAACCCTCTGTGGTTCGACTCCAACGGCACCGCCGCCACACCTATTTCTGTTATAACAGCAGTGTTAAGCGCTGCTGTGTTCAGGTTTGAAGAGTGTGGTAAGAAAGACATACTTTTCCGAGGCGTTCCAGCTTAGTCCTCAGGGGTAGCGGCACATCTGTGGCCGACCTCAGGTAGTAATATCTAATCCTATCTGGGGTTTATTACAGATGTCCATGGGCGGCAGTAGCCACTTACCATCAGGTGGACTGCATGCTCGTCTGCTACTCCTATATTATAAAAAATATATATTATTTCATATTGCCCGTACCGTTATCAGATCTAACACCGGTTTTTCATTGCTCTGTTTGTATACCAAGCAATAATATTGTATAACTTGTGTTATTGAACAATGTAATCTGAAATGATGACTTTCATGTGATTACATGTATCCCGCTTACACTGTAGAGAACCAGAGAGACGTGAAAAGAAATGCTGATATTTTTAATTACAACCTTTAGTGACACAAGTTATATGTTTACATGACATACATGTGCTGTATTATAATCCGCGTAAAACTGCTAGTCCGCTCTGAATATAGAAATGAATCGCGTCGCAATAGAAAATTGTATGACTGCACCTGCTCGCAACAACTTCAGAGCGGACTAGCATTTTGGCGCGGACTATACACCATATTTAAGATTTCATTGCTTTAATTTTATTACACAAATGCCAAGTGGTTTATAGAATGGAACTATTTTATTTAACAATAAGCTTTTTGGTTGAATTGTATGGTCAATCTCCATGTAGTTACAAGCTAGCATTTTACAATGTAAATGACATTTTTATAAATTTTGGAAATATTTGAACTGTTTCAAGTATCGGTTGCGCTTTCACAAATGTCGAATAAGTTATTTTTAGAATAAATAAATTTAATGTACTACTACTAACATGTGTTTTATTTGTGTTATTTCTGAGATTTGCAATTATACTAGTTGCTATATTGAGTTGACATTTTTTTACATATTTTTATATCTCATTCTTTTACACGCATTTTAAAATATGTACTTATTTATATGGCACTCAGACTAAAAGAAAAGAACGTCGCGTGAAATAATGGACTGTGCGGCAGAAATTTTGAAGATGTTGTGAAGATTTTAAAGTTTTCGCTTCGAATCTTAACTTATACGCCATTGATATCGACATGTACTTGTATAGAGTTAGCATCTAATACAAACAATGTATTTTAAGATTCTTTGTATTGAACGCATAGATTAGTAAAGATACTTCGCCGCCTTGAAATTGAATGAAGCCGCAAATGGCTTATTATAGTAAGTTCTTTTTTTGAGTTCTTGACAAATAAAAACATTTTTAGAGAAAATTTACGAATAAATAACTAATACTGCGTAATTTTCATGTTAATTAAATAATTTATAATAATAATTTCAAATATTTTAGGGACATTTTAGCACGGAGACGGCCAAATTTTTTTACGCAACTGTTTCAATTCTCAAAACTGGGTACATTTTCTTGTTAGGAGTGAGTAATCTTTACTAATCTATGATTGAATGTGAAAGGTGCGATTCTATTTCTATTGTATATGCAAGAGGGGTTATATTTATTGTATGTGCATAATTTATTATACTACGACAATCTGCTGAATAATAAGCTTCAATGTATGTTCAAGATGTCTACTTTTTTGGTCTGAGCTGGAATGGTCGATATTTGGATCGAAAAGTAATTGATACCGAAAATTGCAAAACATGTGATCGATAAGTCAGGCGCGATATTTTTAATTGGGGTAAAAATATATTATTTCGTCATAAATCAAAATTAAACGGAAAGATAATACAGTTCATGATAGGAAACGGATACGTACTTGGCCAATTTTGTTCTTGAACAATGAACCGCGCGGGAAACTTGCAACAAAACACATCCTTTTGTTTGCTAATTAATCGTCAGTTCTGTTTAGAATTATTGCGTTTTGCACGTTCATACAACGAAAATATGTTTTTATCATAATTATTGAGATATTAAAAGTAATAATTAAATAAATTATTCAATTGACTCAGAAAAATATTTAGTCTGTGATAAAAATGGTTGAAGGAAAAAGTGTCATCGGAACTTGCATTTTCGCGCTAATTCTAACGGAAGTTACGACGTGGACTATCGACTTGCCGGAAGTGAGGAAATTCTTTTTCGAAAGGAACGAATACAAAAATGGCGATAAAAATAAAATTTATTTCAACCGTCCATCTAGTTTAGTAAATTATGATAATACAGAAGGGAATAGTTTGCACAATACGCCGCGTTTGTATGAGGGCGTTAATGGGGGATATGACCCTAATGGTCACTATGCCAACGAGTATGGATACCATACATACATGGAGAAAAAAGTAAGTTTTAGTTTTTTAAGCCAAGGTCTTGAAAACAATCAGTCATATTTGGAAATATTTTCACGCACTTTATTTTGATTTTACTTATGTATTGGTCAAATATACTAGTAAAAACATACATAGGTAAACATACATACATACCTAATATTAGTTAATGTGGTGATGGAGATCCACTTATACCTACGAGGCGTTCCAAATTAGTCCTCAGACGATTACAAGAGAACTAGAAATAATCTCACTATGAGAATAAATGAGCAACCCATACAAAACGCATGAAAGAAAAAGTATCCCATACATTTCACATCGACAATGAATTACAATTGAACGTTATTTTGAACGAGAAAATACAATTATCAATCTTTTATATAATTTAAACAATTTTGCTACACGATCTTGAGGGATTACATACAATTTGGGCAACTTTAAAATTATGCGTAAATAAAGATGCAATAGCAATAACGTGCAACTCTTAAAACCTTTGCCCTTCTACCCGTTTTTCCTTTAATTATTCCTCAGGTGAACACAATCTTCCACAGCGGCAGCATCTACCTCGAAGGGCTGCGGAGGGCAATGGAGCTGTACTCCGAGAGGCTGGAGAACTGCAGCAAACTTGAAATGGTTTACTTTACTATTATTTAACACTTAATTTTATAGGTGTGGTTAAGGAGGCACGTTAAACGAGGTCTCCCAATTTATTCGTCAAGGATGCCAAGTTTATTAACGTTTATGATCGATGTCTAATTCAATTCTATCTGATGTTTATTAGATGTACGAGTAGGTAGCGAGTGCATAAGGGGTAGAAAGTGTGTCCGATTTCGAATACAAAATACAATTCAAAAAAACATAACCCTTCCTTGGCAGTCGGGTAAAAATATAATTTATTCTGGTCATATTCTGTAAGGCAAATAAATTAAAATTGACCGAATGTGTACTAAATAACAATAAATATGTTAGTTTAAAATCAACATATATTTATCCGTTTTGAGACGTGAATAATACCTTCGGAAAAACGCCCATAAACCTTTCATTTCATTATTTTCGATGAAAATAAGAACATAATCTGATAGAGCAACATAGAATGATGATGAGTGAGTTATTTCAGTCTTCACATTTATTTATCTAATCAAGGTCACCTTAAAACAACCTAAGTACAAACAATAACTCCCTCAAACCCAGGGCCCTCTCCCAACTAACCGCACGTGGCTCCCGGAGTCCGAGTCTCCTCTACCCAGCGCGGAGGAGGCCACCAGGACCAGCTCCTGCGAGAAGGTGACGCGGGAGAGCGAGCACATCCGCCGCCTGGCCTCGCTCGTCGTGTGGGCTATCAGAGAGCTGCAGGATATCGCGTACGCGAAGGATTATGATAAGGTTGGGAAGCGACAAACTTCCAGACTTCCAGTACTTTAGAAGGTAAAACCACGCTCTGTCATGCTAAGGTAGGACCCTCTGTGGCTCGACTTCGACGGCATTATCAAACTTTCAGTTGGTACTTAAGAAGGTGGTAGAGCTCTCTGTGGTTCGACTTCGACGGCACCACCGCCACACCTGTTTCTGCCTAATAACAGCAGTGTTAAGTGTTGCTGTGTTCTGATTTGATGGGTGTGGAAAGAGAGGCACTTTGCCGCGGTATAGGTGCATCTGTGGCCAACTTCAGGTAGGAGTCTAATCCGGCCGGCAGCACCCACTCAGGTAGCAGGTAGACTGCATTTTCATCAGCCAGTTCAATATGAATAAAAAGAACTTAGACTTCAGTCAGAAAGAGTCGATTATTTGTTTAATAATGATAAAGATATTTCGTGTTAAAAAATAAAATTGTAAATATTATATTGCAATAACCTAGCAGGATGCATGTTTGCACTATATTTAATTTGTAAGACCTATGATAATAAGCATGAGCAATAAATAATTTAAATTTGAATTCGAAATCTTTTAACACAACTCGAGGCGTTCCGAAATTGTCTTATTTTTGTACAGAGCACAAAGGAGTCGGAGGAAGATGTCCTGCTGCTGCAGCTGGCGTGGGCGCTGGACGAGCTGGCGCGCCGCACCGGCTACGAGCCCGACGCCGGACAGTACGCCACCGTACCCACTCCTGGTATGTTAGAACTTTTTTTTTTCTTTTTTTATAATATAGCAGTAGCAGACGAGCATGCAGTCCACCTGATGGTAAGTGGTTACTGCCGCCCATGGACATCTGTAATCAACCCCAGATAGGATTAGATATTCCTACCTGAGGTCGGCCACAGATGCGCCGCTACCCCTGAGGACTAAGCTGGAACGCCTCGGACAAGTCTGTCTCCCTTACCACACCCTTCAAACCGGAACACAGCAGCGCCTAACACTGCTGTTATAAGGCAGAAATAGGTGTGGCGGTGATGCCGCCGGAGTCGAACCACAAAAGGTTCTACCACCTTCAAACTTTCAAGAAGCTACCCTTACTCACAATTACCGCTAACGCTTTCTACACTCACAGTTTCTAGGATTCTCTGTATTGTGGGTAGAAACCGAAACCTAAATTGATCATTTAGATATCTGGTCACGGATCGAATCCGGGACCCTCTGCGCGTCAGACCGGTGTGGCGACCGCTCACCAATGCTTGTTGTCAAATTATCTACATTTACTCACACTTTTCAGACCTTTTCTGATTTGGGCGAAATCTTTCATTCCCGACAAAGTCAAAAATTACGCCGAAACCGTTTCTACTGTATTCAACATCAATTAATTATCTACGGAGGAGACAATTTATTTTATTTGATATCATATTTGTTTTCGAATGTTATTGAAAAGTCTGCTTTTAATTTACTTGAAAGTAACGAATACTTCTAAGTAATGTAATGTATTTCGAAAAATAACGTATTCTAACTTAGCGTTGTTACTTACGACAGAAGAAATTTTAATTTATTATGAAGTTAAGGACATTTGACAAAATTGCAAGCCCGATCGTAGATTTAAAGTACCTACATTAGTTAGTCAAGTATTAAAAGAGAATAAATTTGAGTATTTTTAATCCCCCCTTCACCACACAGCGCCAGCGCCCTCTACAACCCCGTACACGTTCTTCAACCTGCCGATCCCTAACGACGGACCCACGAACTCCAACTGCATCAAGGAGACCAACTCTCCCGTGCCAGCTACCATCAGATGCGCTGTACCCCTCCCAGATGCCGTGTTGCAGTTTCTCAACATTAGTAGTGAGATCTTTTTATAATATAGGAGTAGCAGACGAGCATGCAGTCCATCTAGGTGGCTACATCTGTAATCAACGCCAGATAAAATTAATTTCCTACCTGAGGTCGGCCACTGATGCGTCGCTACTATTCGCTACCCCTGAGGACTAAGCTGGAATGCCTCGAAAAAGTATGTCTCCTTTAACACTGCTGTTACAAGGCAAAGATAGGTGTGGCGGTGGCGCCGCCGGATTCAAACCACAAAGGGTTCTACCACCTTCGGTGTTCAGTTTTAGTTAGTGTACATAAATATGTTTTTAGCACGCAAATGTTTTGTAAGTCAACTTTTTATTAAAATTTTATTTATAATTATATATTTAAATTATTAGTAAAGTTCGAAGTATTTATACTCATCAATTAGTTTATGAAGAGACAGAGTGAGCAAGCGAGTGAGTTGTTTTGAATAAAATTGATTTAAACTTTGTGACGAAATGATTTTGGATATTCGTGATACGTACAAATATTTTATGTACATTTTATTTTTCCAGATTCAACAGTCCCTAACAGTCCCGTCAATGAAACAACTTTCATTGCCCGAAAACAAGAAGTGATGAGCATGCTTGCATCATTTAGTAACTCTGGTAAGATAGACGAAAATATTAATGTATGAAGATGGTAGTTATGGCATGAAAAGCAATAGGTAGTAAGAGAGTTAGTTTATTTTTATTATGCCAAACGCCAAGAAACTGTTACAAATACACAAATGTTGATAGAGCGTTTGACTTGGTTTTTGACGGTTGCCGAATTTGCCGCAAGCGCTTACGACGCGTCCACACGTTTGTGCGTTTATAGAAGTTCGGTTATCTTTTTGGTTCAATTCCGGCGTAACTACCACCACACCGATTTCTGCCTCACCGCAGCGTTAAGCTCTGCTGTGTTCTGGTTTGAAGGGTGTTGTAAGGGAGACATACTTTTCCGAGGAGTTCCAGCTTAGTCCTCAGGGGTAGCGGCGCATCTGTGTCCGACCTCAGGTTGATTACAGATTTCCATGGGCGATAGTAGCCACTTACCATCAGGTGGACTGTATGCTCGTCTGCTACTCCTATATTATAAAAAAAAATAGAAGTTTGGAGATTGTGGCAAGTGTCAAGCATGTGGATGCTACATTCAGTTTCGCTATTTTAACAATTTTAAGGTGTAAAAAGTTCCCTAACGGACCAAATAAAATAAAAATGTATGTACTGGTTAATTTTAATGTTATTTAGGGCTCAATTTTATTATTTCCCGTATCTCTGTAGGGTCTGGTCAAGGGCAGCAAACATTCAACAACATGACCGCAGAGCAGGTGCGCCAGCTGATGCTGGACTGCCTCAACGTCACGTCGGACTCCAGCTGCCTCGGCTTCCACTCCTTTATACAGTATATAAATACTAATTGTGCGTATTTTGTCCTTTTCTTTTTATCTTTTTCCAGATTTTACCCTTAAAGTCTACGCTCTATTTTCATTTAGCTAACTGCTAGTCCGCTAGTAGTCTGAAGTTGTTACGCACAACTACAAGCATATTATATTCCGTAGCAACGTAAGGGCACACTAACGCAGCTATGTACCCGCGGGGCGAGAGCGGGCAGCGGAGGGTTTATTCGCGCTGTCGTCACGCTGATATCTTTAATTTGCTATTGCGAATTTGCGAGGCGACTCGTTTCTATTTTCAGAGCGGACTAGCAGTTTGGCGCGGACTATACTAATCAAATGCCTAGTAACTTAAAGATTTTCGAGTTTGAAAATTTTGATTCTTATACTATGATCTGATTTTCTAGCCATATAAACTGTAGTTTTAGTAAGTGATAATATTCCTCTCAGCTCTATTTAATATTTCTCTGAACAGTGATAGCCTAGTGGTTAAGAAACTGGGCCTCTCGATCGAGGGATCCGAGGTTCAAATCCCAACCACGCACCTATGGTGGACTATGGCCTAATCCTTCTCATTTTGAGAGGGGACCCGTGTCCATGAGACAGTAATGGGTTGATGATGAATATTCCTCTAATATTCTTAATATTTTTTTTTATTTCAGACCCACAAGAACAACCCCCACAGCGTCCCAACCGTGAAACAGATTTATCTCATCTCGAAATATTAGAAGCGGCAGAAGGCCGTTCAGTTGTACCACTGCAGCGCTCTAGAAAGAGACGATCTACCAACAACCCGTTGAAAGAATTCGTGACCTACTACGCCAAGTACAAAACTTGGAGCAACTCCAATCCTGTTACAGATGGCAGCACTAACACAAAATCTGACAGTTTTGACGTCAAAAACGAGTTGACACCTGTCAAAACAGTTCGGAAACGTTCCATCAATGTGAAAGATGGCATAATAGTTCGAGTCCCTGAAGACCCGATGCAGGATTTGAGCAACTACGTAAAACATAAATCTGGCGTTAATTACAACAAAGATTCAGTACAAGCGGAGAAAATAAAGGCTTACGTAGAGAAATTATTCCACAGTGACGGCGTGACGTTTAAAGAACACGTTCGGAAATTGGATAAATTGATCAAATCGGTTCATAAACGATCTGTTCAGTACAGTCGCTTGCACATGCCTCGTGTACCTGAAAATCCGCTGCAAGATATAAGTTATTACGTGAAATACAAGCCCGGAACGAATATAAGGCCGAATTTAGCGCACGCGGTGAGGGTGCGGGCTGGTCTGCAAGAGATCTTCGAGAGAGGGAACATTGTAGTTATTAGGCAATACGGTTCTAACTATATACCAGGTGTGCAGCCGGTGACCGTTGGCGGGATTGAGAGCTTTGTGGGAGATATTTAAATAATGTAACACAATTTGGGACGTCTCGAATGTCATTTAGCCGTGTTGCTATTACGCTATTAATTAAAAGACGATTATTAATAAATAAATTTGCATGAATCATCTTGTTTCATTTATGTACAATTATATTTTTTTTCGTATTCAAGTTTTAATATTCCCAGAAATAGCAGGATTACCTAAGTTCAACACAGAACACAGCTGCTTTTACTTAACAACGTAAATTGAACTTATTACAAGAGGATGAATTAAAGAAAAGATCAACAGAATTGCAAAGATATAATGACATTTATCGTAAATGTAAACAAAAACACATTACTTACTTAATTATAAATAACAAAAAACATTTTAAATCAGTTTGATTAACAAAACAGTAAAAAATCAATTCTTCTAGCGACATACATGATTACATGTGCACAATTTATAAATAACAGGATTTCCTTCAAAAAAATTAGTTCTTATTTCCTCCCAGTTATTTTCAACATCAGTACTCGAGCTAAAACTGGTCTGCGTGGCCAAATTCCGTTTACTTCGCTTAAACGGCTTATGGCCAGTAGATATTTCTGATAAGATCCTCCGTCTGCTGTGTCTGTCCTCCTGTGATTTCGATTTAAGCTTTGGTTCTGAAATAAGACTAAAATCACCTGTTTCTTCTTCCATTTCTCTAGCAGATTCACGATATTCAAAGTCAATGCCAGTGGAAGAATATCTTCTACCGTTGAAGGAATTTGGAGAATGGACAGGTAAGTTGCTGGTACGTCGCCTCCTCATTGCCTCCGGTTCATCTAAGGAGCTGGCATCAGAATGAACGCTTGGAACTGCAAACTCGATGATTTCTTCTGAAAAATAAAATAAACTATGTATTTAAGAATAACAATCTTTAGCGTAGAATAGTTTATATTTCACGAGCTTTTGCCCGCGGCTTCGCTCGCGTTACGAAGTAATATTTTCATCCCCTATTTTATCCCCTTGGGGGTAGAATTGATCAAAATCCTTTCTTAGCGGATGCCTACGTCATAATATCTACCTGCATGCCAAATTTCAGCCCGATCCGTCCAGTGGTTTGGGCTGTGCGTTGATAGATCACTGCGTCAGTCAGTCACCTTTGAGTTATATATATTTAAAAATAACTTGCCATTTATACGTGCAACAATAAAAAGAAATTCGGGCAAAGTAACGATTATGTTAATGAAAAAATCTTATTACTTATAATTACGTAAGTTATAAAGCTGTTACATGGCAAAAGTACTAACAAAAATATTTTATAACAGAGAACGTTTATAATTTTGACTAAGTACTGATACTAAAGTAAATTACTTAAATTAGCATTATTTACTCTGAAAATGTTGCACATAAGTTTTAATACAAACCTCGGTTGTAAGAAGACTGTAAAGATTCAAGTTCCGATCGTTCATGCTCAACTTCACTTACTTCTGTATTCGTAACTCTTGCAATTATATCTGTACTTTTGCTTTCGTCTCGTCTCTCAGACCCACTTATTACAGGTGGGTCATCTTCTGTTGCTCTTTCTAATGGTGAGAGAGCAGTAGTATCATGGATCTCTGCTTGTGTTACAATTATTTCGTGGTGTGATGTACTCGAAAGGTAGACTTCTCCAAATGTCTCTTTATCTAAAGGCGTTGTGGGTCCCATATGAGCTTCTTCTGCTTTTTCTGCTTGTTGCTTACCAGCTTCGTGGATCTGTGCTTGTCTTATAATTTCGTGATGTGATATACGCGGGAAATAGTCTTGCTCAGATGATACTTTATCTAATGATGAGGCAAGTTTCATATGAGGTGCACTTTCTATTTGTTTTTTACCAGCATCATGGATCTGTGCTTGTGTTACAATTATTTCATGGTGTGATGTACTCATTGATGACGTATCATTTCCCTCTAAAGAACGAGTAGAGATAAATTTTTCTTCAATAAGACATTCTTCGTTATGTTCAGACTTGGATGATTTAGCAGAAGAATTAGAATTGACTCCTGAGTGCTCATTAGATTCATTGGTTTCTGAGTGTTCAAAAGAAGATCTATTGGCAGACTCGTAGCTTTTTGAGCGTTCATTAGACGATGAATCAAAAGATTCCGTGCTTCCTGAGCGATCGCCAGAAGATGAATTAGAAGATTCAGTCATTTGCTCAGCGGAAGCTATGGTTTCTTCTCGTGAGCATCCTTCTTCACTAGATTGGTTTCGTCCAATATAAGAGTGCTCAGGAAGTATAGCTTCTACTGCAGCTTTAGTCCCTATACCCCCTCGGAAGATCATTTCATCGGTTTCTTCTATTGAACTGTCAGATGTTCCCGTTTCAAGAAATAATCTTCTGTAAATCTTTTTTATTTTTTTCTCCAAGTCTTGGTAATACTCCTCGGGTTCATCGTGACGATTAGGTTCCTTCTCAATGATGAGGTCTGGGAGAGGACTGTAGGGTCTAAGAGCAGCCTCGGTTGGAGATCTTAGATCGAATGATTGCTCCTGCGTTTCTGGTATTGGAGACAGTACTGGAAATAATTGAAGGTTTAGTTCAATGTGTTTATAAAGACCCTTACTAGAAACACACACAAAAATAGAACACAGTAATCTAAATTCAAAATTAAGTAGTGCTGGCTGGGAATCGATCCCAGTGCTCGGCAGTTATCTATTATAGAAATTATACCAATTTCCCAAAGAATTAGTGACACATTTACAAAAATCTTCTGCATTGACTATTTGACTAACCTACAGTACAAGAATACTAACATAGTAGTTACTTACAAAGTACATCCTCAAATAAGTTTCTTACTAAATACCATTTACGTCTTTCCCATTCTTCATTCGTACTTCGAGACATTTTGCCTAACAACTGAAATTAACAAATTGATTTTTATTGCTTTTTATTAAATGCTTTTAATATGAAGGTATTTAAAAAAATATTTGTACCCACATTCTCAAAAGTGAGGTTTGGTTACGACATAATACAAACATTAAAACTATTTTCATGAAAATGTACAAAAAACGTATTAAACAAAATAAAAAAGCGCACAATTAATACTTAAACAATATTTTCCGAAAAATAAACAGAAATTTAAATTATTCCATAATATAATAGTGATTAATCGTAGTGTATAATAGATTTATTTTAAGATTAGTCTACGTCATATTATATTATGACGATATAGAAGCGATCGTTATGCGGGCATAGTGGAATACGCCCGAATTCATTTGAAAATATTATACGATCTGTATTAAAATATTTTTTGAATTTCGATTATCACATATAGGTTACGTTAATTTATTTTTAATAATATTGAATAACATTTTCACAGTAATGTCAGATGACAAGCAATGCAATGCAGTATCCGAACGCGATCATCTGTATGTGCTGCTGTCACTCAATATTGATGATCATTTGAATCGATATGCACTTTCCCGACTGAAATATTACCAAAATCTTTAATTTATTTGCACGAAAATGTATAAAAAGTAACACGTGACTCTGTATTTAGATGTATACGACGTTTAGTGGGTTCTTTCCATTGAAAAATTGGTTGAAAAGTGAAGTATCTTGTGACTAAGAACATCTGCAACGCTTGAGCGATTATATGCAGTGTTAAGGTAGAATGCAGTACTGCAGTGCTTTGGGATTGGAAAATGGATCTCTCTCCTGATGAGGACAACTTCCCCGGGCGACTACTGCACCAGGTACCTTCCAAATTGGCGATGAAGCTTAAGCAAGATTATTAGAAAAATGACGTTAAAATCCTATTAGAGATTGTTTATTGATGTAATCTGTTCAAGCCTATTAGAGGTATTACGACTGTCGACTAATGCTTTTCGCAATACATGAATCACGACTTCGCGCTGTTATAAATTCGGCTGTTTTTATTTTATTTTTTGTGAAGTGTTACTGTCCTTTATGGTCGGCTTATTTTTTATATAGATTTTTTAGTACTATCCATGTTTCTAGGGTTTTAAATAGTGTAAAATAAAAGAGCATAAAATTATTTTAAAGATTGTTATGAAATAAAACAAATTAATATTTTTCCACCTTATATTATTTTAAATATAGTACCTACCTACAAATAGTTAATTCATTAGAAGTTATTATAAAAATGTTACGAAAATCAAATAGACACTTGGGACACTTTACTAGTATATAGTTCAATTTATTTTATTTTAATTAGTATTTAATTTTATGTTTTAACTATATTTAGTAATCAAAACTTTAAAAAAATATATTATTAGACACTTTCGATACCTAATATCAACCATGTTATGGAGCGGAGCTCAGTATTCATAAATATAAGATATTAAAAATAAAAATCTATCCAAACTTATAACATCCAATATATTAGTTTTTGAATAATTTAATTGGGTTAATGTACAGATGAAACAGGTTGATGTACAAAGTAGGCACATTATAGCTTTACTTTAAAAATAAAGCCAATTAGATACCTAAACTTAGTTTTACAATTTCTCTTAAAACTACTATCAAAATCGAATACGAAACTCTCATATTATCAGAAATAATATCATATCATATTTTGAAGGTGGTAGAACCCTTTGTGGTTCGACTCCTGTGGCACCACCGCCACACTTTATTCTGCCTTATAACAGAAGTGTTAAGCGCTGCTGTGTTTTGGTTTGAAGGGTGTAGTAAGGGAGACATACTGTTCCGAGGCGTTCTAGCTTAGTCCTCAGGGGTAGTGGCACATCTGTGGCCGACCTCCAGTACGAATATCTAATCCTATCTGGGGTAATTACAGATGTCCATGGGCGGCGGTAGCCACTTACCATCAGGTGGACTGCATGCTCGTCTACTACCCTATATTATAAAAGAAATCTCTAACCATTCCTAAAACCAAAATAATATCTTCCACATATCCATATTTGTATTGAGAACTTGAAATTCATAATCATAACATCCTTTATATCTACTCACACTTTATTATTCATAAAACTAAGACATGAAGATTAAAAACAGTTCATTAGCCTATTAATTACAATCAAATTAGAACCAAAAACAAAATGTATGATTTTAAATGGTTAGTGGTAGAACCAGTATGGTAGTATTGGGGAGGTACCACTGCTATTTGCATACCTGCTTGAAGAATTACATGGTATAGTCCGTGTAAAACTACTAGTCTGCTCTAAATATAGAAATGAATTGCGTCGCCATAGCAAATTGTATGACTACGCCCGCTCGCAACAACTTCAGAGTGGACTAGCAGTTAGGGACGGACTATACTTATGTGGTGGTGGTAGCATTTTAGGTGTTTGGACAGGTAGTAATACATCTTTGGTCTTTTTTGAGTAGAACACATATTCTATGGCACCATGGTGGCAGTTGTTCATTGGCATTTTACTATCATCAGAACTGCCTGTTTATTTTAATATTAAACAAAATATGATGTCATCATAAATTGATCCCATTTACTATTGTACAACAAAGTCATAGTAATAAATATTTTCTTCAAAGTAGATACTTTACGGTACTCTTTGTGAATGTCAGTACAACTACCACCACTTCACAAGGTGTGTTATGGAGAAGAAGCAACGAAAGAAACTCCATAAAACACATCTTTAAAAAAAGTTATTTACAAAGATAAACATTGCCTAATGGTACATGGTGGAGCTGGAGCTACTTCAGACCACATCGTTTTATCTGCCAAATACATCTGATGTCGAACCATTAATTAATCATCCAGGCGGCGCTATGGGACAACCTGGAGCTGCTCCAAGAGCTGATCGCCAACGGCGCGGATGTGGACGCTCGGGACCAGCGTCAACGCAGTGCATTGCACGCCGCTGCCTTGGCGGAGCGGAGCCGGTGTCTACCCGCACTGTGTGCTGCTGGAGCTGACGTGGACGCGCGGTCGGATGATGAGACTGGGGGCAAGGTGAGCTATACAATCTTTAACTGTTACTAAAGCTGGCGTGGATATCGGCCCCAACGTGGACGCGAGCTCCGATAATCACACTCGGTCGGGAAACTGAGCCATATAACTTACAGCTGCTTGTGGAGTTGCTCGCATGTAGAGTAGACTCAACGCGTTTGACGTTAGGAGGGACAACGTATGCAATCGGCAGTTGGTGGCAACAGAAGTGGAGGCGCGGTTTGATACGATATGGGGGGCAAGGTGAGCTATACAAACCACAGCGGCGAGTAGATCGGATGTGGACGCGCGGGACCAGCATCAACGCAGCGCATTGCACGCCGCTGCCTTGGCGGAGCGGAGCCGCTGTCTACCCGCGTTATGTGCTGCTGGGGCTGACGCGGACGCGCGGTCGGATGATGACACTGGGGGCAAGGTGAGCTATACAAACTAAAGCTTGTACCAACTGGGTGCAAAGCGAGCTATACAAGCCACAAATGCGAGAGCTGGTCGTGAGTGGAGCGGACCTGAACACGTGTTGACGAGTGATGACGATACGGGGCGAAAAGTGAGCTACCAACCCATAGCTGTTCCGAGAGCTGGTTGCGAATTGAGCGAACTTCATGCGTATGACGTTACTAGGGGTAAGGTAAGTTATACCATCTCTAGACGTGCTATGATGGAGTCATGGATGATTTAACGTTTGCTATCAATAATAGTCTGCGTTTTTTTTCTTCCTCCTGGATTCTGTCCCGCCCAGGGGAGCGGAAGGGGTATGTCAGAGTCTTAACGACTAAAACTCCGCGGCGTTCCACTGGACACTCCGTGCCGGGTCACGAGAAGCGTTAAGCATTCCATTCGCGGCCCGGCAACATTGGCCGGCGCTGGTGTTAACGCCAGCCACGTCCCAAGAGGGAGGGTCCCCTCTCAGTTATGTCCCTCAAGAGATGAGCGTGCAGAACGCACACACGACATCTTGAGCCTTAAAGACTAGATTTGGATTCCCCCGAATCAGCATCCGAGGGCTCATGGGATTGGGAAAGGGTGGTTTTCAGCGAAAACCGCCCTCCGACGTCCCGTGCGTCTGCGACGAAGTGCCTGGGAAGATGCATCATCTTCCCTGGCTCTGTCCGCCGCCTCCTTCGCGAGATTACAGCTTCGCAGAAGGATCGCCCAATAATAGTCCAACTGTTAAAGTCACGAAAATTGCATTAATAATTACTAAAAGGACTTATCTATGTCATGTAAAATCACACCAAATATAACTTAAGTCGATCACATTCACGTCTAATTTAGACCAATTGGTGTGCTGATGGCAGCATCGCACATGAACTACGAAGAGTTCCGCCTCCTAATATATGTGATTTATCAACAGACAGCCCTCCACATCGCCGCGGAGCGTGGCCACGCGGAGAACGTGCGCGCGTTGCTGGGGGCCGGCGCGGACCTGACGGTGGCCAGCGCGGCGGGTGACACAGCGCTCGCGCTCGCCGAGAAGGGTAGCCACCGACACGCTGCGCAGGCGCTCAGGGATGCTCGAGGTTGGTTTACACGCTATATGTCAACATTCGTCGAAAAGGGGAAGCCATTCACACGCTGTGCAGGCACTGAGAGATACTAGAGTTGGGTTTTAAATATCAATGAGTTAGTAGTAAAATAGACCGTTTTTCCAAATTGAGTATGTTAGAAAAAACTGGGTGTTATTTTTTTTTTACACAGGTAATTAGAATACTAATGTACTCGTAAGTTTATTATTAAGCCATAATAAACATTTTATTCCTTATAAGTGACACTATCCCATGGTGGAATAATACAGGATTTTTTTTTTCAAAATAAACTCATTCGATTTCCTGTCTAGGGAAATGATTTATCTAAACGAATGATGCAGTTTTTTTATCAAAATTGGCCTCGTAACTCCCTTTAACATTTTATGCTTATCCATATAATGTCGGAACTTTCCATCTAGACCCTCTTGAAATATTCACCCTGTAGGATATTATGTCTTTTCTGAGTGACCAGGTATCGAACCTACAACAGCCTTGGCCGGTTTAAACGCTAAAACAATCATAGAAATAATTCCGATCTGCTCTAACAAAAGAACAATAAACAATAGTAAGAGACTATCATAACAGTAGGATGTTGTTCCGTTGAGAATAAAGCAGTGGTTCTCAAGGTGGGCGATAATACCCCTTTGTGAGTGCATAAGGCCTAATAGGGCCCCCCATCAGGTAAAGAGCTTAGGGAAAATCTGGCGGAAAAGGTTTAGAGTGCTATGTGAGACTTGTGTTGTTTCCAAAATTATAAATTAAAATCAAAATTATCATACTCTATTTAGATAAAAAGATAATGTAATTAGTAGAAATAAAATATTTTTTTCTTTGATCTATTCTTGGGCGACTTTAGAAAACAATTGATTCTAAATGTAAGCGGTAGAAAAAATAAGTTTGAAAACGTTTTGTCTAAACAAATTGTCTATAATTTTATTCACAAATACACTCATCATCATCATCATCATCATCATCATCATCATCAACCCATTACTGTCCTACAGCTGGGCACGGGTCTCCTCTCAGAATGAGAAGGATTAGGCCATGGTCCACCGCGCTTCACATACGTTTAAGATTTTTTTATATAATGTACACAAACACACTAAATACATTTTTTTTTGCAAACTTGCAATATTTACTTTTCAACTTTATGTTGCAAAAACAATATCACTCTTATAACTTTCCTAAACACTTCAAAACGTTATTTGAAACTAATAAACAATGTTTTACCTATTTATGTGTAAATGTCGTCCAAGGTCGTTGTCGCTATATCGGAGTAAATATTCGGTGACAAAATCAATACGTAAGTATCGTGTCGGGCCGGTGTCAGGTGACCTTACCAAACGAGATTAGGACGATTTGTTCTTACTTGTGTATTAACTTACTTATTACTAGAGATGTTAAAAAATAATCGATTTTTATTTTAATCGACTCCAGAGTCCATTAAAAAAAGTTTACAAAGTGTTAGGAATATTATAAAACTTGAATACTTGGATTTTTGCTATATTCCAACACAAAGGTGTATGAAGCATGTATGAAGTCTACCAATTTATACTTGGCCAACGTGGGGAACTCAGGTTTAACCCTTTTTCGGGACTTTGAAAGAACTGGGTCCAGCAGTAGGACATTAATATTCAACTCGCTGACTTATGTAATAAAATACTGGTCGGTCTAGCTGTTTGTATGTTGTGCCATAAAAGCATAATTAATCCAGTATTATGACGCGGCTTAACCAGTTTGGTTAGACATAACATATTTACTATAAATATCAACTGCCAACTAATACGATATATTCAGTTAAATAAAAATGCACATTCACATTTGTCATAATATAAATAACATGCACCTATTCGCAGATCATAGATAATAAATAATATTAATCAGTGAAATAAAGCATGTAAATCAATATGGCGGCTTTCGATTTTTATTTTTGCCAAATAAAAAATACAATTGTTTTCGATTTCAATCTTTATTAAAAATCGGTTATGAAATACAGAAAAAATCACTTTTGTAGTAAAAAATAAATAAATATCACTCATATATCAGTAATATCATTTGATTTTTATGGATAGGAAAATTGTGTGGTGAGGGGAAGACACACGCTGTAATTGAAAAAAATATTATTTTACCTTATTTTCAATCGAAAATTCAGGTGTCAAAATATCTGCTTTTTTTAAAATGTATGTTTTTGTTCGATCTCTATCTCTACTTTCTGATAGTATACATTTATTGTATTTAAAAAGAAGAAGTTAATATCAAAAGTAGAGAAAGAAAGAAGTGAAACCGTCTGTTAATACAAGTATCCAATCTTAATGTCCCTAATTAAAGTTTAGTAGGTAGTGCGGGGGCGTCTGACCTTGTCGGCTACAGGTTACAGTACGAGACATCACTAATGGGCTTAGGTAGCGCCGAAACATTCTTGAACTTACGGGGATTGTGTACATGTAGAACCTTATATGTTTTCGAAATTAAAAACAAAACTGTTCGTATTATACGCCTGTAAGAAGTTATACTTCTTTGGTGTACGATTTATACATTCAATACATAAAAGTATATAATATTATATATAAAGTATGTGTTACATACAGCGCAAGCAATTTCGTCCTACGTGATAAACCTATGTGTTACACAGGGTCAAGAAATCTCGTCCCAGTCAAAAGTATGTGCTACATACAGCGCAAGCAGTTTCGTCCTATGTTATAAATGTGTTACATCGGCGCAAGCAATTTCGTCCTACGTTACAAATATGTGTTACATCGGCGTATGCAACTACGTCCTACATGAGTTACATACGACGCAAACAATTTTGTTCTACGGTAATAATACATGTTACACCGATGCACGCAACTGCTTCCAACCTTAAAAGTTATGTGTTACACCGGGGTGCGAAACTTCGTCTCGCGCTAAAAATACAATCTAATAAGTTTTCCCAACGAGCAACAAGTCACCTTAGAATGTTTTCGATCATAACAGGTCAAATAACTAAGACAAAGAGTCTGAAATAACTTAAGATTTTGTTTCCATTTTTTGTCTTAATATATGCAGTTATGTTGACAGCTTTAACTTGTAACCTTTTTACGTATCGCATACTCGAAATAAGTATTTGTTAATATGGCGCAATCAAAAAATAAAAGTTAAGTATGTGAATGTAAATCGTATTAAATGATTTACATACCTAGTTAAGCAACGTCGCGGCTTAGTGGTCGGTAGTGGTTACCGCTTCCGTGCTTTGAAGGGCACGTTAAGCCGTTGTAATCTATGTGGTTATCATCTATACGCAATCGGAGGGTTTGAAGGCGGTTTGAAAACATCTGTAACTGTCTATTTTTTTATAATCTAGGAGTAGGAGACGGGCATGCTGTCTACCTGATGGTAAGTGGCTACTGCCGCCCATGGACAACTGAAATCAACCCCAGATAGGATTATATTCCTACCTTAGGTCGGTCACAAAGGCACCGCTACCAGTGAGGACTTTTTTTTATTAATCTGAGTTGTATCACTTTGGTAGCTTTATAACGCTTAATTATTTATTGAGTCACAATTTTTGGAACATTTTTTTTTGCGCAAATGTTCGATCAGGGCGCCATAGGGCCGCGAAAGGATACGTTTCCGTGACACCGAAGAGGACTGACTGAGTTAGGACTAGCCTGGAACGCCTCGGACAAGTATGTCACACCGTTTAAACCAGAACACTTGCGTTCTGGAACTGACCGCGTGCGAAGCCGCGGGTAAAAGCTAGTACGTCTAATATGTTTAGAATATTATAGAGCTGTTTGTCTGTTTGTTGGAGTATCACGCAAAAACGACTAGACCGAGTTTAATTACATTTATTGCAGATATCTGAAAAGTGGTAAAACCGGTATGATTTGCAGGTTCCGCCACACTAGTATTTCTAACGTGAAATAATTCTTACGTTTTGGAAGGATATATGGATGGGTGACTTACATATACACGAGGTGACCATTTTAGTCCTAAGGAGTTGCAAGGAAGTTCCAAGTAAATATTTGGACATCAGTGATCGCCTTCAGGTAAAACAAGCGGTGTTAAGCGCTGCTGTGTTCTGGTTTGAAGGGTGTGTTAAGGGAGACAAATTTTTCCGAGGCGATCTTATTATTATATCGACTTTTTTATAATATAGGAGTAGTAGAAGTAGCAGGCGAGCATGCAGTCCACCTGATGCTAAGTGGCTACTCCCGGACATCTTTAATCAACCCAAGATAGGATTACATATTCTTTCCTGAGGTCGGCCACACATGCGCCACTACCCCTGAGGACTAAGGTGGAACGCCTCGGAAAAGTATGTCTCCCTTACCACACAACTTGTCTGCTACTTCCATATTATAAAAAAAAATAAACAAACAAACTCTCATTCGTATTAATATATGAGTTAGAACGAAACCCAGCGGTGCTTCATTACTCAATCTATCAATGACCGACCTCGCGTCAGTTTGGGCCGCGTCGCCGGCAGACACACACGTTCAGTTTGTACTTTATAATATTGTTTTCGCTCATCGAAGCGTAAAATGCCGGCCGTTTTGGAAAAAAAACTGTGTGTTTATATGTTTTGTAACTAAATACTAGTTGTGTATGTTAAATTGTATGAAATATGGTCTACAGTGAATAATAATGTGGTTTGAAATTAAAAGGGTAAATAGTTAGTGCTGAAGTTGTTTTGCGTTGTAGAGGAGAGTGGGGTTTGTAAGTCCTAGGGGAGAAAGGGTGAAGTGAATTTTGTGGATTGTCTATATAGCTATTGAATGAAATCTTATATATAAAATTCTCGTCTCACAATGTTAGTTACCGTACTCCTCGGAAACGGCTTTACCGATTTTCACCAAATTTTATATGCATATTCAGTAGGTCTGAGAATCGGCTACTATCTATTTTTCATACCCCTTAGCGATAAGCGTTGTTCACCCTTAATTTTTTTTTTTATTTATATAGCAACACAACGTTTGCCGGGTCAGCTAGCTTTAATGTATAAAACTACATTAGTATATAAATAAAAGTGTCTGTGATATCAAAATATTTTGGTATACTTTGATTGCAATAGTTCCTAACACTTATAACAATGTATTATCCCCTATGTAGTGGGTTCTATGAACACACAAGTATACTTTAAACACTTATATTTAGAACGTAAATTGAGAGTAATTCTTAAGTTGTCTGCTCGGGAATCGAACCCGGATCGCTGCGTGTTAGTTTAGGATGTAACTGCTTCAGGTGGCGTTTATAAATGTTATAAAAATGTTTTAATGGTCATGTTATGTCTAATAAATTATATCTTATCAAATGCCTAGCATCTGCATTGTTAAACCACCATTATGACATATGCTCAGTAAGCTTTACCAGCTATTACGAGCTTATATTTATTGTGTCATATTTAGATTTTTAGGTCCTTTTTTGGTGTATTTAGTAGTAAATGCGTCGTTCATTTTAAGTTCCAAGTCAGTGAATCTTCATCAACCTATAACTATCCTACTGCTGGGCATGTCTCTTCTCTGATAGTAGGAGGCTTAGGCCATAGTACCCTGCGCTGGCGACGTGCGAATTGGTAGAATTCACATTTTTTTAAGAAATCAGTTGTGATTACAACAGGTAGGATTCCTCATGATGTTTTCCATTAAAGCCAGTGATAATTTATTTCTATTTATAATACGCACATAAATTAAAAAAATCAGACGTGCTTACCTGGGTCTTCAATTTCGGACCCCCGATTGAGTGGTCGAGTCTTAATAACTAGTCTATCAGTGCTTGTGTAAGTGGTGAGAGTGATAAGGGAGATTTACCTTTCTGAGGCATTCCAGCTTAGTCCTCAAGGTAGCGGCGCATCTGTGGCCGACATCAGGAATCTTATCTTGGGTTGATTACAGATGTCTATAGGCGGAACTAGCCACTTACCATCATATGGACTGCATGCTCGTCTGCTGCTCCTATATTATAAAAAAGTTAATGAATACAGCTCATTAATTTCTTTCATACCGGTCCATCCTTATACATCCGTATAAATATTTCTAATCAGGTATATTTAGTACGGTATGTTTTTTTGTTTCCAAAGTGGTTTTAACACGCGATGTCCTTGTTGTTTCGTGTAGGCTTCATAAAAACTAATTAGGATTACGATATGTGTGAATCAGTGTCTACTATGCAATACAGTTGGTGTACTTAGCTGTACTTGTAATAAACTTACTGGTATAAATTATGTCGTCTGTCTGGTTTTTGATTTAGTCCAATATTTGGCTTGATAAGTTAGTGTTGTTAAAATAATTTTGGCAAAAATCCGCCACTCGCTTTCAACTGTGAAG
Organism: Epargyreus clarus clarus; assembly: GCA_014595695.2. Taxonomy (NCBI): domain Eukaryota; kingdom Metazoa; phylum Arthropoda; class Insecta; order Lepidoptera; family Hesperiidae; genus Epargyreus; species Epargyreus clarus. The sequence continues at coordinate 122,195 of JACTTY020000151.1, forward strand.
CTAGTGATTGCCTATTAGCATTTGTGGCTGTACCTGTACCTATGGTATGTTATTCTACTTCTGGTAACTTATCTTCTCTTCTGATAGCTTTTGGCATAATTAAACGTGACTAAGTGAGTCAGTGAGACGATCATTCAATGAGTCAATTAGCCGAAGTCGATCAGTGATACTTATAATATAAGAGATCATAACATCCTTATTATGGTTGTTTGGCAAAGGGAGATCTCCCAGTGGGCTAGGTGATCATGCCCGGGGGGCGGCCGTGCTCCGACAGTCTCAGTTCGGAACTTGTATATATGCAAGATGTTTAGAAAACTTCGATAGCGTGATTCAGAATACTCGTGGCGCCATCTCTTGTCGAGTAATTTAATTTAATTCATAAAATTCCTTACACCTCTCTAAGATTGTAGGTCTTCAGATAACCTCACCTAGTTCAGAGGTAAATCTCACAAAAGCTTCAATATCAGTCCACATTAGTAAGTTTGAAGGGGGAAGAACCCTCTGTGGTTCGATTCCGGCGGCACCACCACACCTATTACTGTCTAATAACAGCAGTGTTAAGCGCTGCTGTTATTAGACAGTAATTTGGTTCTGGTTTGAAGGGTGTGGTAAGGGAGATATGCTTATCCGAGGCATTCTTAGTCCGTGGCCGAGCTCAGGTAGGAATCTAATCTTATCTGGGGTTGATTACAGATGTCCATGGGCGGCGATAATCACTTACCATCAGGTAGACTGCATGCTCGTCTGCTCCTATACTTAGTATTAAAAACTTCTACGAACGAATTCTGGCCGTTTTTAGGAATGGTCACCTAACTCAACGGCAGATCTCACAAAAGCTTCACTATCAGTCCTCATGACTAAGGTATCAGGTTCGGCGCCCTATCAGCGGGGTCAAGTTTGCGGCGGACACAGGCGCCGCGACGCCCGCGTTGCCCCGCGTCACTGATAACGATCGACCTTGTTTGGTTTGGTAAATTACGTCATTGTTAACTTTTTTTTTATAATAAAGGAATAGCAGACGAGCATGCAGTCCACCTTATGGTAAGTGGCTACTGCCGCCCATGGACATCTGTAATCAACCCCAGATAGGTTTAGATATTTCAACCTGAGGTCGGCCACAGAAGCGCCGCTACCCCTGAGGACTAAGCTGGAACGCCTCGTAAAAGTATGTCTCCCTTACCACACCCTTCAAAACGGAACACAGCAGCGCCTAACACTGCTGTTATTAGGTAGAAATAGGTGTGGTGGTCGTGCCGCCGGAGTCGACCCACAAAGGTTTCTACCACCTTCAAAACCGTAGGTAACCGTTTCATTCCAAAACTGCCAGACTTTGAACGGCTTTTGACTGCGAAGGGTTACATTTTAACCTTTTCAAACATTTCCACACTTATTTCGTTTATATATCATTTTTTCTGCCCAATAACAGCATTTTAGATAAGATATAAATCAAACATTTTGAAATCACAGACATTTTTTTCTTTATTTTTATAAATATTCTCGTATTAGATACTTTTCTTTTAAAACAATAAATTGGGTAAAACATTAAAAACTGCGTTAAGTAATAAAAAAATAAACCAAAAGTAAAACTACAATCTTCAAAACAATCTTCAGTTTGACGGCTACAGTCACGTGACCAGTGAACTCGTGAGCGATAAATACTATTGGACAATGTTACGCTGTTCGACGCGTTCTTGAACGTGATTGGTCCGTTCGGCGATAATGCTGAACCGGTTCCGCTCGGCGGCCAATCAGGTGCGAGAGCGGACGCGCGCTCGCCAGCAGCTGCCCGAGGAGGAGGCGGACACCGCGTACGACGCGTCGCAGTACTTCGTGGATGACGTCAGCGATCCCTGGACTAATGAAGGTTTGTGTCTACTATCTACAGGTATCTACTGTAAAAGATTGCAACATGGAAAGGGTCGACTATGCTTAACTGTGTGGTGACTTCGGTTCTAGTCGCTCGGGAGAAGTTTAAATTTGCCACTAGGGAATGATTTCGACGAAAACTTGTTCTTCGTGATGGTAATGATCATTTTATGAACTATTCATTATTAAAAAGCGATAAAGGTCGGTGAAAACAATGTCTCCTTATAACAATTATTTATAAACTATTTATATGTATTTTGTAATACTATTTAAATAAAATGACAAACTCCTAAAAAAACGTGGAAAATAATATTTTTGTCTTTTATCCTATTTTTTATAATTTTTTTGTAAATGTGGACTTCTTTACATCCTTACACTAAGTATTGCTTAAAATATGATTTATGGAATTTTGCGCGTCTCACAAAATGCTGGCCAGAGTGGTACATGGTAGTCTGATCATGTCCTCCTCATCCTTTCCGATGACTGTGACCCTGTAGTGTTTGCTCGAGCATGTGAATTTTAAATTTTAAATTTGGAAACGTACATTGAGCTGGCCAAAGATATTTTTTCAGGCCAGAGTTATTTCTGGCATATAACAGATACAAAGAATGCAAAAATAACTCTTCAAACCAGACGATGTATGACTTGAGCTGGAATTATCGATCTTTTTCAAGTCACAACTGTCGGAAAGCGGATGTGACCACTTAATCGATTAGTAATTAGCAGCGCACGTCTACTATGTGTCTGTTCTGCTCTACATTTCGAAGTAGTTAATGGCGAGACGTTTAATCGAGGTACTTTACTTCTGTTACCAAGGTATGACTCCGATATCGCCAATATAAACCAGGTTTCACTTGCCCACGGAGGGACACATTTGGGTTCTGTACCGTCAAGTCAACTTTTTTGTTATCATAGCAGCTGAAGATTGTAAAATATAATGTCTACTTATTAAAGTTCAATAGAAAAATGAAAACAAAATCGTGTTTTTGTATGAGGACCCCCTTTTTTACTATTATTTATTTTTTATTTTCGCTGTTATACCGATAATACGAATAACAATAACCTGTGAGACTTGTAACAGACGGGCCGGTCTCTGTAAGAGACGGATTGAGCAGATAGATAACGTAGGCTTACTAATAGGGTCATGATTGAATCCTTTGGATTCGCAAAAAACGTTTTACGAGCAATATCTTGAAGTGACAACATCTTTAAGTTGCGGATGATAATATTCCACGTAACTAGATCTGATCTCTATTATCTCCATACGACCTGGAGCGCGAGCATCTCTCTCGTGTTTGATCTGATGTGTTGTCCCCAGATGCCCTGGAGCGCGAGCGTCTGTCCCAGCACCAGGCGCTCCGCGAGCTGGTGGTCCGCGGCGACGTGGCGGCGCTGCGGGCGCGGCTCGCGGCACTCGGCCCGGCCGCCGGCATCGTGGCCAATCTCACTCCGGGTGGTGCGAACACGCTGCTCTATGTGTGAGTGTTACATAACTCCTCTGACGTCACTCTTGTAATCATGTAGTTATGGTCCTTCTAGCAGAATCGTCCAAATTAATGCAACAAAATTATTTTATAGTAATAATTAAAATGTATAAATCATGGTTCAAACATCATAAGTTACAACATTTGTATTTTTCTTTAATTGACGTCCTGCGTAGCGCATCCATTACGTTACAGTAACAATAAAACTTCCTGTTTACAGCTTGTATTTTAAACTTACTTTTGTTGTCCATGAAAATACAGAAATCGTTACTTTGTTGATCCTCAGCGCGTGCGAGAATGGGTTAACGAACGCAGCTGCGGCGCTGGTGGCGGCGGGCGCGGATGGTCGCGCCCACCCGGTCACGCGGTACGGGCCGCTGTACATCGCCGCGTACCACGGACACGCGGAGCTCGCGCGCCTGCTGCTCAGACACTTCCCCGAGGCCGTGCAGGTGGGGACACACTCTCGTAAGGCTCGCACCCGGTCACGCGGTACGGGCCGCTGTACATCGCCGCGTACCACGGACACGCGGAGCTCGCGCGCCTGCTGCTCAGACACTTCCCCGAGGCCGTGCAGGTGGGGACACACTCTCGTAAGGCTCGCACCCGGTCACGCGGTACGGGCCGCTGTACATCGCCGCGTACCACGGACACGCGGAGCTCGCGCGCCTGCTGCTCAGACACTTCCCCGAGGCCGTGCAGGTGGGGACACACTCTCGTAAGGCTCGCACCCGGTCACGCGGTACGGGCCGCTGTACATCGCCGCGTACCATTTTGGTAGATTTAACCTTTTCTATTCTCATTCACTACAAATATTTAAAAAAAGTTAAAAGTGGCGAAAAAATTTGTTGCGACTCTTATATTTTTTAACTAACCTACATCAAGATGAGACAGAAGCGGGCGTGGCGGAGGGCCGGTACATTTAGACTACATAGAATCCTAGCACCTCGAATGAAAATTAAAACCCTTGAATCTTTCATCTATAAGTGATTTCATAGCACGCAAACCATGCAAGTTTAAAATCTAGCTTCATTGTCATGTTCCAGCAAGAAACGGTGGAGAAGTGGCTGCCGCTGCACGCGGCGTGTATCGGCGGGCACGCGGCGCTCGTCACGCTGCTGCTGGAGTACCCCTACCCCGAACACATGATGAGGACTTACACGTGAGTTCATTAGATAGTACCTTTGTTTGTGGTTTGTGATTTGTATTGATAAATGGCGCTGTACGTATATCAATTAATGGTTCTCCATCAGTCCTTTAGACATACTTTCCGTGAAGAGGTGTCGGGAGTTTTATTTAATTTAAAATATGAACGTGAAATTTAAACGTCATTTATATTTGTTTAATTTAAAGTACTTTGTTATCCATAATTTTGTTTTGATAAATTTTGTTTCCTCATAAACAAAACACGGTAGAGAACGGTCCGTATCCGTAACTTTTCTAATACTTTAAATGCCAACGTGAGTTTGTTTGTTCGCTACATTCTCGTGTCTTAATTATTTAACTGATTGTCATGAAATTTTGTACACACGTTGTTAGAGATTCAGAAACGGACATATGACAACTTTTATTCAGAAAAAATACTGTTCCTGTGGGACAGATAAAAACTCCTGACCGCAAGCGAAACTGCAGGCAAAAACAGGTGTGATATAAAGTATTGTAGCCAAGGTATATTATCATTACAGTGACGCGTCAGGCCGCTGGCAGTACCGCGCGGCATTCGACGCAAACGCGCGCGACGCGAGCGGGCAGAGCGCGCTGTATGTGGCCAGCACGCTCGGCAACCTCGCCGTCGTGGACGCGCTGCTGTCCCACGCGGTCACACGCGAGCCCGTGCCCGGGGAACAGGTGGGGAAGCTCAGTACCCTGTACGTTGCAGCGGGCAGAGCGCGCTGTATGTGGCCAGCACGCTCGGCAATTTATCATCTTATTTTTCTACTTAAATCTTGTCATATAGTTGGTAGGTCAATAATGTTGTTGGCTATGATTCCAGCCTGAGGAACCGGAGCCGCCACCCGCCAGCGCGCAGCAGGTGCTCAGTCCGCATCGCAGCGGTATCTCCCTGGGTATACATGCTATCGTCAGCAAACTCACAGGAAACAAGCAGGTCAGCTATTTTATTTTTAGTACTACTAGATTCCTATGCGATAAAGTTTAGCACGATACGGGGCTTACTTAAGGAGGTAGGGGAGCTAAGCCGATTGCCTTTAGTATAGGCGAAACAAACAAATTTTATAAATAAGGAGTGCACCTATTTTTTCGAGGTTTGCAACAAATTTCGGAGATTAAATATTTAGATAAAATATTAAAATAAGAGCTTATTTTTTTTTCGCTACATTTCCATTCATCAAACTGACTTTTGTTTTGGATATCGTTCTCTTAACAAAGCTATATTTACGTTCATGAATGTAAATAATGTGTTTGAATGAAACCTTCGTTCGTTCCCAGCCGGCAGCGCCCGAAGCGGGCAAGCTGCACCCGGTGCGCACGGACGTCGGGCGCGGCGTGGACTCGTGCGTGGCGTGCGCGGCGCGCCTCAACCACGCGCGCGTGCTGCGCCGCCTGCTGGCCGCCGGCGCCGCGCCCGACGCGCCCGCCGCGCCGCCGCACGCGCAGGTACCGCCCCGTGTGCGCCGCGCCCCGCCGCGCCGCCGCACGCGCAGGTACCGCCCCGTGTGCGCCGCGCCTCGCCGCGCCGCCGCACGCGCAGGTACCGCCCCGTGTGCGCCGCGCCTCGCCGCGCCGCCGCACGCGCAGGTACCGCCCCGTGTGCGCCGCGCCTCGCCGCGCCGCCGCACGCGCAGGTATTGTCACTCCGAATGAAATCCGGCTCGGAGGACCAAATGCAGGGTTGCAGTGTTAACATTGTTGCAAAGTTGGAAGTGCCAACTGTGCCGCTGCACACGTAGGTACAAATCAGACTCGGATAATCAAAAAGTTGTCCTAATAAAAGCTGAATCAAAGGTAAGTGCAATGTTAGAACCCGTCTCGCAGGACCAAAGTCTCAAAACCGGCCTCGTAACTCCTTTAAGCATTTTTCGCTAATCTTTACAGTTTCAGATTTGACCCTGAAGGCCCACTTGAAAATTCACCTTGTATAGCAGCAAAAAATAAACTGGTTGGCCTTCATTCAACTTCTCGCCCCGAGCCTCCATTTAACTACATCAGGGCCTCATTTAACATTTCCGCCACGGGCCTTTGGCGAGCTTATTCCGCCCTTGTATAAAATAACTAAACATTATACCGCTATGTTTACAGGATCACGAGTTTGCGGAGGGCGGTCGCGACGCTCGCGGTCGGTCGCGCAGCGCGTCCGCGCCGCGGAGCCGCGCCTCCGCCTCGCCCTCGCCCGCTAGGGGGAGCTTTGGGGATGATCGTGAGTAATTATTTAACGTTGTACATACCCCATATATTTTTTTAAGATTTGGCAAAAATAAAAATAAAATAAAAAAAGCCCGTTAGACTAGGTAATCTTGCCCGGGATACAGCCGTGCTCCGACAGTCAGTGCGGAGGATATATATGTGCAATATATGTGCAAAATGATGTGAAAACTTCAGTAACGTGATTCAGAAAGGTGTAGCGCCATCTCTTGACGAATCGCCACAAAATTATACGTCTATTGAGTAAAAAGATAAAAGTGATGAAATTATTACACCACCGATGTATTAAGTCCGCACCATAAAGTCCTCAGTGGAGGGCGCCAGCATCGAATATAATTTATGCTATGTGTCCTACAGGCTCGGCACCATGGACAGCATTGGCGGTGGCGGCACGCGCGAAACACGTACAAGTGGCAGAGCTGCTGCTGGCGGCTGGAGCTACTGATCCAGGGGGTCGCGCGCTGCAGGAGTGCGCGCGGCACGGGCTGGACGAGCTGAAGGCCGCGCTGCTCGCCACCAAGGTGAGGGGGGAGTGTGTAGGAGGGGAGGGGGGTACTGGGGGTCGCGCGCTGTAGGAGTGCGCGTAGTTAAGGGAAATAGCCTTATAGCTTACATCGCTGATTTTAACATTGTTCGATACATTAATCATTTCTTTTTTTTTCACAGGCGTACCCGGACCCGGACTACAAACTGAACAAGTCGTCGATATCGGAGGCAGTCCTCCGCGCGCGTGACGCTGATCCGGCACTCTCATATAGTGCGCGCTGCCCCTCCGCGCCCGTGATGCTCAACTGGCGCGAGCTGCGCTGCCGGCTGACGCACGTGCGGTGAGACACGTGACACACCCTGCCTGACTGACTGACTGACAGACTGACTGACGGACTGACTGACTGACATGTACGGCGCGCGTTGCCACAAAAAAGAAATGTTTAAATTAATGAATGGCGGGAACATAACTGCCAAATTAATATGAAAAAATATATATTTTCTTAAAATTGAGGCTTTTTCTTTAGTTTGTCATTTATCATTATTTCCCAGATTTTAATCCTTGTGTATTTTTTTTTTCAAAATGAACTCGTTCGATTCCCGGCTAGGGAAAAAGATATTTTAAAAAACGAATGATGCAGTTTTAATTTTTATCAAAATCGGCCTCGTAATTCCTTTCAGCATTTTTCGCTTATTCTTATAGTTTCCGATTTGGCCCTGGAAGCCTTTTTGAAAAATTCATCCTGTATAGTTTTAATTTATATATTTAAATTTATCATTCCGTTGCCCCCTCAGCATGAGCTGGGTGCGAGCGGCGGCGCTCCGCGTGAACTCGCGGCTGTCGCGCGGCGGCGCGGCGCTGCTCGCCGTCACGCGGCTGGAGCTGGCCGCTAACGAGCTGCGCACGCTGCCTAGGGAGATGTTCCAGCTGCTCAGCCTCAGGTGTGTATGACGAGCCGCCTGTCCCGCGGCTGGAGCTGGCCGCTAACGAGCTGCGCACGCTGCCCAGGGAGATGTTCCAGCTGCTCAGCCTCAGGTGTGTATGACGAGCCGCCTGTCCCGCGGCTGGAGCTGGCCGCTAACGAGCTGCGCACGCTGCCCAGGGAGATGTTCCAGCTGCTCAGCCTCAGGTGTGTATGACGAGCCGCCTGTCCCGCGGCTGGAGCTGGCCGCTAACGAGCTGCGCACGCTGCCCAGGGAGATGTTCCAGCTGCTCAGCCTCAGGTGTGTATGACGAGCCGCCTGTCCCGCGGCTGGAGCTGGCCGCTAACGAGCTGCGCACGCTGCCCAGGGAGATGTTCCAGCTGCTCAGCCTCAGGTGTGTATGACGAGCCGCCTGTCCCGCGGCTGGAGCTGGCCGCTAACGAGCTGCGCACGCTGCCCAGGGAGATGTTCCAGCTGCTCAGCCTCAGGTGTGTATGACGAGCCGCCTGTCCCGCGGCTGGAGCTGGCCGCTAACGAGCTGCGCACGCTGCCCAGGGAGATGTTCCAGCTGCTCAGCCTCAGGTGTGTATGACGAGCCGCCTGTCCCGCGGCTGGAGCTGGCCGCTAACGAGCTGCGCACGCTGCCCAGGGAGATGTTCCAGCTGCTCAGCCTCAGGTGTGTATGACGAGCCGCCTGTCCCGCGGCTGGAGCTGGCCGCTAACGAGCTGCGCACGCTGCCTAGGGAGATGTTCCAGCTGCTCAGCCTCAGGTGTGTATGACGAGCCGCCTGTCCCGCGGCTGGAGCTGGCCGCTAACGAGCTGGGAGCTGGGGAGCCTCCAAACACAGTTGCTAAAAAAAAATCGTCAGAACCAAACAATCTGTGAAATGTGTATAAATCAGCGGAAAAGAAGGTCACCGGAATCATACGTATTTTACATCCGTAATTTTTTACACTGTAGGCCTCCATTCAAGTATCCGTCTCACGCCTTTGACGACCTTACTTTACCACTGCAAAGAATGTCCTAGAATACGTGCAGACACATATAAATATGAATAAAACCAAAGAACGTCTTAATGTTTTAATAAGCTACACATGTACAGGGAGATTGCAAACACGAATATATTATTATTATCACAGATCGACTATACATGTTATCTACAAATACAGATTCACTACAGACATGAGCAACCTACGGACACTTATACATTTCTCATACATTACAGAGATGACATATTTTAACATTTACAAAAAGATATTTACCACCAGGCAAGGTATAGCGCAGTTTAAATTTCAATCAGAGTTTGCATACATACAAAATGTTCAGAAAACTTAGATAATGAATTTAAGGACGAAGCATATCGCCTATACGTCAACATACATCTTTTGAAGTTTAATCTAAAAATTAAATGTTAAAGGTAAACTAACTCTAGTGGTACGCTATGCCCCCAGGTACTTGAACGCAGCTCAGAACAAGCTGGAGCGGCTGCCGACCGCCAGCGACCCTTTCGAAGACGAAAGCGCACCACGACGGGGACCTGTGTACACCGCGCCCGTGCTGCAGGAATTATATCTACAGGTAACAGGATTGTAGTGGGTTGAATCCTTTGTTTTTCAGGAATTTTAGTAGCAAACACGATGGTTATTATTGGTAAGTAGTTACTACTTTATGTAGACAGCTGTTATTGACGCAAAATAATATTCAAGTAAGTTCTTTATGAGATTAGCAATAGATACATTGCCATTTCGAAATGTTAAGAGGTTTCACACTGGTGGCACCACCGCCACACCTATTTCTGCGTAATAACAGCAGCGTTTGGCGTCTAGAAACGTTTGCTAAGGGAAATATATTTGGACGGTGGTAGCCACTTACCATCAGGTGGATTGCACGCTCTTCTACTACTCTTATATTATAAAAACATACAAAAGTGCACACTATAACAACAAACACAAAAAAGAAAAGCAGTCGGGTAAACATCTTGAAAATCCCATTTATTTTCGCCATTACAACAAAACCGCTATTTTTCGGCGTTTTCTGGTTTACCGTAATAATACAGTAATAAAATAAAAAATAAATAAAAAAATTGTTGGTACGGCACCGTCAAGATGGGAGTTCCACGTACACATAGTCAATTATTATTTATATTTCCAGGACAACCGCCTCGAAGAGCTGCCCCCCGAGCTGTTCTCCCTGCCCGCGCTGTCCAGCCTGGACGTGTCCAACAACAAGCTGCGAGCGCTGCCGCCGCAGATGTGGTCCGCGCCCAGCCTCCGCGACCTCAACGCCGCACTCAACCATCTGCGCGACCTGCCCACTGGGAACGAGGTGGGTTTGTTTACTCATCATCATCATTAGCAACCTATTACAGTCCTCTGCTGGGCACGGGTCTCCTCTCAGAATGAGAAGGATTAGGCCATAGTCCACCCGCTAGCCAAGTGCGTATTGGTAGAATTCACGTACCTTTAAAAAATTTTTTTTAAGATATCTCAGGTTACCGGTTTTCTCAAGTAATAATTAATTTTGAATATACACATGACCTTGAAAAATCAGAGGTGCCTAGGATTTGAACCTCGGACTACTCGATCAAGGTCCGAGTTTCTTAATCACTAGGCCCGCGTTTCCCAACCTGTGGTCCGCGGACCCCTGGGGATCCGCGAGTATATGTATGGGGGTCCGCGGTGTCATCTCTGGACCATACATAAATCGCCCATTAAATGCAAAAAGGCCGCTTTACTGCAACCACATACCTATGTGAAAAGGCATTCTCTACTCTTGTTTATACAAAACACAAATACAGAAACAGATTACAAGTAGAATCTGATTTGAGATTACACCTTAGTAGCAACATCAACCCGAATATCCCTGGTTTAGTTATAAAAAAGCAACACCAACCTTCACATTATTTTTTTTCATATTTTTCGTAATTAATTTTAGTATTAGTTTTTTTTTGTAATCCGTTTCTTTTGCTGTTTATTTTATTAGGGGGGTCCGTGAAAACTGTGCTTGATTTCCTAAGGGTCCGTGGACTGAAAAAGGCTGGGAAACGCTGCACTAGGCTATGACATTTTTACAAAGGATACATAATTGTGACAGCTACAACAATAAATATTAATAATAAAAAAGTTGAAAATAAATGGGTGTTGCCATACAAGAAACCGCTATTTTTCGACGATTTTCGCTTTATCCATTGGACTATAATAAGTAGACAGTTCAAATTTTCACAATGTATTTACCTCAGTGGCTGTTATAATATACATATACAAATAAAAAAAATGAATATTTTAATAGTACGGAACCCACACTGTGCGAGTCCGACTTTCACTTAGTCAATTATTTATTGAATCCCCAGTCCCAAGCGCTTCATACGCATTTAGTTATATTAATTAAAGATGTATTCTTTTTAATAAGGTTCAGTAGAATCGTTTATAAAAAACAATTGCCCGCTTTAAAAACCCAAATAACTAGTATATAAAAACCCAGTAGTACTAACACCCCGCACCTTGCAGTGTAACAGCGAGGCGCAGTCCCCGGCGGACGCGTCGCCGCTGGGCGCTTCGCCCTCCGCACACGCCGCGCCCTTCGCCTTCAACTCGCAGGTAACTCTCCTATATGCTGTGTAAGTCCTGTTATTAGCGGCCTTTGCTTATGATGATTTAATTCGTATATTTAGAATGACGTAAGTATATAACCATTCTAGAAAAATGTATACGGCCGTGCCGCTTTTTTTGGCTCGACTTGGTGGATGCACTGCCGTGCCTCCAGATTGATGTTGATGTATAGTATGAGTTCATCGATTTATCGCTCGTACGCCACTTTAACTTTTTACAAAAATCAATCAACCGTGGCACGCCGGGAGTTTTTTGTTTTATTGTTTGACCTAACTACTATTAGGCAGAACTGATGGAAAGTAGTCAATGTCTATGGACATTTGCAACACCAGAGGAGTCGCCAATGCATCGCCGGCTTTATATGAGAGCTCTTGTTGCACCTTTTTTGAAGAACTATATGCCGGCAGAAGATAAAACTTTTGAAACCTAACCTTAATATGAAATATTATAAATAAAGAATATAACGGACACATATTAACATATTTTTATATGCTGACACCGGAAGACAGCATGATTTTTGCAGTTTGCTTTGCCGTCTTACGAATTTTCGATCAGACCACGTCTCCAAACACAATTTTTTACCCATCACAAAAAAAACTTTGTAAGGAGTAATAATTTTTGTAAGATTAATAAAAAGCTAAATAATTTTTATGTAAGGAGGTTATTTTTATATCTTGTTGATAGAAGAGTTATATTAATGAGGTATGTGTTTGTTTTTAACAGAAGTCGTCCCGCAGTCCGTCAGTGGAGCGCAACGAGGCTTCCACGGAGGAGGATGAAGTGGTTCCAGTGCTTGGGAATAGACAGGGAAATGCTGTGTGAGTACATTTTCCTTTTAAAGTTATATAACATTTATTTACTAAATAATATTTAGTGATCGAATTTTGACTACAAATAAAATGCAAATCGTAAAATAATAAAAAAATAAAGTCAAAATAAAATAGTGTCATGTACTTAATCGATTTTATTTAAACATTGTAATTAGAAAGTTCATAAATAGGGCACGTAATCACCATTCAAATATATGTATATATCCACCTTATCATAAAAAAAGCTAATTAAGTATCCACATATCGAATAACATATCTGTTATTCGATAACATGTCTGTTATTCGATATGTGGATCATTATAAAATTACAAAAAATATAATTTATGTTGAAGGAAAGTTGAAATAGAAACTTCTAATCTTTATATTATTTGGAGGCACGGGAGTGCCTCCGCCAAGTCGAGTCAAAAAAGGCGGCACGGCCGTACCAATTTATCACTTTGGCTGTAACATATATATATATATATATATATGTATATCAACGATCTCGGAAATGGCTCCAATGATTTCCTTGAAATTTTGTATTCAGGGGGTTTCGTGGGCGATAAATCAATCTAGCTAAGTTTTATTTTTAGAAAATCTCGGTCCGCAAATATACAGTGTGGCCCATCGGCAAGTGACCGCCCGAAATTTTCTGAATATTCATGAAAAATGATGGAAAATATTTTTGAAGTTATTCAATTTTTTACTTTTTAAGTAGCGTTTGTGACCTTGGTTTACATTTTTTACCATATCTCCTACGTTTTTGGCTCGATTTGGATTTTGTTTATTGTTTCTAAAAGCTGATGAGTTACTTTAACTGATTTAGTAACATTTCTTTCAAAACTTTATAGACTATGAAAAAAAAGGGACGTTTAGCCTTTTTTTTTCAAAAAAAATATGTTGTTTTTTTTTGAAAATCAAGTGTAATTCCAAAAAATGTCCCCATAATAGCACTTTTTAAATAATTATTTATAATCTACTACATAACAGCTACAAATTCACAGAACATCATTAATACCTACCTGTAACAAAATCCAATGATAAACTATTAGAGTTTATTGTCAGTTTACTGTCAATAGTAAAATTTACGAAAAAAATAGGAAAGTCAATTTAATATCCCTGCTCTTAGCAGTGAGTACTAAAAGCTTAAAATAATTATGAGGATGATAATTAAAAAAAATCAATCAATAAAAATATCTTTATAACATAAACATAAAAAAACACACGAACATAAAAAAATAAGAATGTTAGTTGATTAGATGTTCAAAATGTCCCCCACCCTCCTGTAAACAAACTAAAGCCCTTATGGCTACACTTGTGGTAGTACGACGCAATTCTGCACGTTTTTCTTTATTTCCGCAGCAGCAGCAAAAATTCTGGTTGATAATTGCTCGCGGTTTTCAACGGGCATGGCATAAACTTTCTGTTTCATGTAGCCCCAAAGATAAAAATCTAGGGGCGTAAGGTCGGGAGATCGCGGCGGCCAAGCAATGGGACCTCCTCGGCCAATCCACCGCGGATAATTTTCATTTAAATAACTACGAACTAGACGCGCAAAGTGTGCTGGAGCTCCATCTAATTGCAGCTGCATCCGCCTTCTTGTTTCCAGCGGTACATCCTCCAAAAGCATTGGTAACGTATTTTTTAAAAAATCCAAATACGCGTGTTGATCCAGCCTGTTTGGTAATACGAATGGGCCAATTAGGTGATCGTCTATCATTCCAGCCCATACATTTATGGAAAACTGTGACTGGAAAGTGGTTTCCCGAATGGCATGTGGATTTTCAGTGGCCCATACGTGGAGGTTGCGGTGATTTGTTATACCCGCCCTTGTGAAAGTGGCCTCATCTGTCCACAAAATCTTCCTCATAAAATTGATGTAAGTTCTTTGCTGTGCAAGTATCCAATTACAAAAAACAGATCTCGGACCGTAATCGATACCTTCCAAACGTTGTGCTCGTCGGAAATGATAAGGGTGCAGGCCTTCTTTTTTGAGAATTATCCATATTCTTACTCTCGGTATACCGACTCTTATCGATAGGAGACGAATGCTTAGCATAGGGTTAGCGCGTAATAAACGTAACACTTCCTCTTCCACGCCTACATCAATAATCACGCCGGGCTCATTTTGTTGTGGAAATAATCCTCTTTCGCAAAAATTACGATGTACGGCAATGAAAGATCTGTACCCAAGTGCTGGTCTATCTGGATAGCGTCGTCTGTACTCTTTGACAGCTGCGCGTGCATTCCCATTACAAACACCGTAAATAAAATGCATATCTGCCACATGAGATGGCTGTAGATCACACAATCGAACCATTGTAGAGATAAAAAATACGTGTGGCACTCGGAGACTGCCGCGGTAAAGCTATTGCATAGCATTTTTTATCAAACAAACAAAAATGGCGCCAAAAATCATAATGGCGTTTTGATTTTGTACTGTCAAGTCTGTCAGTTGTAATTATACGTTTAAAAATTACAAACATTCTTTTACGTTATTTTATTAATCCAGAATTCAATATAGCTTATGTTGATAGAACATACTATTTGGATAATGTGGGAATATAATTTTGAATTTTATAATGGGAATATAAAATGTACTTCACACAATTTTAAGATTTCCGAACGGATTATAAGCCAAAATTAAAGCCCGCGATAAAAGCTATGCAATAGCTTAAAATTAACTTTTCTTCACTAAATTAAATAGGGCACAAATAAAAAAATACGTAGCGTCACAGGAACAGTTAACAAGCAACTAAATGAAGTAACGCTAGCCGATAAGTCGACAACAATGCGCACGTGGTGTGGACCCATTGTTAAAAAACTGTTTCTAGGAACCGTTTTTATTTGAATCATGCCAAATGTTCAAGAAGTTATTTGTTAAAATTTTTTAATAGATAGGTATTAATAATGTTTTGTGAATTTGTAGCTGTTATGTAGTAAATTATAAATAATGGTTATAAAAGTACTCTTATGGGGACATTTTATGGAGTTCCACTTGATTTAAAAAAAAAATCAACATATTTTTTTTGAAAAAAAAAGGCTAAACGTCCCTTTTTTTTCATAGTCTATAAAGTTTTGAAAGAAATGTTACTAAATCCGTTAAAGTAACTCATCAGCTTTTAGAAACAATAAACAAAATCCAAATCGAGCCAAAAACGTAGGAGATATGGTAAAAAATGTAAACCAAGGTCACAAACGCTACTTAAAAAGTAAAAAATTGAATAACTTCAAAAATATTAAAGATAGACCCCCCCTTTTGAAGTTTATTTTCCATCATTTTTCATGAATATTCAGAATATTTCGGGCGGTCACTTGTCGATGGGCGACATTGTATATATATATATAAATATACGGTCGAATTGAGAAATCTCCGCCTTTTTTGAAGTCGGTTAAAAAACACCGAGCAAAGTTTGGTCATCCAGATACTGGGATTAAAACGTTACTGAGTTGTCGTGTTTCCGTAGCTGGTCGGAGGCGGTCCGCGCGCACGCTTGGCGCGGTGCCCTAGCAGCCCCAGCAGCTCCACTAACATCGAGTGGAGGTGTCGGTGGTACCCGCGGTGCCGGCCTCACCGCGCTGAACCTCGCGCATAACCAGTTCGCGTGCGTGCCGCCGCCGCTCGCCTGCCGCGCGCCCGGCCTCGCGCGCCTCAACATGGCCTACAACAACCTCAGGTGTGCCGACACACCGACACACACACACACACACACACACACACACACACACACACACAACCAGTTCGCGTGAAGTAAGTTCACGTAAGTGTATAATTTCATTTTTTTTTATTTATTTTACAGGTCGATGTCATACGTAACATCATACCCAACCAACCTCCGGCAGCTCGACCTCAGCCACAACGAGATCACTTGTTGGCCCAGTTTACCTCAGGTGAGATAGGAACTCATCTCCCACGTACACTAAAACTTATATTGATGCGAGTTCATATATTTGTTGAAAAATAGTATGAGCAATGTTAGGCGTGCGCACACGTGGTGACACACGTGTTGGTAAGCAAAGGCACGGTGCAGACGCACGCAGCGTGTGCCTGATCACAGATTTGTATTTAAATTACCAGAGTGTCGCTGGCACTCAGCTGTCACTCATAAATCTAAGGCCCCATCGGGCGTCTGTAGACGACGGTCCCTCCGTTCATTTGTGTAAATTTTAGCGTACACCCAAAGGAAAGACACATGAAGGAAGAACCTATTGAGGAGGCCGCGGTAGAAAGCGAAAGCATGCCTGTGGACTCGTTACTCGATAAAAATGGAAACGTAAAAGCGTTGATTACGATGTGAATGGGATTCGCAAGTAAACGTGTATTTCAGTGGCGGACTTCCGACGTCGGAAGCCCGGGGCGAAAGGTTGAATGCCCCCATGGAGGCCCTCAGGGTAAAAAGTTAATTTGACTTTACAAAATTACATATGTGTGATAGACTCATTCGCCCAAAAATACGTATGATTTGAGGTGACCGGCATTGATTGTTTCTCACGAATTTTTGTAGCAACTGCGTTTGGGGTCACTAAATTCGGAGGCCCAGGGCGGACCGCCCCTTCCATACCTCATTAATCTGTTAGACGTGTATGTATGTGTGCAGGTGGAAAACTTCGGGTCGTCGGAGGGCGACCCGCTCGCGTGTTACTGTCCGTCAGGCGCGGCGGGCGGGGCGGGACGGGCCCGGCCGCGCTCCGGCGGCTCCGTGCGCTCGCAGCTGCTGAGCGCCGCCTGCCCCGCGCGCAGACACCTCACGCTGGACGGCCTGCGTACACTGGTTAGTTAGTAGTGACCGCGCCAGACTTCTAGTCCGCTCTGAATATAGAAATAAATCGCGTCGCAGCAGCAGATTGTAGGTATTAGCGGGACGAAGACAGCGCGAGACCTCCCCGGCTCTCTCTGCTGCCCGCTCTCGCCCGAGGGTACATAGATGCTTTAGTGTGCCCTTAAGTTGCTTCGGAGTATATGCTTACAGGTGTGTTCGACTGCATTGGCTCTCTAACTGACACCTGCGCGCATTGACTTCAAAGCGAACTTACAATTTGGTGCGGACTGACGAATCCCATATAAGTATTGAATTCGGAACTTGAATCGAATAATTCGAAAATTCGAATTTCGATTCGAACGATATTCGCACACCCCCAATTCATACATGTTTCACACAAACTCGTATATTTTCAAACAAAAAATTCCCAACATAAAATGTTTTCCCCAGATCCTGGCCAACAACCTGCTGACGCGCATCCAGCTGACGACGGACGACGACGGCCTCACGCCGGCCGACAGCCAACCAACCAGCCACGACGCGGATGATGACGACTGGGTAACATATTAACTATAATAAGTAGAAAATTATTTAGCAAGATGAGAAGAATACCTTAGCGTAAGGTTTTGAATAATATAGGAGTAGCAGACGAGCTTTAACGGTGATGGAAAACATCGTAACGAAACCTGCATGTCCGAGAGATCTATTGCTCCGTCCTACTTCGTCGTTATTTCGTCCCAAAACAGTTCTAAATTATCCGAAATTTCGTATTTTATTTCCAATTTCTTAAAAATCGCCACTCTGTAACTTAAATCGGCATAATTTATATCCTCAAAAATCGTGGAGTAATCAATGCATTTCGGTAGGACAGGGCCAAAATCGGTAGAAATATCAAAAATTCGATAGGTTCAAGAACACTGCATAGTGTATGTGTGACGGTGTGTTGCAGAGCGGTTCCCGCGGCGCGGCGTCGCGTCTGGTGTTCCCGCAGCTGTCGATGCTGGACGTGTCGAGCAACCTGCTGCGCGCCGTGCCGCCCGCGCTGCACCTGCTCGCCAACCTCTCCGTGCTCAACCTCAGCGGGAACAAGGGTATGTAAACTATCACTGGCTCTTATATCTACTGTTATGTGTAAATAATTATAACAAATTGTTATTACTTATGAATTCGATTAAATGTAAACTAATTAATTGACCTTCAAAAATCGGTTTATTCAATTCAATTAAATTCGTTATTTATCAGATTACATAGATCCATGTGTCTTAGTAAAAACAGATTAAATTCTTATGTTAGTAAAAACATAAGTATCAAGTGGACTGAATTGCTTCGAGAAAAGATTGGTACGGCCTTGCCGTTTTTTAACACGCTTTTATTTTTGGCTCGACTTGGCGGGGAACTATCCTGCCCCCAGATTATTACACATCCGATTCAATTCTTAAAATATTATAATATAGATAATTATAAGTACGCTATGGCTTCCTTTTACTATTATGGTCCTACTTGAACATAAATATTTTGACTTTGTCTTTTTTCATTCATTCACTCCCTCATTCTCTCACTGTCTTATTCAATCACTCGTATGCCTTCATAAACCCATTATGTCATATTTTCATCCAATGTCAAGTTTGGTTACTCATCACCGCCAAACGAGGGGCTTTTGCTCATTTATTCATTCATTCATCCAGTCAGTTGATCGCTCACTTCTGCATGCGCTTGCTCTATAAAAAGTGTGTTCAATCAACTACTCTTAAGTTCCGCCTCCTAATTCGACTCACTTGCCCATTCAGCAACTCGCTGAACCATTCTCCGCTCACTCGTTCGCTCGCTCTAGTATGTACGTGACTGTACGGGTCCTTGTGTGTGTGTGCGTGCAGATATAACGGACCTGCCACCGCAGATGGGCCTGCTGACGCGTCTGTGGAACCTGAACACTGCGGGCTGCGCGCTCGGCGAGCCGCTGCGGGGCGTCGCGCGCGCCGGCCGCAGCGCCGCCGTGCTCGGCTACCTGCGCTCCGTGCTGCAGGAGGCGCGGGCCCTACGCGCGCATGAAGCTCATGCTGGTCGGCGTGCAGGTACACACACACACACACACACACACACACACACACACACACACACCGCGCGCCGTGCTCGGCTACCTGCGCTCCGTGCTGCAGGAGGCGCGGCCCTACGCGCGCATGAAGCTCATGCTGGTCGGCGTGCAGGTACACACACACACACACACACACACACACACACACACACCGCGCGCCGTGCTCGGCTACCTGCGCTCCGTGCTGCAGGAGGCGCGGCCCTACGCGCGCATGAAGCTCATGCTGGTCGGCGTGCAGGTACACACACACACACACACACACACACACACACACACACACACACCGCGCGCCGTGCTCGGCTACCTGCGCTCCGTGCTGCAGGAGGCGCGGCCCTACGCGCGCATGAAGCTCATGCTGGTCGGCGTGCAGGTACACACACACACACACACACACAACACACCACACACACCGCGCGCCGTGCTCGGCTACCTGCGCTCCGTGCTGCAGGAGGCGCGGCCCTACGCGCGCATGAAGCTCATGCTGGTCGGCGTGCAGGTACACACACACACACACACACACACACACACACACCGCGCGCCGTGCTCGGCTACCTGCGCTCCGTGCTGCAGGAGGCGCGGCCCTACGCGCGCATGAAGCTCATGCTGGTCGGCGTGCAGGTACACACACACAACACACACACACACACACACACACACACACACCGCGCGCCGTGCTCGGCTACCTGCGCTCCGTGCTGCAGGAGGCGCGGCCCTACGCGCGCATGAAGCTCATGCTGGTCGGCGTGCAGGTACACACACACACACACACACACACACACACACACACACCGCGCGCCGTGCTCGGCTACCTGCGCTCCGTGCTGCAGGAGGCGCGGCCCTACGCGCGCATGAAGCTCATGCTGGTCGGCGTGCAGGTACACACACACACACACACACACACACACACACACACACACACACCGCGCGCCGTGCTCGGCTACCTGCGCTCCGTGCTGCAGGAGGCGCGGCCCCTACGCGCGCATGAAGCTCATGCTGGTCGGCGTGCAGGTAACACACACACACACACACACACACACACACACACACACCGCGCGCCGTGCTCGGCTACCTGCGCTCCGTGCTGCAGGAGGCGCGGCCCTACGCGCGCATGAAGCTCATGCTGGTCGGCGTGCAGGTACACACACACACACACACACACACACACACACACACACCGCGCGCCGTGCTCGGCTACCTGCGCTCCGTGCTGCAGGAGGCGCGGCCCTACGCGCGCATGAAGCTCATGCTGGTCGGCGTGCAGGTACACACACACACACACACACACACACACACACACACCGCGCGCCGTGCTCGGCTACCTGCGCTCCGTGCTGCAGGAGGCGCGGCCCTACGCGCGCATGAAGCTCATGCTGGTCGGCGTGCAGGGTACACACACACACACACACACACCACACACACACACACCGCGCGCCGTGCTCGGCTACCTGCGCTCCGTGCTGCAGGAGGCGCGGCCCTACGCGCGCATGAAGCTCATGCTGGTCGGCGTGCAGGTACACACACACACACACACACACACACACACACACACACCGCGCGCCGTGCTCGGCTACCTGCGCTCCGTGCTGCAGGAGGCGCGGCCCTACGCGCGCATGAAGCTCATGCTGGTCGGCGTGCAGGTACACACACACACACACACACACACACACACACACACACACACACACACACACACACCGCGCGCCGTGCTCGGCTACCTGCGCTCCGTGCTGCAGGAGGCGCGGCCCTACGCGCGCATGAAGCTCATGCTGGTCGGCGTGCAGGTACACACACACACACACACACACACACACACACACACACACACACACACCGCGCGCCGTGCTCGGCTACCTGCGCTCCGTGCTGCAGGAGGCGCGGCCCTTCGCGCGCATGAAGCTCATGCTGGTCGGCGTGCAGGTACACACACACACACACACACACACACACACACACACACACACACACACACACACACCGCGCGCCGTGCTCGGCTACCTGCGCTCCGTGCTGCAGGAGGCGCGGCCCTACGCGCGCATGAAGCTCATGCTGGTCGGCGTGCAGGTACACACACACACACACACACACACACACACACACACACCGCGCGCCGTGCTCGGCTACCTGCGCTCCGTGCTGCAGGAGGCGCGGCCCTACGCGCGCATGAAGCTCATGCTGGTCGGCGTGCAGGTACACACACACACACACACACACACACACACACACACACACACACACACACCGCGCGCCGTGCTCGGCTACCTGCGCTCCGTGCTGCAGGAGGCGCGGCCCTACGCGCGCATGAAGCTCATGCTGGTCGGCGTGCAGGTACACACACACACACACACACACACACACACACACACACACACACACACACACACACACACACCGCGCGCCGTGCTCGGCTACCTGCGCTCCGTGCTGCAGGAGGCGCGGCCCTACGCGCGCATGAAGCTCATGCTGGTCGGCGTGCAGGTACACACCACACACACACACACACACACACACACACACACACACACACACACACACACACACACACCGCGCGCCGTGCTCGGCTACCTGCGCTCCGTGCTGCAGGAGGCGCGGCCCTACGCGCGCATGAAGCTCATGCTGGTCGGCGTGCAGGTACACACACACACACACACACACACACACACACACACACACACACCGCGCGCCGTGCTCGGCTACCTGCGCTCCGTGCTGCAGGAGGCGCGGCCCTACGCGCGCATGAAGCTCATGCTGGTCGGCGTGCAGGTACACACCACACACACACACACACACACACACACACACACACACACCGCGCGCCGTGCTCGGCTACCTGCGCTCCGTGCTGCAGGAGGCGCGGCCCTACGCGCGCATGAAGCTCATGCTGGTCGGCGTGCAGGTACACACACACACACACACACACACACACACACACACACACCGCGCGCCGTGCTCGGCTACCTGCGCTCCGTGCTGCAGGAGGCGCGGCCCTACGCGCGCATGAAGCTCATGCTGGTCGGCGTGCAGGTACACACACACACACACACACACACACACACAGAGAGAGAGAGAGAGAGAGGGAAGAGACAGACAGACAGACAAAAACACAGACACAGTCACCACGGTACCCCAGCTGTCCGTTCGTGATGAGAACGAGTGCACCAACATTCTGGTGCCAATCAAATTGTGAACATATTTTATTTATTCTGTGATACAACTACATCGAAATCTAAATTTGTTTTTCAGGTTGGATGCTTCATTTTTATTTTATAATTTAAGGTCCCGTTAATTGGTTAAAAACAAATCAGCGCGTAGGGACTCAAATTTCAGTTACACAAAATTCACATTACGACGCACGCAAGAAATAAAATTAACAATATATTTTTCCAGGGTATCGGAAAGACCAGTCTCCTAGAATGTTTACGACAAGAATCGGCCATACAGCATCGGAGGAAACCGACAGATGTTAGTAGTTAATTACGAGTGAAAATTACTTTTGTGTAAACATTACTTATATTGAAAATATTTTTATAGAAAGTTTGTTGAAATGTAAAGAGATTGATTGAAGAGAATGAAGAGAAAAGAAAGAGAGGAAAATAGATATACAATAACAATGTTATTTTAAATTAATTGTTCAATTTAAATGAAATTTTATAAAAATAATCTACATATTTAATTAATTTATAAAATATTCTGTTTTGCGTACGATTTTCTGAAGGAAAAATAAATATTTTAATTTTTTTAAACCTTCAATAACTGACGTCATTAGAAAAAGAATAACCAAATTTGTTGACCATAATTAATAATGATATCCATATTGTGTACGTCAGCACTGGGCGAAGCGCATGGGCAACAAGTCGTCGCGGCGCGGCGTGTCCACCGTGGGCGTGGACATCGGCACCTGGGTGTACGAGAAGCAGCGCTCCGCCCGCGGACCCGTCACCTTCCGCACCTGGGACTTCGGCGGACAGCAGGAGTCAGTGCACTGTACCATGTTACCCCACGTCACCACCCACTGCACCTTACTACACAACATCACACTACCTGTTACATGTTACTCTACGACACTCCACTCTATTTATTCATTCATTGCATCAAATATGGTACATTAGATGGTATATTTTGACAAAGTTCTGCACATTTGGCCAATATCGGCATGCAACTATATAAAAGTAATGTCAAATAAACTAAACATAAATTAAAATACATCAATTAAAATCAATGCTAACATCAATTATATGGCTTGATAACATTACAATACTTAAATTAAATGAAAAATATTACATAATTATTATTAAATTATCGCAGTGAAAAAAACTCTTCAACAGAGTAAAAACAATGTAGGATTAAAAATTCAAATAACATTGTTTTGAATTTGGTCTATTCCATACTGCACATTATTACACTATACTACCTGCTCTTATGCCTACATATGAGGCTGCTAGAACCAGAGTGGCCTAATATTTAATGATTTTTGACCTATCTGTATTTTCGTAGTTAAAAATGTTGTATAGTCCGCGTAAATCTGCTAGTCCGCTCTGAATATAGAAATGAATCGCGTCGCCTTAGCAAATTGTATGATTACACCTGCTCGCAACAACTTCAGAGCGGACTAACAATTTGGCGCGGACTATACCCCACGTCACACTACATAACATTACACTATACTACCTGCTCTTATACCTGTGTTGTTTGTGCATGTATTTACGACAAGAATCGACGAAATAGATTACGCGTTTTTACGTTACAATGTTTCAAGATTCACTTATGAATCAGAACCCCTCTTAATCAAAAAGAGTATTTTTGTCCTCGTCATTTGCATGCTGCATAAATTGCTTGCATATTTATTAAAATGTGTGGCATTGAAGTTTAATCATTATTGGCCGTTATTAATCAGTCGAACCAAAGATCGTTATTTGACAATCTCATTTTGACTATACTGTTCATAATTCATAGTAGACATAAAGAAATTGTCAAATGTCAATCTTTGGTAGGCAAAAATCATCTATCTGAGATTGATTATTAATAACGGGCGTAAGAGAACATCTGATCTCCCTCCAAGTTTTACACTAGGTACATTTCACAGACCGCATATATTCCCTACACTAAGCCCGCCCTGTGTACTGTGTGCAGGTACTACGCGACGCACCAGTACTTCCTGTCGCGGCGCTCGCTGTACCTCGTGGTGTGGCGCCTCACCGACGGCCGCCGCGGCCTCGCCGCCGCGCTCGACTGGCTCCGGTATACCCCGATGTCCTCTTACTAACATACTTATCTACCCTAGGTACCATCAGACATCAACACAACCTGGATACAATCTGACCTTAAATATGACTTCTTTCCTATTTAGGTTGCAGATTGTAGATGTATTCGGACTGTAAACACTTAAGATCAGATGTGCTACATGTGCCATAAGCTATTTTTATTAGCTAAAAAAATCTCTATGTAATACAATCTGAAATTTTTGTAAACTTACATATAATTCGATAAGCTTATTAATATTATAAAAGAGTATACTTATCCACTATATTAATTTACTCCAAGGAATGTTGCAATAAAATATATTAAAATAGTAAAATAGTAATTAATTTAATATGCTCCAATTAATAGAAAATAAAAACTCGTGAAAACAAAATGTTTGCTCGATTTGGGGGAGCACTACCATGCCCCCAGATGTCAGTAAATAAAATATCCGCTGTTTCAGATCCATACAAGCGCGCGCGCCGGGCTCGCCCGTCATCATGGTGGCCACGCACTACGACCAAGTGAACAATGTCAGTAAAATATTAACAATGTGTGCACTATTCATGCTAACGAACTTTGAAATAAAATGCTTAATAAATCCAAAACGTTTTTGTTTGTTTTAAAATATTTTAATTATTATTATAAGTATTTATATTCATGTAGTAATCATTTATATTTGCTTAAATACAAATTTGGAATGGAATGATGCTAAAGGTTATAATTATTTTTTAACCGTTTCCAGCGTGTTTTAATAGTTACAAATATTATGCGGTTTAAATTAATCTTGAACACTTGCTGCTTTGCAAGGAAAACCGTCATGTTTTATTGCTTGCTTGTTACATATTTATTGAAGCTTTAGCACTTTTAAAAATTCTGTGCATTGCTTATCGTTCTATACAATAAATTCTGATTCTGTTATTAGAACTTCAACCTAAAAATTACTGTTTCAATGTCAAATCGACAAATATATAATTTCGTGAAACTATAAAATTTATTTACAAGTCATTTAAGTTGAATAAAAAGAAGACTGAACGTAAACTTAATTCAATCAATGAAGTTAAAATTAAGAAATGTATTAAAAGGTATTTTAAATAAAATGTATCACTATTTAATGAATAATTTTTTATGCTTTTATTAAATGTCATTATTATCTATATTTTAAAATTAATAATAAATCTTTCTTACCTTCTTTTTAAAATGTTGAGATTATTGTCAGGCTAACTTACCGGAGAGCGAAAGCCCCACGGCGCTACAGCGTCTCATCCGCGGCGCCGTCATGGCAGCTCCTGATGCCGATAAGCTGGGGCTACCTCGAGTCCTAGACTCTATTGAGGTAATATTTGAAATAATTCTTATAAATGTAAAAGTCGATATAATTTATGCACTACCTCTGTTATAACCTAAAATCCGTGTAAAGGTTGCAGTGGGAGTAATATTGTTAAATGAGATGAAGAAATATTGACTATTATTTTTCCAATTTTTCACAGGTATCATGTAGCACTCGCCACAACATCAAGCTGCTGGCCGACATCATATACTCGGTTGCATTCAGCGTGAAACCGCCAGGTATTGTTCTAACTTTTATATATCGTAATGTACTGGTTTTGACGCAAGCATTTGGTACGGTTATATATAGGGATGCGCCGAATATTCGTTTGGTATTCGGTATTCGGCGTATTCGGTGAAACCACTATTCGGCGCATCTCTGGTTATATATTATCACGTATTAAATGAGAAAGGGTGTTAGATCTATTTAGAGAATAATGCACATTTAAAAAAATGCCTTCATATATTGAATAAGTGAAGGGAGTTTGTGTATTGATTGGTGAGTTCATGTATTGAATGAGAGGTGTTCGTGTATTGATAGAGTGAGTTCGTGTATTGATAGGATATGTTCATGTATTGATAGTGAGTTCGTGTATTGATAGAGTGAGTTCGTGTACTGAAAGAGTGAGTTCGTGTATTGAATATAGAGTGAGTTCGTGTACTGAGAGAGTGAGTTCGTGTATTAAAAGAGTGAGTTCATGTATTGAATGAGAGGAGTTCGTGTATTGATAGAATAAGTTCATGTATTGATAGAGTGAGTTCGTGTATTGATAAAGTGAGTTCGTGTATTGATAAAGTGAGTTCGTGTATTGATAAAGTGAGTTCGTGTATTGATAAAGTGAGTTCGTGTATTGATAAAGTGAGTTCGTGTATTGATAGAGTGAGTTCGTGTATTGATAGAGTGAGTTCGTGTACTGAAAGAGTAAGTTCGTGTATTGAATATAGAGTGAGTTCGTGTACTGAGAGAGAGTGAGTTCGTGTATTGAAAGAGTGAGTTCATGTATTGAATGAGAGGAGTTCGTGTATTGATAGAATAAGTTCATGTATTGATAGAGTGAGTTCGTGCATTGATAGAGTGAGTTCGTGTACTGAAAGAGTGAGTTCGTGTATTGAAAGAGTGAGTTCATGTATTGAATGAGAGGAGTTCGTGTATTGATAGGATAAGTTCATTAGAGTGTGTTTGTGTATTGATGGAGTGAGTTTATGTATTGATAATTTACGTTTAAATAATTTTGTGTATATAGACGAAATTATTTCTTAGAGCATAAGAGTTAATGTTATAAAAATCGGTTAAACTTTGTTTGAAAGTGGTAGAACTATTTGTGGATCTTCGCGGCAGTAACCACTTACCATCAAGTGGACTGCATACTCGTCTGCTACTTCTATAGAATAAAAAAAATTTTAACAAAAAAATAAAACCGACTTCTATGTCACTACAAAGTAAAAAATAATTGAAATAAATGTTGGTTTAATACATATTTCTGAAGTTGGCGCTCAATAAATTTCGTTTGATAATGGCGTAAACAGCGTGTCTAATATGAGCGCCGACTTCAGAAATATGTATTAAACCAACATTTATTTCAATTATTTTTTACTTTGTAGTGACATAGAAGTCGGTTTTATTTTTTTGTTAAATTTTTTTTTTCACCCTTTTTAGTGATGATATGCTAACGTTTGTATTAATATTATGTAAAATTGTATAAAGGTGATCATGAATAAAGGTAAGGTCTGAATTCATACGAATTGGACCCACCCGCTCGCAGGGCGCTTCCGCGCCCTACTCGTTTAGTTTTATATTGCCTTATATGTTTCAACCTAACCTAACCAATTCAATACGAAACACTAAAGGCGAGGCTACATGGAATTCTATATTGTTTGCTAGGTTAGGTTGGAACAGAAAAGTAAATAAATCAAACTAGGTGGTAAAACTCTGCGAGTGAGTCGGTCCAATTAACCTTAATTCAATAGTTAAGGAAAACTACAGCGTATTCATTAATCATATTTTATATTTGTAAGAAGTGATTGTCAAGTTACTGTTGTTTAGGCCAGCAGTGTCCCTGCGTCACTAGGATTGAAGACTTTACGGTCAAAGTTATCAGGGTTAAGACCTTGAATTTTCATCCTATGTGTCTGCTTAGTGACGTTAATACATATATGAAAGCACAAAATGGCTAACTCCTGTGGTTTAACTTTGAAGCACACGAGCATTATCAGAGTGAAAGAGTTGAAGGTCATTTTTATCATTTCATGTACCTGCTTAGGACCTGTAAAATATGTGTGAAAGCACGAAATGGCTTATTCATGTGGTTTAGGCTGGAGGTACCTCTGCATCATCAGATCTAAGGAGTTAAAGGTCAAATTTTTCATCATATATCTCTGTCTAGCAACTTCATTACAACAAATGTCTAATCTATATACTTTACATGGGAGGCACCTGTGCATCATCAGGATTGAAGAATTGACATTCATATCTTCCATCATATGTCTCTACTCAAAGACCTTATCATATATTCGTAAGCTCCAAATGCCTAACTTGTATGGTTTAGGCAGGAGGCACGTCTGCATTATCAGAGTTGAAGAGTTGAAGGCCAAATTTTCCATCATATATCTCTACCTATCAACCTTATTAAATATCCATAAGTTCCAAATGCCTAACTTGTATGGTTGAGGCAGGAGGCACTTCTGCATTACCAGGGTTGAAGAGTTGAAGGTCGAATTTTCCATCATATCATGTTAATCTAGATACTCAATGTTCATTTAAAATTTCATAAGAATTGACTGGGCAGAAGGAAAGTTGTCATAAAATATATAAAAAGCAGGGGTAGTGATGATGAGTTCCACCCCATTACTTAAGTTCTAATCATCAGAGCATACTAATGTTATAGTAGGAAAGTACCGCAACAAAACACCCTTTCATATGAAAAAAAGAAAATTGAAATTGGTTAAGAAATACTCGAGTTATTGAAGTTTATATCGGGAAAGAAAAGAAAGAAATCGGGTTTTTCCAATTTCCCGGGAAAACTAGCGAAAATTTTCAAATTTCCTCGAAATGGGACCCCCTGTGAAACTAGCCGCATACAATGGTGTATGAATCATGTCGATCGGTCGCGGCATCGTGAAAAAATCGCCGAACAAACATAAAAAAAAATATATATACGGTCGAATTGAGTAACCTCCTCCTTTTTGGAAGTCGGTTAAAAAAATACCTTCATCGTTTTCGATAATAAAGAATAATGGATATTGACAGGCAGTAAGGAACCGTTGTTGGAACAGCGTGTCCCGGCGACATATCTGGCGCTGGAGGAGTGTGTCGTGAGCCTGGCGCATGAACTTAAGGAACCTGTATTACGTCACGAGGAGTACAAGCGTTTGGTAAGTACTCCGCTGCGTCATACTTATGTCATGTCGCCATATTTAATACAGTTCAACTGATATTATTTAAAAAAATGCATTTTGTATAATTATGGATTAGCATCATATAGAAGCTGCGTATTGTAAAGGTGAATATAGTCTTTACTTAATCACTTTCCGTAAATTTCCAGTTATCGTCTGATTAGCTACTCCGAAAACATTTATTTCTAAATCGTTTTATTTTGCGAATTATTGTCACTTTTCACCATGCTTTTAAGTCTGAATTGTCGATATTATGTAATCATGAATATCAGAGTTACATTTTTGCTTTTTAATGTACTGAATTGTGACTTGTTTAAAAATATATTGTTTAATATGTGTTTCTGTATATATTTTTTCAGGTGACGCAGTACATGCAGCAGAAAAATCTACGCATGTTCCGCGACGCGACCGAGTTGCAGCAAGCCACGATGTTTTTACACGAAAACGGTTAGCATTCTGAGGAATCTACAATCCATCACAAGATCCTATAAGCTTCTGATTTCATGACGCTCCGGCCATCACGGTTAGCAATCTACCCACATAATCTACCTGATGTTATGTGATTCTAAAGCTGGTTTGTTACTATCGGATAAATACAAATTATCTGTGACGTCATAGATGCATATGCTATTGTTGAGAACCAAATTAAAAGGCCAAGTGCGAGTCAAATCCGCATATGAAGAGTTCCGTATCACCAAATTTTACTTTTATTTTTAGTATGACAAATACTCAGCAGATATTCTGAAATCTTGAACTGTTTATCTATTATGGTTCTATAGATAAAGTGAAAACGCCGCAAAATAGCAATGTCTTGTATGGCGACCTTCATTTATTTTCAAGTTATTTTTATTTTTTGGTATTTGTTATTATAGCGACCACTGTTCAATGTACATACATTGATCAATGTTACTAACGTAATAATAACAGCAATTTGTCACTAGATGTCACTTGTTACATTGTTTTCCCCACGACGCGATAGATGGCGTTACGTGTATTCTGAATCGCGGTGGTGAAGTATCGTTGTAGCTGCTTATAAGGGGCCAGTGAAATAAACTTATACATATTATTATTATACGTTAGCGGTGGGTCGTTGAAGTTTTTTCCGTCAACGAAACGTCAACGTTAATTTCCGTTGATCAACGATCAACTAGTTAATTTCGTCAACGAGTTAACGTGTTACTAATTTCAATTTGCATCAATAATAAACGGTTTTTAACTATGCTGCAACGATCAACGCTACTCTACTGAAGTGCGGTAAATGTTATTTTAGAAACAATATGACGTAGTGCGTGTTATTAAATATCAATATCAATTCTTGATATTTATAATTATAATTATTTATTAGGAAATAATTCGATATGTTCTACACAATTGGAGTTCAAATTATGCTATTATACCGACAATCAAGCTCGTCTGCTACTCGTATATTAAAAAAAAATTAACGTAAGTTTAATTCTAAACAAAATACAATTTTACGTTGAAAATAACGAAACGTTCCGTTACGTCGTTGACGTAACGTTGTTTCGTTGAACGGTTGATTTAAATTGTTCGTTGATTCTACGACCACCGCTACAAAATTCAATTTACGTTGAAAATAACGAAACGTTACGTTCAACGTCGTTGACGTATTTAACTAGTTAATTTCTATTGGGTTAACGTTGATTCGTTGAAAGTGAATCAACGGTTGATTTAACTAGTTCGTTGATTCAACGACCACCGCTATTATACGTTATACATAGTCTGTAAAATTTTCAAGTGTTTATTTATTATGGTTCATGAGATAGAGCCCCGTGACAGACGGACACTGGACGCTTAGTAATAGGTTTCCGTTGTACCTTTTTGGTACGGAACCCTTAAAAGTACATTATAGGAACATATTTATATTCGTACGTCTTATGACCCTTATCAACTGGAATAGTGATAAATGGCTGATATTGTTGATATCGTACTGAAAAGATATTACTCGTATCAACAGTAGAAATATATCACTTTTAAATACAGTTAGTTTTAATAGTTTGCATCTTGATAAGATAAGTTTTTTTTTTTAATAACAGTAACAGACGAGCGTGCAGTTCACCTGATGGTAAGTGGTTACTGCCGCCTATGGATATCTGTAATCAACCCCAGATAGGATTATTGCCCACAGATGCGCAGCTATTCCTGAGGACTAAGCTGGAACGCCTCTGAAAAGTATGTCTCCCTTCAAACCAGAACACAGCAGCGCTTAACATTGTTATTATGAGGCAGAGGAAGGTATGGCGGTGGTGCCGTCAGAGTCAAACCTCAGAGGGTTCTACCACCTTGTAATAAGTGTATACCAGTGAAAATAATAGTATTTCGGTCCGGCAGGTGTGTTGCTGCATTACGACGACGCAACGCTAAAGGAGTTGTACTTCGTGCGGCCGCAGTGGCTGTGCGACCTGCTGGCGCACGTGGTCACCGTGAGGGAGATCAACCCCTTCGCTACCAACGGTACGTAGGATATTGAGCTCTGCTCTATATTATTGTTATTGTGTAAACTATAACATAATATTTTGTAACGATAAACTATTACATATACGTAACGTAGATAGATTTGGAGGTACCATTAATACACTGTCCGTTGTTAAATAGTCCCTGCTTATAGTGGGTAGTTACGGATGTGGTTATCACGACTACTTCAATTTTATTGATGGTATTTTGTTGTTTACTGAGGTAATTAATAAAATAAACGGTTTGGTGGTTTATTTTTTAATGTTACAAAAACTTTGTTGTTTGTTGTTTATTTAGTTGGAATTTAATTATGTATGTGTATTAATTTTAATTAGTTTAGCCGTAAGCTGTAGGCTTAGTCGCGTGCGGCAAGGTGTAGAAATACATAATTTTTGCAAAAGGTTACAATTTTAAGTTTGCTTGAGACAATTATGTCTTGTTTCGTATATGTATGAGTCGTGTTGTAATTTAAATCGTGTATTGCAGGCATCCTCCGATTTTTCAAAGTTATGTGCGTATTAGAAATTAATAATGACTTGCTTAACGGTGAAGGAAAACATCATGAGGAAACCTGCATACCTAAGAGATATCTAAAAAAAAATCTTAAGGGTGTGTGTAGTCTACCAGCACGGTGGACTATGGCCTAATCCTTCTCATTATGAGAGGAGACAGTAATGGGTTGATTATGATGATGTCGCAGGCATAATGCGCACGGAGGACCTGGCGCACGTGTTCAAGGCGTCCCCGGCGCTGGGGCGCGGCGAGGAGGCGCGCTGGGCGGGCGTGGCGCTGCTCACGAAGTTCGAGCTGGCGCTCTGCTGGGACGCGCGCGTGCTGCTCGTGCCGCCGCTGCTGCCCGCCGCCGAGCCCGCCGAGCCGCAGGTACAGTCCGCGCCAAACTGATAGTCCGCTCTGAATATAGAAATGAATCGCGTCGCCGTAGCAAATTGTATGACTACACCTGCTCGGAACGAATTCAAAGCGGACTAACAGTTTGGTGATAACTATACTGATCCAACTCATTTGTGTTATGTAGAGTACAGTATATTATATGTGGCGTGTTTTATAATCATCGCTTATATCGTGAGATGATATCAGGTTTAGGTGCGTTATTTATAAAATAATGCACGAACACTAACAACTTGTATATTACACATTTTGCGCATAATTTTATCACACAGAGTAGGTACATATCGCGTGAAATTTGTTATTTATACATATAAGAAATAGTGTCATTTTAGCACTTTATATTTAGTAATACCATTACTTTTGACGTCTTTTAAACACAGATTCAATTTTCGGACGATTAAAAGCTGTTCGTCATAATTTAGCGAGTTTCTAACATAATTATTTATCTTACAGTTGACGTTAAAGCCCCGTGCTTGGCCGGGCACCCCGCGCCGCGCGGAGCCCGCCGCGCTGGCCGCTGTACCCGTACTTCCCGACCCCACGCGTGGGACTGACTCGCCCACGCTCATAAGTACTTAACAATGATTATCAACTACCAATATCTCATTTTATATTTCTTTCCGTAGATCTTAAATATGATTGACAAACGAATACAGGAGAAAAATAGTTATTGGTAATACAGTTGAGCTTTTCTATAAAATTGTTGTCCTATTGAGATTATTAACATGCTTAGGAGAATAACTACAGCAACATCTTATTTTTATGAGAAGTCTAAGTCTGATGAATTTCTTTAGTAGATTTTTTTATAGAATTGATTGAAATTTTAGCGTCATGTGTATAATACTTTTAAAGCAAACTTAAATAGTCTGCACATTGTTTTATAACGATTTTAAATATTATGATAATGCATGTCACCTTAAATGAAATTCTTGTTCCAATGTAGTTTAACCACAGAATCTATAAGAAGTTCATTCTTAATTAGTTTTTGCTACCTGGTTTCATGTTACTTATTACGTTGGGTCAACTAAAGTGTATAAAACCTCTTAAAGCCACGGTTTTTTTTTGTAACGGAATTGGTGATTATATAATATTTTTTTATTATGTAACGGGTACTTACGATATGCGATTTTTATTATTGCCGATATTTCGCCCCAGTTATACCCAGATATATAATATACCGTGTGTGTGTCAGCGGAGGTGGGCGGCGTGTCGCTGTCGGCGCGCGAGTGCG
Source organism: Epargyreus clarus clarus (assembly GCA_014595695.2). Classification (NCBI taxonomy): domain Eukaryota; kingdom Metazoa; phylum Arthropoda; class Insecta; order Lepidoptera; family Hesperiidae; genus Epargyreus; species Epargyreus clarus. The sequence goes on from JACTTY020000151.1 coordinate 156,175, forward strand.
ACCGGCCGCTGCGGCGGCTGCTGCTGCTGTCGTACGTGCCGCGCGGCTTCTGGGCGCGGCTCTGCGCGCGCGTGCTGGCCGACGCCGCCGTCGCCGCCGCCGCGCCCGACCTCTACCGCCCGCCGCCCGAGGTACCGCACTACCCCTACCGCCCGCCGCCCGAGGTACCGCACTACCCCTCCCGCCCGCCGCCCGAGGTATCGCACTACCCCTACCGCCCGCCGCCCGAGGTACCGCACTACCCCTCCCGCCCGCCGCCCGAGGTACCGCACTACCCCTACCGCCCGCCGCCCGAGGTACGACATGACCTCTACCGCCCGCCGCCCGAGATACGACATGACCTCTACCGCCCGCCGCCCGAGGTACGACATGACCTCTACCCCCCGCCGCCCGAGGTACGACATGACCTCTACCGCCCGCCGCCCGAGGTACGACATGACCTCTACCGCCCGCCGCCCGAGGTACGACATGACCTCTACCGCCCGCCGCCCGAGGTACGACATGACCTCTACCGCCCGCCGCCCGAGGTACGACATGACCTCTACCCCCCGCCGCCCGAGGTACGACATGACCTCTACCGCCCGCCGCCCGAGGTACGACATGACCTCTACCGCCCGCCGCCCGAGGTACGACATGACCTCTACCGCCCGCCGCCCGAGGTACGACATGACCTCTACCGCCCGCCGCCCGAGGTACGACATGACCTCTACCCCCCGCCGCCTGAGGTATGACATGACCTCTACCGCCCGCCGCCCGAGGTACGACATGACCTCTACCGCCCGCCGCCCGAGGTACGACATGACCTCTACCCCCCGCCGCCTGAGGTATGACATGACTTTACCGGTTGCTATCTTAGGTATATTTAACTTCTAACGCATATGGAATAGAACGCAAATGGATTCTCTGAAAGGAAGACTGACGAACGGGCCACGTGTAAATTGGTAAACTACAAACCCTTGAGAACTTTTTTTGAACTGTCAAGTGTGCAGGTTTCTTTACGTTTACTTTTTTTACATTTAACGTAAATAATAATTAATTTCTAATATTGATTTTTTTACAATACGATTGTTACATTTATATACGAGGTATTTTTAATTGTGAAGTATTGATTTGAAAAATCTCACCGAGCGGGTAACGGATTTTTATCACGAAAAAACATTGTCATAAAGTTTCAGGACTATAAGTATAAACAAACGAGTAGTGTTGTAACAGGTTATTGTGCGTGTGCAGATGGACCTGGACGCGGTGCAGGCGCTGCAGGCGCCGTGGGGCTGGCGGCTGTGGCGCACCGGCCTGCGCCTCGCGCGCGGCCCGCTCTGCGCACTCGCACTCCGCGAGCTGCCGCCCCCGCCGGGACGCGCTGCTCGCCGCACTGCCTGATGACGACCCGCCGCCGGACACCATCAGGTTCGTCTCCACTCCCCCATCTGCCTACTGCTGATACTGCTGCCCTACGATGGCCCGCCGTCCGGAGCCGTCAGATTTATCTCTTCGCATAGATAGACACACACAAAAACACACTCCCACGAAAGGATTTTATCTGTCGTATATGTTCAATTCTGTACACATATGCTACTTGTACGGATGAATAATTTTACTGCAGTCCCTTGGTAACCTGGATTCGTACTTATAAAATAATAGGTTTCAAGAGGCACGCGAGCGAATGATGACATAATAATTGCCTTTAAAACTTTTGATCGATAGCACGTGTAATTTCAATGCGTCGCAACCATGCCACTTAAATACTATGGATTCAAAGATACTCTTTCGGTTATATAAGTCGTATGCAGGCGTGTTAAAACAATCTACATTAATTTGTCGCATGCATGTTAATGAGATATAAATTCGCGTGACAAAAAAGGCCCTCAATATATGACCCAAGCCAAGTTGTCTTTTATATCATTTATAGGTTCATGGTGCGTTCGGAGGGCACGTGGAGCGAGGTGGACTTCCGGTCGTCGGCGTGCATCGAGCTGCTGCTGCCCGCGCAGGCCTGCGTCGTGCGCCGCGACGACGGCCTGCCGCTCAACGGGTACCAGGTACACGTCGCACCATATACGCTTAGAAGTCCGCTGTTGTTATAGTAGAAGTTCGTGCCAAACAGCTAGTCCGCTCCGAATATAGAAACGAGTCGCTACAACAAATTGTGGATGTTAGCGGGACAAAGACAGCGCGCCCCAACTCCCCCTTCCCCGGCACCCGTTGCTGCCGCTCTCGCCCACGGGTACATAACTACGTTAATATGCCCTTACGTTACGGAGTATATGCTAATTAAACCTGCGCGCAACAACTTCAGAGCGGACTAGAAATTTGGCGCCGACTATACCTAATAACTAATTCAGTAGCACACTTCTCGTGTATATGACACTCAATGTACATAACATGTTATTTTAACAGAGTATCACACTGGAGCCAAGCCCGGAAGTGTTGGCGAAGTTGCTGGCGCTCATATCGGATCACGTCGACTTGCTGCTAGAGGATTGGTATCCATCACTTGGTGAGATAATCTATATTTATTTTTTTCTAATAAAATCATAGATCAGTAAAGATTACTCAGTCGTAACAAGAAAATGTAAGCAGTTTTGTTAATTGAAATTGTCATTGTCATCTATTTTCGTCTTTGAAAAATATTAAAAAAAAAGTAGTTTTTAGAGCATTTACGAATGAAACGATATTTCTCCGCACTTTTCGATTTCATGTTGTTTTTGCACCACTTATCTGCACATGTCGGCATTGTTATGCGTAAATCACACGATGACAGTCGGAGACGTAATGTGAAAACTATCAGCCATTTTACGTGTCTGCCATTTGTAGCTTCCTTCAGTTACAAGGCGGTGAGATATCTTTACTAATCTATGAATAAAATTAGTAAGAGGAGGTACAGTGTTGTGTAAATGTGAGTGTCGCAGGTACGCGTTTCGTGCACACGTCTGAGGGGCGGTGCCTGATCACGCGCGCGGTGCCGTGCCCCGCCTGCCTGCGCGCCGCGCGCCCGCTCGACGCGCCGCCGCACCACGAGCACCAGCTGGCGCAGGTATCTCCTGCTTTGCTTTGCCGTGAGAGCGACACAGGGTTGTGTAGGATTTTTACCGCAATAACCCCCCTCCCCCCCCCACCCCCGTTAGTCGACCTTAGCGCTACGTAGAGGACTCCGGGATCTTCAACAGAACGCAACCGGAGTCCTCTTGGCGCGTTGCCCCGTCGGGCTCCGCCCAGATGAGCTTAACGCTTGGTGTTCACGATGGTATGCGACCATACATGCCGCCGTCCATCCCAGGGTTGCTGGCCGCCCGTTCGAGCTTCCACTCTTGCCGTCCACAACCCCGGAAGCACCCTTTTAGTCCCCTCTTACGACAGGCAGGGGATACCGTAGCCTTATTCACTCTGTGCACTAAGTTCAAACGCCTCAGACAAGTACGTCACCCTTACGACACTCCTCAAAATGGAGTAGAGCAGTTGTTAACATTAGGAAAAATTAAAAAAAAGACCTAACAAATACAAACGTAAAGAACAATTCAACAAGTATAACAGCAACCAAAATATTTCCTATCCTCAGGTGCTAAATCGCTTAGAGTTGGGAAACGGGGAGCCGCGGCGGCTGCGGCTGTCGGAGGAGTCGCGTGCCTCCGACGGGGACAGTGGCGTCGGCGCTGAGTCCAATGGTAAGGTGCCAATGTAGGTGCGAGCGCTAACTGCACTGAAACTGCATGTCACAAGGTTTGCGACGAGCACGCAACGGGGCGGCAACGACGCACGTATATTTTGATAAACATAATAAATAAACATGGACAAGCGAAGTGGCAACGGCGCGATAACGCCGTGGCAACGGCGCCCATGTATGAAAAACGCAATATATATAAATACCTGTGTAAATACAAAGCGGAGTGGCAACGTCGCGACAACGCTGCGGTAACGGCACGTGCCTCTTTCTTGTGATAAATAACGAAAATGCGTTTGTCCATTCGTCAAATTGGCGGTGGGGCGGCAACGGCGCGTACTTGATATGGCGCAGTTACAACGGCGTATAGATCTTATTGGTGTAAAGAATATATGGAGGCGGAGCGGCTCATCGCGACAAATTGTTGATGGACAGCTTTATGCCTTGTCCACACGCTTGCCAAACCCCAACAAATCATGCGTATTTATAAGTAGTTTGAGTAGTTGCTTGCGTCAAGTGCCAAGCTTGTAAATGCAACATATTGATTTTTTGAGTCAATTGATTTAAGTTATATCAATACAAATTTTTATATCAATATTTTTATTTCAATAGTTTTCCATTAATTTTGACTACCGATTCAGACCATTTCTTTCATTTGGTATTTTTGTATTTTTATTAATTATTTTCTACTAGTTTTTGCCCGCGGCTTCGCCCGCGTTTAAAAGAAAATAATATAACATACTAACATACATAAAACTGAAAATTCGTAACTTCAACTTTGCTAAAGATCATCACTTGATCAAATGCATAGTTTACGATTCAATCCTTACTAATATCGATTAAAATAATCGTCTTTTTTGCCCAAAAGATCGATTCTCCGATTAATCGATCTTAGATCGCCATCCCTAGTTCCCGTGGGATTTCCAGGATAAAAACTATCCTATGTCCTTTCTCGGGTCTCAGACTATTTTTGTGCAAAATTTCATTAAAATCGGTTCAGTGGTTTAGGCGTGAAGAAGAGACAACCAGACAGACAGACAGACAGACAGGGTTACTTTCGGATTTATAATATTAGTAAGGATAGTAAGGATAAGGATTACATTATCAACATTGTGTTATCCCAGCATCATCACGACTGGGGTCAGTGGAGGGCGTGGGCAGCGGGACCGCGGTGGCGGTGTGCTGGACGCTGGAGGAGTGCATCCTGGCGGCCTGCAGCGGCAAGCAGCTCTCCTGCACGCGGCATGGACAGGTGCAGCTGGGCGATGTGGCGCCGGACACGGTGGGTGTGGCTTACTGACTTAACTAGTTATTTATTTTTATTTTGAGATACGCTGTATTGAGTAATGTCAGAAGTATTTATTTAAGAAAAAAAAAATAAAAAAAATATAGGTTTTAATACGGGCGCCTTAAAACGCAGGAAACCCGGGTTCAAATCTCGATACGATTGATTCTTTTATTTTTTGTCTTTTTTCGATTTCCTCCTTTTTGTGAAAAAAATAATTGCACTCGTGACTTTTTATTTCGAATAATCGGTATTTTTGTTCTTTTATTACAACACCGAGCACACCTCGGTCATCCAGGTACTATTATTTAAAAGATACAACATACAATTTTCATTAATACTGTTAAAATATAGGATCGTTAATACTTTAAATAATAAAATCTTATTTTCATAGTTCAGACACATCTTTATTTCTCTAAATATTTGACAAGAAGGAATAACTCAGAAAACATTACCAAAGAGTTTAGTAACCTATAACAATACTTTTTGGATATAAAGATTATAATATTTACTTATTTACAACAAATACAATGAGTGTCGTTATGTGCAGCTGTTACTCGACGTGGAGGAGAGCAAGCGCGCCCGCTGGGAGCACATCGTGCGCGGCGCGGTGTGCGGGCGCGGCGCGTTCGGCACCGTCGTCGCGGCGGAGTGGCGGCGGCCCGGCGCTCCGCCTGAGAGAGTCGCGCTCAAGGCGCTGCAGCCCGTGCCGCCCCACGACAACGCTGATATACGACACGTGCAAGCGTACAAGGTAATGTCTTGATTATAGTTTTAATTTGTCATATTTATGTTGGATTACCTGCTATAATAGTACGTACTGACTGTTTTTATATCTGCTCTGAGAATTATTGGCACGATTGAGTAGGATATGCTACATAATTAACACGTGTTTTGTGTACGCATTTTTTTTACTATTAAAATGACTTTTAAACCAATTTCTTTACGTTCGTCTCGCTCCTGGATCTGCCAAACAGGAAATAAGAAATAAACCACGGAAAGCGTATAAACGCCTGTTGCCATTTTTCCACAATGAATCGTGCCCGCCAAAGAGAAAGATATAATTTTGTACGTCTGCACTAGCCGTCAGCACCGAGGGACAAAATGTGCCAAGTATGCACTGAACGTGTTAAGCCAATAATTATATGTTGTGTGTGCAGGCGGCGGTGTCCCGGTGGGAGCGTGAACCAGCGGCGGCGGCGTGCCGCGCGTACTGCGGGCTGCGGCAGGAGCTGGGCATCCTCAGCCGCCTGCGCCACGCGCACGTGCTGCCGCTGCGCGCCGCCGTGCCCGCGCCGCTCGCGCTGCTGCTCGCCATCGCGCCGCAGGTGACACACAGGGGCTGGGCACCCTCAGCACAGGGGCTGGGCATCCTCAGCCGCCTGCGCCACGCGCACGTGCTGCCGCTGCGCGCCGCCGTGCCCGCGCCGCTCGCGCTGCTGCTCGCCATCGCGCCGCAGGTGACACACAGGGGCTGGGCACCATCCGCTGTCGAATAAACAGAAGAAATCACGTTGTCAATATTATGTCTAAATCCCAAACAGGAGCTTGACACCATCCACCGACGGATAAAAAAAGAAATCACATTTACGATATTATATCCGAATCCTCAAGAAAAACTCTTTATAACCCTCATTTGTTGCCAAAAAAAAGTGACTAATGCATGCAAACCGTGATTTAAAAAAATCTGTAATAAGTACATCTAAAGTTAACAGCAAACTACTTAATTACTGTATAAAAAAATCTTAAACAATTTTCGTAATATATTTATGTAACGATTCCCAGGGTTCTCTAGAGAGCGTGCTGCGTCGCTACCGCGGCTGCGGCGCGCGTGTCGGCCCCCGCGCCGCACGTGCGCTGGCGCTGCAGATAGCGCGCGCGCTCGAGTACCTGCACGCGCATAGAGTGCTGTACAGGGACCTTAAGGTAATGTAAAAAACGCATGTGTCGTGGAGTTTCTTTCGCTGCCTTTTATCCATGACAATTAATTTACTGTCCCTTTATTGACAGTCCGAAAACGTGTTGGTTTGGTCTATGCCGGCACCGCAGGACGCAGAAACAGCCGAGCACAGTGTGGAACCTATCGATGTACACGTCAAACTCGGAGACTACGGTAAGAAATGAGATATGATATGTAAAAATATTTTTTTTATCAAAATCTTCTTGATTAATTGTAATTTAGACGAATTGTGATAGGTATACTCATATAACTATTGTATATTCTTAGGTATATCGAGATTGGCGCCTCCCTCTGGCACGAAAGGTTTTGGAGGCACGGAAGGTTTCATGGCGCCGGAAATTATGCGGTACAATGGCGAGGAGGAGTATAATGAAAAGGTAAAATAAAGAAAAGTTATTGGAAATAAAAAATTACTCCTTTTAACAACAAATTTTGTGAAACCATCAATGGTTAATATTATACAGGGTGAATTTTTCAAACAGGCCTTCAGAGCCAAATCCGAAATTATAAGGATTAGCGAAAAATGCTGAAAGGTGTTACGAGAAATACACATTTTTTCATATTATAAAATATTTTTTAAATTACTGTAACATACATTTTTAAACAGGTGGACTGCTTTTCGTTCGGCATGCTGTTGTACGAAATATTCACGTTGCGACAACCCTTCGAAGGCCACGAGGCCGTTAAAGAGGCAGTGCTTGATGGCGCGAGGCCACCTTTATCGCCAAGGGTAAGTTTTACGTTACATAATGAATAGAATGAATTGTGATATATAAAAATTCTTGCACTCAACATTGTATTCTTATTTCTTGTCTTGATATACATGAAATTTTAAAACTTAATAAATTATAACAAGTCGCTATTGAAATCGATGAGTATTTAGTTGTTACTTCTTATTTGATCCTATCTTCTAAAAAAAAGTATTTAATTTTTTCTATCATTTTTTATATGACAATCTATTGATATGAACAATATACAGCGTTGTTTCAATATAATTAGGTGACTACCACTAGGCCAGCGCGGTGGACTATGGCCTAATCCTTCTCATTATGAGAGGAAACCCGTGCCCAGCAGTGGGACAGTAATGGGTTGTTGATGATGATGATTCACCCATACCTTTGCGTCCAGGAGCTGCAGTACCCGTGCAGCATGCTGGAGACGATGCGGCGGTGCTGGGGCGGCGCGCCCGGCTCGCGGCCGTCCGCCGCCGCGCTGGTGGGCGTGGCCGCCGCGCCCGAGTTCCTCGCGCTGCGGGACGCCGCCGCCGCCCGGCCGCCGCGCGCCGCCGCCGCCGCGCCCATCCGGGGACTCACCGGTAACCACACCCCGCAGCTGCTGGGGACAGTGCCGCGGTGCTGGGGGGCGGGGCCGCCGCGCCCGAGTTCCTCGCGCTGCGGGACGCCGCCGCCGCCCGGCCGCCGCGCGCCGCCGCCGCCGCGCCCATCCGGGGGCTCACCGGTAACCACACCCCGCAGCTGCTGGGGACGGTGCGGCGGTGCTGTACTCTAAGTCCTACAGGATATATGCGTCGCCAAAAGCGAAGACGGGCAGCAAAACTCCTTCAAAATTATGAAAAAAACCGTCTAAACTCACAGCCCTATATGATTCCGTGTGTCATATGTGCCATGAATATAAACAAAGATGGGTACACAAATACCCAGATCCAGAAAAGATCCAATATCGTTCAGATATATCTCTCTGTCCAGGGATCGAACCCAAAACCTGTTCCTCGTAAGACCGGGAGAGTGACCGCTTCGCTACGCGTTTTAAAGTCACATTGAAGTGTAAAGCTTTATGAGCTCTAGATTGTTTACACATGAAAACGCGACGCCCATACTACCGAACATTGTTTTTCTTATAAGACATGATCTCGCAAAAATAATTAATATCAGCGCACATCTGTGCTGTAGCCGATCTTGCTAGTTATTTTGTTGTAAAATTACAAAACATTTGAAAGACGCGTGTGCACTGTAAATTTGTATAAGAGCAATCTGTTTTTCTAAATTAACAGAAGAAGGCGTGGAGGGCTGGGAGATCTGGTACGGCGGCGCGGAGCCCGAGCGAGCACACACGTTGCTTACTACGCCCACCACTTTCCTTCACCATCATTCACTGCGAGTGCCACCAGGTAAAGTAAATTCATTTTATAAAATATTTTTATAAATACTATACAGCGTGCAGTCTGAATCAATTCTTCTCCATAGATTTTCCATTGTTTTATCGTACATTTAATTTTCCTTTTATTCAGATAAAACGGAGCCAGTAATGGTGACAGCGATGTGCCGCGTGGGCAGCAAAATGTGGCTCGGCGATTCTGTTGGCAGGGTCTCCGTATACTCGTGAGTTAATATATCTAAAGTGCAACTTTCTTGACTTATATTCCCATTACTGTACGTTATCTGTTCTAAAATGGCGGTTTAGCGCTTTTAAAAACTTGTACAGACCGCCTAACATGGAATATAACTTGAATCGCAAGAATAACTGAAATGACTTCAAATGACTTCAGGTAGAATTCCTTCAATATATGACCGTTAACTCAGAAGCGGCACTTAAGGTACAAACTAGGATTCCCAATGTCAGCTACAAATATAAAAGTACATGTCTGTCCGGCCAGGAATGTACAGTATGATAAACAGTAAACTGTTATAGTATGATAAACTTTTCTGTACGTGTGTCGGTTTATTGAAACAACTGTGTTCATTTGATGTTTGCTTCTCGAATGTTTTTTTTTTATTTTCCCAAGTTTAGACTGCTAATGGCGCCCCAGCCATACGAACGGAACGAAACACTGAAAGGTTTCTCAAACTTAAAACTGTCCACATATCAAACCGGTGGACTGAATAAAAGTACACTAACTGTACATATATTCCCCCTTCAGCATATCGACGTGCGCCTTAGCGTGGAGCGTGAAGGTGCAGGAGACGATCGGCGGCGCGCCGTCGGGCGTGGCCGCGCTGCAGCCGCTGCCCTCGCTGCAGCGCGTCGCGCTCGCGCTCGCGTGCGGACGGTCGGTGACGCCCCGCTTGCATTGTCAAGCTTAACATTTTTTGTATTATTAACCAATTTGGCTTATTGTCCGATTCAAAATTAGGTATCCAAAAAACAAAGAGGTTTACCTATCAAGAAAATATGTCTCAAATGGTAGTTTCTTATTTTTTACGATATCAAAGTAATACATACAACAATAATAAAATAATAATCTAAATAAATTAAGATTAATACACATTTTCCAATATTACAAATATTATTATTAACTATTAACTAACATTTTCGTTCCATACAGTATTAATAATAATAAAAAAACAACGTTTATGGTAGAAAATTAAAATGTGATATTGGTAACACAATCGGGATCCAAAACATTTATTGTGGCCGCCATTTTCAAGTTTCGTAGTTGTTGTTATTCATTTTCGTGATCGGAATCGAACTCGAATGTTTTCTCGTTTGTTAAATTGTGTGTAGTTACTAAGCTTTTTTTTGTTAAATTTCTTAAAGTTTTAGTTTCTTGTTAATTTATTAAGGTTTACAATACATATAATCGTATTTTGACAATGACATTTCTTTGTTTACATTTTTGGTACTTTGTTACACCTACTTAATTCTGAATCAGACCATAGCTCTCATATCGTAGATAGTGTTTACGCAAATTGAATTATTTTTTTATGTTTACATTAATAATTTCAGATTGTTCCTCGTGGCGTCCGAGCAACCGGAAGCTGAAGGTAGCTTCGTGTTAACGGAGCTTGGGACTGCAACTGAGCTGCTGTGTCTCACTGCGGTACCCTCTGAAGACGGGTTAGTACACTTCTTCATCCTATTTATATTTATAAATAAATTATTCAAATATTTATATTTATAAATTATTAAAATAATTCTGAAGTTGCAAACTGGTTTAATGAATTACTTATTATTAATTAAAATTTGATCAATAACATTTACACACATATATTACAATTAATATTTTAAATGTATTGACCAGAGTAATGTGAATAAATGTACTAATAAAGTGTAAATAAAGCACATGTTGCGATGTTATCTGAATGAGCTACGTACATAACACTGTAATATTACCTTCCACAGCATAGAGGTGTGGGCGGGCGGTGACGGGCTGCACGCGTACACGGTGCGCGCGGGCGGCGTGGCGGCCGCGCACGCGCTGCGCCCGCCCGCGCCGCCGCCCGCGCGCGCCGCGCTGCTCGCCGCGCCCGCGCGCACGCCCGCCGTGCTGCTCGCCTGCAGGCCCGGTACGTACACACTGGCCCGGCGCCCGCCCGCGCCGCCGCCCGCGCGCGCCGCGCTGCTCGCCGCGCCCGCGCGCACTCCCGCCGTGCTGCTCGCCTGCAGGCCCGGTACGTACACACTGGCCCGGTGGCGGGCCGCAGCAGACCCGACGCATTATGGCGGTATGGTGGCCGCGCACGCGCTGCGCCCGTCCGCCGTGTTGCTAGCCTATAGGCCCGGTACGTACACGCGCGGGCTTTAGCGAGCCACAGCGGACCCGATGCGCGAAGGTGGTGTGGTGGCCGCTATACACACCTCTCTCTGTCTTCTCTGGTATAATATCTTGGTGTGTCATAGGTGGTGACCATGAGATTAGGATTAATTCAAGAAAATGGCGACTGTACCGTGACTTTAATTTACACGATATATTCAGAGTTGGTCATAAAGTTTGCTTCATATATGTGCAGGTACATGCGTGTACGCGTACTGCGCGCGCACGCGGCGCGTGACGGCGCGGCTGGACTGTGGCAAGCTGGCGCCGTGCTCCGAGAGCCTGCAGTCCATCGCCATCGACGAACACCTCGCAGAGGAGCGCTGCCGGGTGAGCTACCACACCGCAATTACAGCTTTCTTAATAACGCTAATCATTTTAATATACATTGCAAGCAGTGGCGCTATTACTAAAAATTTTAATTGCGAAATCTCATGGTGGCGCTCCCTAGTTCCTAACGACTTTTTATTTATGTATGTTACAGTCAAGTAACTTAAGTAGCCTTTCAATTAACAGCCTAGCCTCTTTACGAAACAGTGACGCTCGGGTATATTCGGCGCCCCTCGCATGACGATGCTCGGTGCGATCGCACTACGCCTATTCGACGATATGTTCAAGAACAATATAAAGATTGAATTTCTCATGTTGTGCAGGTAACGGCGTTGTGTGCGCTGCGTGAAGAGGCGTACGTGGGCACGGCGTGGGGCTGCGTGCTGGTGGCGCACGCCGCCACGCTGCGCCCGCTCACCGTGTTCCGCCCCTACGAGCAGGAGGTGAGGCTCGCACACTAGAGGGTGGGGGCACGTGTTCCCCAGGTGACGGCGTACGGGGGCACGGCGTGGGGCTGCGTGCTGGTGGCGCACGCCGCCACGCTGCGCCCGCTCACCGTGTTCCGCCCCTACGAGCAGGAGGTGAGGCTCGCACACTAGAGGGTGGGGGCACGTGTTCCCCAGGTGACGGCGTACGGGGGCACGGCGTGGGGCTGCGTGCTGGTGGCGCACGCCGCCACGCTGCGCCCGCTCACCGTGTTCCGCCCCTACGAGCAGGAGGTGAGGCTCGCACACTAGAGGGTGGGGGCACGTGTTCCCCAGGTGACGGCGTACGGGGGCACGGCGTGGGGCTGCGTGCTGGTGGCGCACGCCGCCACGCTGCGCCCGCTCACCGTGTTCCGCCCCTACGAGCAGGAGGTGAGGCTCGCACACTAGAGGGTGGGGGCACGTGTTCCCCAGGTGACGGCGTACGGGGGCACGGCGTGGGGCTGCGTGCTGGTGGCGCACGCCGCCACGCTGCGCCCGCTCACCGTGTTCCGCCCCTACGAGCAGGAGGTGAGGCTCGCACACTAGAGGGTGGGGGCACGTGTTCCCCAGGTGACGGCGTACGGGGGCACGGCGTGGGGCTGCGTGCTGGTGGCGCACGCCGCCACGCTGCGCCCGCTCACCGTGTTCCGCCCCTACGAGCAGGAGGTGAGGCTCGCACACTAGAGGGTGGGGGCACGTGTTCCCCAGGTGACGGCGTACGGGGGCACGGCGTGGGGCTGCGTGCTGGTGGCGCACGCCGCCACGCTGCGCCCGCTCACCGTGTTCCGCCCCTACGAGCAGGAGGTGAGGCTCGCACACTAGAGGGTGGGGGCACGTGTTCCCCAGGTGACAGCGTACGGGGGCACGGCGTGGGGCTTTTTCCATGATGAAAGAGTGGCCAATGTAAGGTGTGGCCTCCCGTGAACCTCACCAAATCACAATCAATATATAAGAGGCCAAAATTAATGTCACTGCGTCTCCAATGCTGTTTCTTTCAAAATACAACAGTAATTATTTTTAATGCTATCTGGGCGTAATCGAACCCAACGTCCTCTGCCGCTTATATTTCTATGATGACGTCACATTGTGTGTCATGTTTAATGTGTACATGTAATGTTTGCAGGTGCGAGCCATGATTCCTCTGCCAGCGCACGGTGGAGCAGGGCCCATGCTGGCCACGCTAGGGGAAGGGTACCGTCCGCTGCTGCAGCGATATGCCCCCTCGCAGGTAACAAAGTCTATACTACTTTAGAAAAAAATATATATAATTCAAAATAAATTACAACAAACGGCTGAAGTTATTGTCCAGAAAACGACGGAAAGGCAAACATGGCTATACTAAAGAGACGAGACCAGCAGAAGGTACCTTTTCGATTTACAACAATATCCATACTTATGTGTCTCTGTTGCTGGATTTAATAGTGGGTATATAAGAACCACTTCTTATGTGTGTGTAAAAGGAGTGTTATTCTATTGTCGTCTTTATTATGACTAACTAATACTAAGCTCCTCCTAACTTATGTATAGTCCGCGTAAAACTGCTAGTCCGCTCTGAATATAGAAATTAATGGCGTCACCGTAGCAAATTGTATGACTACACCTGCTCGTAACAATTTCAGAATGGACTAGCAGGTTGGCGCGGACTATAACTAGGAGTCTTACACTCATTACACACGTATTCATAAGTAAGTGCGTGTGTACGTATTTCGTGCGTATATTAACGCACGCGTACCTCAGTGTGTGCATGCATGTATGTCTTAAAAACGAAAACTCATTGACGCTTCATTTGTTTCAGTCGAACAGCAATAACAACACATACAACGGGTACTACTGTCTTCTGTGGAACGCACAGCACTGGCTGCCTGATTGAATCTTATTGTAAAGTAAATCTGTACTAAAATCATTTTCATCAATACTTCGAGACTCAGAGGCGTAACGGATAATTGAAACTATAGGCACTTTTTGTGGTATCATGATTAAAATAGTATATTCCGCGTAAAACTGCTAGTCCGCTCTGAATATAGAAATGAATCGCGTAGCCATAGCAAATTGTATGACTACACCCGCTCGCAACAACTTCAGAGCGGACTAGCAGTTTGGCGAGGACTGTACCTTTTACGTCCTTTGAGTCTTGAATTATTTAATATGTACTAGACAAAGCATTTTTACACTATTCTGTCGTCTACAAAATATTTTTCTCTTTTTCAAAGTTAATTGAACTTGCTAAACTCATAGCATAGAGGAAGTGTGTAAGGGTCATTAGTTTCGTGACGTCACAGTTTTATATACCTACACAATTATGTAGAATATGAATCTCACAAGTTATGTTCGAATTCTTCATTTTTTATTGAGTTAAACTAGATAAGTTGTACAATATAAATAAATGGAACGTACTAATACTTCACTTCTTCACTTCTTCCGTCTATAGGAACCTATACTTATTGATTTATGTAATTATGCGCGTGCGCATATACCATGTTGTTTCTCTAACACGCCTAAAGGAATATTAAGTATATTGAGCGATGTTACTTTTGTTTACAAAGTATGTACATTTGTACAATACACAGGGAGGCTCTCACGAATGTGATATTTAACAAAAGAGAGAGAGAGTCAAGAAGTCGTGAACAGGACGAATGGTACTGATATCTGTACTTCTATTTATAGATAGCATCTAGCATGATTATTTTTATACGTGTGACAAAAGATATAGTTGATACTTATTTGGTTGTGGTATGTTCGTGTTTTTTACTCATTTACAATTCACGTTAACTTACAATATTTGAATATTGTTTCATAGTATGACTATTTTGGTTAAAATTATATTTATTATACATTTGTGCTCGACTCTATTATTTTGTGTTTTCATGGTGATTTTGTGATGTTAAAGGATTGCATTTGTATTAGAACGGCAGCTGGATCTATATTTTATTTTATATACTATTCTATCTATTCTAATGATAATTTTTGGACTTCTATTTTTATTTGATAAGATATAATGAATGAATGGTGTATGAGGGAGAACATATAAGGAATAGAAGATAATTTTATATTTGTGAATAATAATTATTTCTACTTCTAACATTGATATGTAATTAAGTTTGATTAAGATTAATCTTTTCTTTTATATGGGGTCGAATAGTGTTTTGAAATGCTTGGGTTCGATTCCCAGTTCGTTCAGTCGAGTCAGTTCGATACCAGTGATTTATTATAAATGCCACTTGTTTGTTTGTTCAGGCCTCGATATCTAGAATTTAGGGTCTCCTAACTTGATGTGAATTATTTATAACTATTTAGTTACGAGTAAAATATTTTAAATTAGCAAATATTTTTTTTGATCTCCTAAAATTATTTTTTAATTACAATTCAATTATCGGCAGCTGCCAATATTAATGTATGATATAACCAAGTATTTGTGTATGTGTGTGTATGAGGACCCATTTACAGGGTACTTATTGTATTACTCAGATCTGTTTTAGGGCTGCTGTTTACAATGTGATGTTCATTTCAATAAGATAATAATAATATGTATTTTATATGTTTAGTCAAAGAACACAATACATTTATTTACATGTACTTTGTATTGGGTGGGAATATAGATCTTACTGTATCAGTTAGTCTCAAAAATAATTATAACTATTTTTTTTCCAGTAAATGACAATCGATAGAGTGGCTATTTGAGCTTTCGTTTTTTGACTAGAAATAAAGATTCGTCTCATCATATTGTGAAAATAGTGTTGGAAATTTCTCTATCTACTCGCGCATAAAAATAAGAAAATTACCTAGCGTTTGATGACATTTCGCAGACAAAATATTTTTTGTCCCCAATTTATATTTGGTTGTATGATTTTTTAAATTTCATTAATATTCCAAATAATTTACATACAATTGCTGTTAGTAACACAGCACATGCTAGTAGCATGGTAACATTTAATAATTCAACTATTACGATAATTATTTATGGTTCAACTCTTTTTCAGCAGACTGTATGTCTCTTCTTTCTCAATAAATCTAAATACATTACTTTAGAAATATCCAATAGATATTTTGTCTAAAATCTCATGAATTTCTGAATAGATAAGGGTGCGCCAATCTTAAGATATTGTATATGTAAGGCTTGTAATTAATTGTTAATGCTAATTCCGTGCTTATTTGTAAACTGTAGATATTATCGTGTTCACTTACCAAAGATATGAATTCGAATATATAGAATTGTCTTTATATTAATGTGTTTTATTTATATAACCCAACCGGAGTAAAAGTAGCCATTTTGAGATATTTTGAGCAAATGTCAACACAAGGAAACGTAGTCTTAGTAGGATAAAGCGAGATTCGACTCTGGGGCCCAGTTTCTGATATACTCATGATGAAACTTTCGTGAGAGCACGGAGATAAGAGATAAAACACACATACAAATTCATACAATTATAAACACATGTGTACTCAATATGGGAACTTTAAAACTAACTAACGTAGTACTAACACAAGCAATGAAAAGGTTGTAGAATGAAGAAAGAAAAATAAACTCCCTTTGTTTAGACAACTCATATGCCTTAGCCCTACTAAATGAACGAAAATTATATTACAAGCAATATATGAGAGTCAGATAGCTAATCACAATGTTATTGTCGTCAATGTGTTGTTTATGGCTTAATATCCGTGTCCCCACACGTTTGGCTTGATCAAAATGTCAAGCGCTTGCAAACCTATCAAGCCGAATGGTATATAAATACAAACGTGCTAAGGGCTCGAACACAAAACTGCGATGCGACGCGATGCGAATTCGCAACGCAGAAAATTGCGATGCGAATTGCTGCGATGCGATATCGTGCGGCGTAGCGTCTCTCAGGGTGACTAACAACAACAACCACTGTGCGATGCGAATCAATTCGCAAGTTCTTGCGATGCGTCGAGGGAGCTCGCAGATTTTTGCGATGCGACGTCGCATCGCAGTTTTGTGTACGAACCCTAAGTACGCTATGTACTTTGTTCAACTGTGTATTTTTAGGAGCAGTTATAGTCATAGAACTCATAGAATACACTATTTTTATACGATTATAACTGCGCTCACCCCAAGTCAGTGGGTTCTGAATAATTAAGAATGTCAAGAGTATAATAAAGGGACAGCGCGCACGCAGTCCCTACTAACAAAAATTACGCGTCCGAGTTATCCACATTAGGGATAATCGCAGGGGTCAACCCAACCGGAGTGCAATGGATAGGCCTCGCCCTGGGGGAACCGCCTTCCTGATCACGGTGTCCCCTACGCCAGGTAAGTATGACTTGAACAGCGTTGCCCGGACTACTTATAGTAGCCACGTCGACATCTCAACAGCGTGATTCAGAAATACGCTATCAAATGTTGTAGCGCCATCTTGTAATCGATGGTGTAACTATCTAATGTGTAACAACGCCATCTAGTGACAAAGTTAAATAATAAACGCTTTTCTAGCTAACTAGTGCACCATCATCATCATCCTCCAGAGTTCATTATAAATAGACGAATATTTTTTTCAATGAAAGCAATATTTTAATAAAATTAATGCGAGCGGAATCAATCAAATTATTATTTATTTCTGTTCATTAATACCGCGGTAATATACGAACAGAATATTCGTTATATCCAGTTATTGAAAAAAAATACAAGACAGCATTTACAAAAAAATTCTCAATATATTAAAAAAATCTTTAATAAGGCCAAAAATTACAAAATAACGCACAGAAGAAAACCAATAAGAATCCGTAACAAAAAGCCAACGTCACGCGGTGTTCCCAGGCGGTCACCCATCCAAGTACTGACCGCGCCCGATGTTGCTTAACTTCGGTGATCGGACGAGAACCGGTGTATTCAACGTAGTATGGACGTTGGCAACCAGAAGAACAAATTTTTGAACTACATGATACGAATTCCAGTAATATTCTAAATTAAGATATTTGTAAAGTAGGCCAATTAAAGTTCTGCCATCTGAACAAACTTATGAATCATCTATTGAATTTCTTAATTGTGGTATTACTAATAAATAAATAGGTTTTTCTGTTTTGTCATAGGCCGAACTCACCGGATTGCGCCCTTGTATGCATAGTTACATGGGTGCCGCCAGGATTATTTTCAGGGAGGTGCATAGACGTTTGGACTATACTATGGAAATGTTTTTTTACAGGAGCGAAATATTGAATGAGGCCCGGGGCGGAAAATTAAATAAGTCCCCGAGCTAAGAAAATTGATTGAATTTTACAAACTTTTACAAATGTGTAATCGTAATTGTTATAGACAATTTCCGCTGACGGATACGTATTTCGGTGATGGTTTGGACCTGGTGACCTTTCTTTCCGCTCATTAATACACATTTCACAGATTTCTTCTCCTGTGCAGCTATATTTTTCCTCCCAGGGGGGCAGCAGGTGGTGCAAGTGTATTAGTGTACCCCCTTGCACCCTCTGCCGGGGCCTATCCATAAATAACATAAAGCTAACTTAGAGAAACAAACATTATTATAAGTAGATACTTAGACGTTAGGATAATTTGCTGACTTTGCATATTTATTACGTAAAGAATAATCGTATACCATAACAAAAAATGCGTTTCAAATATTCTTATCTGCATTGTATGGGATGGGTCATGTGTGTAGATAGATAACAATGAGTATGCAAAAAATATGTGTTATTTGCATCAGCAAAAATTAAGTGCATTGACCCCCTAGTAGGCGGAGCCGCGGTGCGTGAATTACTCTGCATCACATATGCATAATAAGAAATGTATTCAGTTCATTAGACTAATATTAACCACAACACCTACGGTTACGCTAATTTCTTTACATAATTTGAAGGTGGTAGAACTCTTTATAGTCCGCGCCAAACTGCTAGTCCGCTCTAAAGTTGTGAGCAGGTGTAGTCATACAATTTGCTATAGCGACGCGATTCATTTCTATATTCAGAGCAGACTAGCAGTTTTACGTGGACTATACCACTCTAAGTACATATTTCTTCCCACCACAAGTTTAATGGTATTTTCTGCACTCAAACGTGCGATAATGCACAAATACTTCTCCGTATTTTAATTCGTCTATTTAATTTAATTTAAAATATCGTAAAACCTTCGTTGGAATCAGCAGGAGTGCCTAATAACGTATCTGAGATGTTAGAAAGGTGTCCTGTTCAATATAAAATTTGTAATGTTACAAATAGCAATTAAGACTTTTTCCGGCAGGTCTGCCTTATCGCTAGGATCAATTACTTATTATAAAAAAATGGTCATGGAACTGCCCATAACCGGTGTAACTAACATGAGATGCTGTCTACAACATGCTAGTTTACTACTTTTAGACAAAAGTATGCACATACATATATTATTATTTCACACATTGTACCAAGGAGACTTATGAATTAGTATATTATTATTTAATATAGCTCTTTCAGAGTAATATTGCATTGGTGTTTATTTTACCTGTATATATGAAGAGTGGCGCCGTGCTTAAACCAGACCATGATAGTCTTCCGGGTTCTATCCCTGGTCGGACACACATACTCATGTTTAATTTGAAACTACTTAAAATAAGGGTCTGGCTGGCAAGGTAGATAAAACCTGAATTAACATAATATAAGCTGTTAAAATTATATATGGTTAATATAGATAACTTTAACATATAAGTAAGCTATAAGTATTTCCTTTTGGACATTTATTTTCATCTGGCATAGATATAAATCGATTTTGATAAAACAATGTGAATAATTAGGTTTTAAAGTTCATTTAGAAAATTACACCCTATTTACGTCACGATAGTGTCACGTTGAATGAAAGAATTGAAATAAATATTATCCAAGATGTATCCAAGACATATTTTTTTTAATCTACTTAAGAGAATATGTCTACGAAAAACAAAAACCATGAGAACTACTTTAATAACAATACGTACCTAGAAATTCGTTAGTCCAATTATGTAAAAGGCAAAATACAATTAACAACAGAATTGCGCCAAGACCTCGTTTGTTATATAACCAGTCAGCTTCGAATAATCGTCATGGTTATAATTGTAACTGTACGCATTATATTATAAATTATAATCCATCAGAGTCGGTATACTTATCGGCTATGCTCTACCTATACGGTATATTATTCGACACAGACTTAACCATACCACGATATATATTTTTTTTAATATCCATTACTGCTTTGAATAACACCACCGGCGTCTCCTTTTCTTATATAACGCGCAATGTACAGTTTATAAAACAATACAAACAAACGACACACTCATATCGTGTCGTAAGTCGTAGGCGTATGTTTTGAAGGCGCGGCAAACCGGTTTTGTATGAAGTGTGGCGGGAAAACTATCTCAGGAATGTGATGTATCGTGAGCTGCGATTGGTTGATGTAATTCTAAGAACAGGACTTGGATTTTATTTCATACAGCCAAGTCCAAAGTAGATGTCGCTACTGCGCCAAGTAGAAATAATACAAGTTCTTACGAAGGGTTTGCCTCTACTTTGTATGAGAATTATCTTTCATTTATAAAAGATGATAAATAGTGTCGTGATCATTCAAGATTTACGTAACTCTTTTAGTAATGAAATATAAGGCTGAAGAATATTATTATGTAATAAAAACTTAAATGTGATAAATTCACGTCATAGTATCTATTAGATAATTTCTAGCAGTTTTAAAGTTATTCTGTTAAATAAATCTTGCTATCAGTTTGGTGAATCCTGGCAGCATCTTACTGCATTGTTTATATTTTCAATACTATACACATACAGACAGTATTCATTTCAGTGCTTATATATAATTATATTACCTGTGCCACCTTTCTCACTGGACGCGATGGCACACTTGTCGAAGTAAAGTTTACGACACGGGCTGTCACCGCGTCTGCACACACGTCTTGCAACTTTTCGTGTTACAAAAAACGCCGACTTTTTTTCGATTTAAAACAAGATTTTAAAGCAAGAACTCGCAACTATTGCCTTAAATATTATTCCTCGTATTCAGAACAAACTTTTAGTTTAGTTTCTCAGTGTTTTACCGTGTGTGAATTGATTAATAAATGTTTTTCGGTGAATCGTGAGATGGTGAAGTGAGTGGCCCGGATTGTATAATTTACACACGTTTACGGATTTTCGGAGCGAGAAATCAGTTTCGGCCGGTCTAAGGTAAGTTTGCGAGTGATTATCACGTTTTTCTTTGTACTTTTATCGGAGTTTATCCAGTTTGAAAGTTATAAAAAGTTTGCAAAGTTATGTCACCTACTTAGCCGATGAAAGTAAGTACCCAGAAGGCCCCGTTTCTAGCATTTCTCTATGAATGACTAGAATGGGTAATGCCTTAAGACGTATATAGGCGATAAAGAAATTTTATTTAGATTTATTTATGTCCGCATTCACATATTTTGAGATTGGTTTCGTAAACTTTCTCTTTGTATAAATAATGTTTTGTACCAATATTTTATTATTTCAGCTACTTAATATGTTATTCTTAAAGTACACATTATTGCGTATGTAATATGTGTACCTTTTTCATATATCTTTTTGTCTATTTTATTATTTTTTATAGGTTGCAATTATTATATAAAATTTTAATAATCATTATTATAAGCAATATATAAAATAATTGTGTTAAGGGTTCACAGACAGAAAGTTTCAGGTTCAATCTCTGACAAACATTTAATTACAAACCCACTTAGTTTCTTACTGGATCTTCTATCCCTGGTCGGTCAGTTGAGGTTGCGTTCTGATCCGCTAGTAGTTTAAAAATGGTCTATACAAAATAAATATATTTCGTTTAATTTTATTAATTTGGCCTTGTTAAGGGCTTAGATGTTTTTGTACCTATCCACATATTGATTAGATAGTTGCTATAAGTACAGAAACCATCCGTTATATACCTTTGAGAAAGGGCAAAACAGCTCCACCTTTTTTCTTTTGTTTATTGACAAATCTTCTCTTTTTTTGTTGGAAGCTATTAATGAGCTTCATTAACATCAATTAAAATATACTCAAATTTTTTATAATAATTTTGGACAAATTTTGACCACTAGGTTGGTATATTTTTGAGTATTAGGAGTAACAGGCACAAAACAATACACTTAATAGAAAAATTATTTATTTGATTAAAGCCCGTTATTTATATATTTGAAGGTGGTAGAACCCTTTGTGGTTCGACTCCGGCGGCACCACCGCCACACCTATTTCTACCTAATAACAGCAGTGTTAAGCACTGCTGTGTTCCGGTTTGAAGGGTGTGGTAAGGGAGACAGACTTTTCCGAGGCGTTCCAGCTTAGTCCTCAGGAGTAGCGGCGCATCTGCGGCCGACCTCAGGTAGGAATATCTAATCCTATCTGGGGTTGATTACAGATGTCCATGGGCGGCAGTATCCACTTACCATCAGGTGGATTGCATGCTCGTCTGCTACTCTTATATTATAAAAAAAAAAAAAAAAATATAACAACTAGCTGACCCGGCAAACGTTGTGTTGCCATATAAATAAAAAAAAGGTTAAGGGTGAACAACCCTTATCACTTAGGGGCATGAAAAATAGATAGTAGCCGATTCTCAGACCTACTGAATATGCATATAAAATGTGGTGAAAATCAGTAAAGCTGTTTCGGAGGAGTACGGTAACTAACATTGTGACATGAGAATTTTATATATAAGATGTAGTTATCAATTTTTTTTTTTTAACCAAATAAACCATCCAAATTTTCTCCTATCAAAGATCAGTAGTTTATAATCCGTCTACTAGAAAATTTCATTGATCTTAACTAGAAAATAAGTGATAGATTCATTATTACTACATGTGTTATGCAACTAAAGATTGTGCAATATATTTTAAAATTGAAGGCATCTTCATCGTAATGCTACGCTCTAGTTAGCTACATAATTATGATTTTTTATATGATAAGGAAATATTATTAATAAATTTTATGCATAAAGTTAATTTGCTATTTTGTATAAGCAATATAGTAATGTAATCTTCAGAAATGTAAGATTTGGTTGCAATGTAATTATAGGACTCTGTTGGGTATGGGATTCAGTAAATCCATATTACTGGTTGACAATAGAGAAGGAAAAGATTTTTTTTATTATTTTATGAGAGTATCAGATGAGTATGCAGTCCACCTGGTGGTAAATGGCTATTACTGCTCCATTATTCTCTTTTCAAAGCAGAACACGCGGCGGTAAGACAACTCTCATAAGGCATAAATAGGTGTGACGGGGGTAACTCCGAATTTCCTGTATATTACAATAAATTATGAATATTTTAAATAAGAGTTAATCACCTATATATATATTTTAAATTATTTTTATTAAAATCAATGGGGTATTAAAAATATTATGAAGTTTTAACTGTAGGTAATATTTTATAATTATGTAATTATTGAGTTCTTACTGTAAACGGACAATATATTTATACATGTTCTTTATTTATATTATACTTATTATTTCTATTGTTCACAATACATATTATAATCAATTATAAATACAAAATATAACTTTAATAATTATTAATAACTATTATTACTCTTATTTATTTATAACAATTTAAATGTCATAAAGCTATGCAGAGTACATTGAATGAGTATAAGTAAAAGCAACAAGTACAAAAACATTGCACCACACTTTATCTTGAAGACAAATAATGCTTGACCTAAATATAATGTAATTAAAATAATTGTTTATATAGATACAATAATCTTGAAATAAACATGATGGAGATCACATACATAATATAGTCCACGCCAAACTGCTAGTCCGCTCTGAAGTTATTGCGAGCAGGTTCAGTCATACAATTTGCTATGGCGACGCGATTCATTTCTATATTCAGAGCAGACTAGCAGTTTTACGCAAACTATATCTCAAATTTTTAGGATTCCGTAACTAAAGCGTAAAAGCAAAGCTATTACTAAGCGTCCACTGTCTGTCCCTCTGTTGGTAACTGATAGACACTTGAATTTTTTACAGAGTATGTATATCAATAGCAATAAATACTAAAGATAAAAATAAATCTGAAACTAAACAGTGACCCCCATTTATGTCAAATTTTTTTATATATAAGAAACCATTATTTTTTAGCATTTTTCAATTTATCTATTGAACCGTCATAGGGAGACACTTGTATATATTTAAATTAGCATATTATTTCTCTAATTCCCAAGATTGATATTTCCCTTCTTTTCCCAGGATCCTCCATAAACCACATTGAAACACCAAACCAATCACAGGCTACAACTGACAATCATTGCATTTTAGCAGACTTTTTAAGGGCCAATGCTGTGGTATGCATGTATGGTGACCAACTAATATGGATGTATAGGGTACGGTGAGAGTTACGATTTGACTTATAGGACATATGGGAAATGACTTTGGTCATCAATGTAAATTGCAACCTGCATTGGTCACCCACCAAGCCAGTTTTGTTAACAAACCAGGTAAAACTGATGAACCTAATGTAAATGGGACAGTACAAAACCCAGAATTGTAATAACTTACATATAATATTATCTGGTTGTATTCTGGTAGGTAAATTAATTTTTTTTTTTTTTTTTTTTTTTTATCGTTTAACCTAACGATTAGGCAGACGTGCTACCTGATGGAAAGTAGTCAACGCCGCCTATGGACATTTGCAACACCAGAGGAGTCGCCAATGCATCGCCGGCTTTGTATGAGAGCTCTTTTTGCACCTTTTTTGAAGAGCCCCATGTCATAGCGCTCCGGGAATACCTCAGGAGGAAGTTCATTCCACATCTTACACGTCCGCGGCAAGAACGTCCGTGCAAACCGAACCGTGGAGGACCGCCACGAGTCCAGTTGGTGTGGATGGAACTTCCTTCGGCGATTGGTGCGATGGAGGAATGGTGACGTAGGCACCAGGTCAAATAGTTCCTCGGAACACCCACCATTGTAAAGCCGGTAGAACACACAGAGGGAACCTATGTCCCTCCGCAAACTCAAAGGTTCTAACCGATCGGAGATCACCGGGTCGTTGACGATTCGGACCGCGCGTTTCTGCACGGAGTCAAGTGGGTTAAGTTGGTATTGGGGCGCCCCTGCCCAGAGATGTGAGCAGTACTCCATGTGGGGTCTCACTTGCCCCTTATAAAGCAGAAGGAGTTGCCCCGCGCTGAAGTACCGCTTCGCTCTGTTCAAGACGCCCAGTTTTCTTGATGCCAACTTCGCCTTAACATCCAAATGACC
The DNA here is from genome assembly GCA_014595695.2 of Epargyreus clarus clarus. Lineage (NCBI taxonomy): Eukaryota > Metazoa > Arthropoda > Insecta > Lepidoptera > Hesperiidae > Epargyreus > Epargyreus clarus. The sequence continues at coordinate 181,553 of JACTTY020000151.1, forward strand.
CCGGTACTGCACGTCACACGATATGTCAACTCCCAGGATCCCCACACTTTTACCAATGGTGAGCGGGATACCTTGGAACCGTGGCGCTATGACGAATGGGGTTTTTTTAGCGGTAAACGCGCAGACTTGTGTCTTCGTGGGGTTAAACTCAACAAGGTTAAGTCGACCCCATATCGAGACCTGCTCCAGAGAGTCCTCGATTTCAGACACAAGTCGGATTCTGCTTTCTTCCACGAGAGTCCGAGAGGTATTTGCGCGGCCTGTATACGTAGCGTCTCCCGTACTATCATCTGCATAGCAATGTATGTTGCCTACTTGTTGCAACATATCATTGATATCCAGAATGAATAGTGTGGGAGATAGGACTGAGCCCTGGGGCACGCCAGCGTTTACAGGTTTCGTATCAGAGCAGCATCCGTCGACGACGACTTTGATGTGCCGCTCCGACAGAAAGCTGGTTACCCATGCGCATAACCTCTCAGGAAGACCGTAAGATGGAAGCTTCGCGAGAAGGGCTCTTTTATTATTATTTGATAATGGATTTCACAAAGTTAATGTGACTAACTAATTGTTAGGATGTAATTTTTTTTATAAATTTTAATAACAAATTAAATTACAGTCCATCTGAAGGAAAACTAAATGGTCACTATTGCAAATGAAAATTGTGATTATATAGAAGATTTCTGCTGCCTACGTCTTAAGTAGACCACAGATGCATAGCAACTCCTGAGGACTGAGATGGTCAGCTCATATATAAGTAATCCTGCATCAATCGATTGCTTCATTCCATTTTCTTAAATGCTTTTAGATTGGTAATTTATATACAGTTACATATAATAATTTAAGTTTTTATTGTAATTGTTAGTACTCCAAAATATTTAGAGAGTTTCCTCCTATAATTAACATACTCTGGTCTAAATCCACCATAAGTTGAAGTTGAATGTGGTCTCTGCAACCTTATCTATCCCAGTCCATTCCTGTCAAGTTAAGAAGAGGGAGTCCATTGCCCGTTGTCCACCTCCACACCTTCCCATAAGCGTCAGTTGCTCAAAATTATGAAGAAATAAAATAAAATTTTGAATATACATATTATGAAGTTATGAACCCAAAAATGTTTTATAATTATTTTCATTTTTTATTTATTTGGTTAATTTACATAATTGTAGTAATAAATGTCAATGCTAATAACGAATCGTATTCCAACAATGGAGTAGCCAATGTTTTACATAATAGTATGTACTGAATTTGTAAGTTTACGTTATGTGTAACTAATTGCGTAAAGGAGATGTTTCAAAATGTATGGGCTCCCGGCCACCTTTTGTACACTATACTAAAAACTAAGATAACATGCAAAGAACAATTCGTAGGGGTTCATTTTCTTCAAATCATCATCGTTTAATTGTTAAAAAACAATAATTTACACTTAAACTTGCAACACAATAGTTGAAAAACATCATGGCGGTAGTGATTATCGTAATAATGTCATCTGTCATTATATTTTAACTTACTATATACATTATATACTTTTTAATATATTTTTTCGCGAATGGGCGTAGATATATAAATATTGTATTGTATGTATTGAGAAACAATACCTATATTTGATAAACATTAATTATATTTACTTTCATAAATCTTGACTTAAAACAAACATACCAAAATAGATAGATAAATAGATAGATAGATAGATTATTTATTTCAAAAACTTAAGCAACAACAACAAATTATAACACACACAAAAACACACAAATATGCACTTCTATACCAATTTATTTTAGTTAAAACGTTTAAACGTGTAAATAAAACAACTTTAAGTACACATTTACATAATATTTTATTTATTCTTCACTTAGATACATTATTTATTCAATATCTTCCCTTATCAATATTTTCATCCAATCATTTAGCAGGTTCTGTAATATCCTGTGACGATCTCAGCCCAAACATCAAACAATGGTCATAATGTGAACGCAGCTACCTACGAGTATGGTTCTTTGCCCAGCGATGCAGTTGCAATAATAACTGATTATTTTGTCATCCCAAGAATGTCCTTGTCTTGCTATTGTAGTTATCTAAAAAAGAGAAATAACGATTATATCACGATTAATACAACTAACTGATGTATATTTTACTTGATGATATCGAATCCTTGTCAACACAATCCACAGCGATCGCACGAAAATCACATAAAACATAAGCTCGAAAGTCCATAAAACATAAGCTGGGTAAACAAGTAAGGTAGAATCAGTCCAAAATCGTAAGCAGCACAGAGCAAAAACATATTCAGAATTGAAATGGAATCTTCTCATCAGTACATATTTATTCAACGTTTACATTGGATTCCTAGTATATAATATGTATATATCCACTTTTACACATATCAAATTGACAACTTCTTCTTTTTTAATTTGACATGCACTTACATCTATAAAACCAGATACTATTTAAAAGGTGGTTTTGTTATAATTAATTAAATTCAGAAATAATGACGGGATACCCAAAAAGAAGGCATGGTTGTAAAGTACTAAGGTAACAATAACTTTACGACAAAAACAGCGAAATACAGAATTACCGACATCCAAAGAGTATAGTAACCTATGTGTGGGGTACACATAGGTTCCCTGACTGACATCGACAGTTTTGAAAACTTGACATTGACAGTATTCCGCCATATTTAATATTTCAATGAGGAATGCTTATTTTAAATATTTTTAACAGGAATACTTTAGGTTATCAAAATATATGTGTATTTTTCTTCAATTATACAAATTATTCGTGTTTTTTAGATATAGTGTACATGAGATGGCCGAAAATGAAATATCTCCTTTCTAAGTTTTCCACATACAATGTGAACTGGCCTAAGCGCCCATTTTATACGCAGCGGGCTGAAGTAAATCTGAATAAAAATGTTGTAAAATAGTGACGGTATATAGCTATTACAAGAAATAAATTATATATTACTAGCACTGTCATTGCTTAAAGTTAATCATGAGTTCAAAGTTAAGTATAACCGCAGCTCTCCGCAGTGAAAGCCTAGTGGTTGAAAGTCGGCCCCTCTATCAAGGTGTCCGAAGTTCAAATATCAGGCTTCTCTTTTTAAATTTTCTGTACGTATTAGAAATTAATTATCACGTGCTTTAACAGTGTTTTCGCCGTGAGGGAATCTGCACACCTGAGGGATTTATAAAAAAAAATCTGAGAGATGTATGAAGTCTTTCAATACGCAATTGACCAGCGCGGAGGACTGTGGAATAGTCCTTCTCATTCGGAGAGGAGACCCGAGCCCAGCGGTGGAACAGTAATGGGTTGATGACGATGAGGACTGTATCTGTATAATCTGCTCTGTATAATCTAGCCGGGCTCCGATCCAGAAAATAAATCGAAAGAAAAATAAACAATCAACAAGCAAACATATCAATAACTTAAGACAGTGTGCAAGTATAGAAGTCAGTTGAAGTCACCGCGCTGAGATCACCCAAAGGTCACCGGAATAATGAAGATGGATGCGTTGTTTTTCTTTACAATCATAACAAAATTTTGTTACCCGATTTTTTGCACCGTCGTTTTCTTAGGCATAATAGGTTTCCCCACGATTTTTTTCTTCACTGTTAGAAGAAGTGATAATTAATTTGTAATACGCACATAACTTTGAAACTTCAGAGATGCCTAGGTTTCAAAACTAGGATCCCTCGATCAAGAGGCCAAGTTTCAACCACTGGATTACTACTAACACAATCTGTATGAAAAGTAAATGTGTTAGAACTAACTTTGATTACTCCTAGGATATCTGGAGGCACGGTAGTGCCTCCGCCAAGTCGAGCCAAAAGAATTAAACTCTTTGCAACTGCTGAACGTGACAAAATCTAAATTTCTGTGTTGTGTAAAACAATTGAAGAGATAAAATAAATTGACCAATACGTATATTCATGCAGGATGCTGTCATAACGCTTGTTTCCATTGCCGTATTGCCATAAAAATCCGTTTTACGTTGTTAGCAAACATAAGTTTTAATCAGTATGAGCTCATCTGACCTTCTCTGTGATGCTTGATAAATGCAAAGGTAGGTATTTTATTATATTACGGGCTTCGAGAAATATATTATTTTGCATCATCTAAATGTAGTTATTCTTACCTACTTCAAAAGGGTTACAGTTTAAATAAATATCTCAAATGTGGATCTGTTTCATTGTGATAATCATTGTTTTAACTGAAAGCATCTATCGATATCTGGATTTTTCATACACATACCACCAATCTGTACGGTTTTTCATTCCCTAAATATTTCCAGAAACAAAATAATTTCAATAATAAATATGAAAATGATTTGCGTGTGGGGCTGTGTAGCTCCACAGTTTCGATATATTCTCGAAAACCATTTATCTCCGCAGTTGGCTAAAAAATATACATCCTAAAATTAGATACTTTGTTAAAATAAGTAATTAAAATAATTAATAAACGTCAATTTTATGTATTTGCACAGGACGCAATGCCTAATCAATCTATTTGTGCATTATCTTTGGCTAAGTGGTCGTAAGTCACGAAGTCCTTGGCGTCATTGCAAACATGTCTGCCTTTTGGGCATCGTGTTATCTGCCGTAATTGGTTAATTACCGTGAGATATTCGAGGAATTCCCAAGGCTAAGCACGTTTAAGATAACGCTTTGAAGATAACATCCGAAAATATTTTCTAAAGCTATTTCTATATTACTAAAGGTAGACGAATTAGCATCCGAAATCCGTCAAATTTTTACGATGAAAGAAAATGTCGTGAGGAAACAGAACTAAGATATGCTCATAGACTTCTTTTCAGTTGTGTATAAGTCTACAAAGTCTACAAAACCGCTCTTATCGAGCGCAACGCGGCTATATTCTTAAGTTTTCTCGATCTGCTAAAGAGTTTGACGATTCGTGTGACTGTAATACCTGTCCAAGGTACCCTATGCCGTGGGAGCGACACGTGGTTATGTGGGATTCTTACCGCATTAAAGCTCCCCCGGTGGCCATCCTCGGCGCTGCGTTGAGGACTCCGGGATCTCCAGGGAATGTAACCGGAGCCCTCTAAGCCCGTTGCCCCATCGGGCTCCTCCCAGGTGAGCATAAGCTCGCCACATCCTCTTTGAATCGTAAATGATTAACTAAATTTTCTGTTCTGAGACCAAAAGAATGTTAATGTCATCTAAATAAACATTTATCTTCTATGATTTTAGACTAAAATTATCGCGGAATTGAGACATTTTATTATGTAACGGGTACTCACGATATGCGTTTTTTATTGCCGATATTTCGACCCAGTTGCATGGATCGTGGTCACGGCGAAACTGTGTGTTTCGCCGTGACCACGATCCATGCAACTGGGTCGAAATATCGGCAATAAAAAACGCATAACAGTTTCGCCGTGACCACGATCCATGCAACTGGGTCGAAATATCGGCAATAAAAAACGCATATCGTGAGTACCCGTTACATAATAAAATTTATCTTCTATCGTAACAATTGAGCTAAGTTGAGTTGATACATAAATTTAAATGTTTTATCACGCTTGATATAACAGTGAGATTTTTATACTTATTCGAGACAACTTTCAAATCAAGTCTACTTTAATAATTGGTTCAAAAATGTCTCTATTTTTTACACGGAAAGAATAATCATAAGGGATTTAATTAATATTTTTTATTTATACTACCTATGTACACGGAAAATCTAAGTACATAACTTATTTTGATAAGATTGGTCAAATGTAGGTACATATTTCTCTGTGTGAATTGTATTAATTCTTGTCAATTTCATTATCATATTAATTTATCTTAAAATTTAAATTAAAATAAATAAAAATAAAAATTATTATTAAAAAGTTTCCGTTCCTGTTTACCAAAAAAATTATAAGTTTATGTAGAATCATTTTTCCTGAAGTCTGCTATCTTTCTTTGAAGCAAAATTAAAGAGACTCGATTTACCTACTTGTAATAATATTACGAAACAGACAAGAGACTTCTGACCTGGCACTTGGCAGTTACGAAATAGTCTTAAGTCCAGCGCGCCTAGCACATTCGTTACTTCTACAACAAACATATTTGAAAGTAACCATCTGTCTTTGATGTTGAAAATATTCTTAGAGTGATGTAAATAATATGAGCAGTTTCCTACAAGTTTAGTTACTTTTACGTTAAGAAGATAACGTGGTCTCTTGCTCAGGCCCATGCGTGCTTGGTTTATTTTGATCACCTTTCCATATTTAAACTTTATCCATATTTTTTATATCATACAAGCAGGTAAAGAGTTATCTCCTTATCTGATGTTAAATATCTATTTCGTCTATTCGTTGTGTATTTTACTAATCTAAGATTCTTTCAATCGAGTTCTAATTGGTTAAGGATCCAAATAAGGTCGCCCCCAAATGTTTCGTTACACTGGAGGAGTAAGTTGTAACGTCTGTCGTTGGTAGAAAAAAGTAAGTCTATTAATTTGACACGCTACAAACGAAAATACAGCTGCACTGCAGCACTCTCATAAATCATAAGACCAGTGGAGGAAAGCCAGAAAGTTCGTAAGGCTAAATGGTATCGTGATGATGTTATTGCGTTTGAAGAATTCTACTACCTTTGACAAATTACACACAAAATATTATTTCATAGCACAGTTTCCAATCAACAAGCTACCATTGTGCTTAATGTGTGACATTGTTATTGTTATAACAACAGCTGTTACGTCACCCGCCATCTTTGTTTACCGGAAACAGCGCATGCCGCCGCATTCTATCACGACTTTACTTTCGATAAAATTACGAATACCATCAACATTTTGATTTAAATAAAAATTTGGAGCTGGTTACATATATCCTATAGATGCATTGATGATTTAATATAATTAACAGAAGGACTGTTTCCATTCTGGTAATCGTTTGCTCTTTGAAAGTCTCTGTTAAAGTCCCCCTGAAGACCAGAATTCGTATAAACAGAAAGATTACAGTTACATTCGACAGAGCACATAACAAAAAGAGTGTAAATAAATGCTATATTCAGAAATAAAATAAATTCCTTAGTGGTTAATAAGGGGCGGTAGTGATTTCCTAGTGATTATATTTTTGTCTCTTAATCGGGACGTCAAAGTTCAAATCCCACACTTGCTTCTCCGAATTTTGAAATACTTTTAGAAATTTATTGACACGATTAAGGAAAACACCGTAAAAAATCTTACACGCCTGGGAGTACATTAAAAAGTTCCTAAAAATTTGTGAATTCTACCAACTCGCATTTGGCTAGAGCGGTGGACTATGAACTCAATCATTATCACTCTAAGAGGAGACTTACCCAGCACCGGGACAGTTAGGATAGGATATCGACGAGAGCAGACATCCCACCAAAAGGAAAAGAATTTTCCTCGATATATTTCCTGTAATACACACAAAATTTTATAGAAACATATTACCGTATGGAAACATGATGGAAACACGTGATTTATACTTTTACGATATTTTCCGCTCGCCTTAATCTATGCTCGCCTTACGTGTAGCTAAAAATGTTACCCTGCCATAAAATATAATTATATTCACTTATTATAATCTGTCCGATGAATAATATTTACGAGAATATTAGCTTTTCTGTTGCAATTACAATCACATTCTGTACGTTAAAGTGAGATCATCACCATACGTTGGTCATACAACGACAATTATTATTTGCAAGCCATATACGGAAGCTTTGCTAATATAAACCTTATGTTAATTGGAATAACAGTGGAGACTAGTATTGTTGTAAGTAAAGTTATGTTTGTAACGATTAATCTCCGATGATGTAACGTTAACCGTCATTTTTTAAAGGAATTCACTCAATGTTCTCATTGTACGTTGTACGTTAAACGGCTATTTGAGAGTTTTTTTTAAGATTTTTTGTTTGTTTTGTAGGCACTGACTAGGAAATATTCTCGTATTGACTATCTCTAAGTACTGTTGCCTAACTTGATCCAGAGGTTTTCATAGCGGACCCGTAAATATTTTTTTACGTAATTTATCGCAATAAAAAGATGTCAGTATTTTATACGGTTTTTGTTTTACAGCAGTTTTGATGGCATGGTTGTAAAAAATATGTTTCTTTTTTATTTAATTGATATACCAAAAAATACGCTCAATTCTTAACATTTATCTTATATCTCATAATACATAATGTTATTTATTGCAAATAGTTATAAAAATGCCTAATTAAAACTAATTTTAATTCAATTTTGTTAAGATATGCACCATACTAAGTACAATAGTATTTTTTTGTACTCGGGACAATAGTAATTCCCTATCTTCCGTATAAATTGTCCTAACAAATCCACTCATCAACAATAGTACAACACTACACAAACGTACCGTGTACCGTTGCCCGGCGTGTGAGCGTGACGGCATGACCCAGCGAGACTTCAGGAGTGAGCGAGACGCCAATAATGTAAACAGATGCCGGACAAGTTCAAGTTTGGGGCAGCTTTGTCGTTTTTGTGCGTCTGCGCACCGGCAGTTTCCGATTCGAGTCGTTCTGATAGCCGGATTCTTCAGACTAACATCCAATCCTTGTATTGTTTTAACTGGCTTCTATAATATTACGATGATAAATAACTGGATGTTTGTATCTGTAATCAAAGGATACTTAAATATCATCTACGGTCACCTAGGTGATCCTAGTGGAATAAATCTATTTGCAAGCCACCAAAACGAAATAAAAGTGTTATTTATATTATTTTAAAATTGCCTTAAACAATATTTAAAATATTGTATTTTCAGGGCACCATGATAACATCTTTATTGCGATAAAATACTTTTAATTTGGATTGAAATAATTTTTCATAATGGTGTCAGTGTGATTGTGCCTTAACTTGAAATCTAATCCATAATAGTTATTAGCTTTTTCACAACTTTTGAGACATTCTTTCATAGAATATAATAAAATTATTGTCTAAAGAGAGCTCAGTTCAAATATTTAGGCATCTAAAAAACGCATTTTCTAAAGTCGTAAAGTTGTTTTTACAACATGTATTGGAACGTTTATGTAGTTTCTGTAATTATAGAGCGATTTCCATAATTGTTTCATTATTACAAAGATATTTTTGGGGTTAGTTATCTAATAATATTCATAAATCATCACTTTAATCCCGATATTATCTGATAAGCGATATCAGACAGACTCGACAACCGATATCTTATCGAATTCCTTCGTGGTAACAGGTAAATTGTTATTTCAATACCAGTAGCCATTATGCAACATTTTGAAAAAATTGAGAATGTAATTAAGTTATTTGAAGCTAAAAGCTGCGATAGGGTTGTTTAAAATTGAAAATTCGAGGATCATAACGCACTGTTTATTTTTCGAAGTTATGTGATTGATTATTGATAATACTTGATTTCATTAATAATTATATAAGGTTGAGATTATCAACCGCATTTGTTGTAGTAGATTGTCTAGAATTTGAATTATTATCGCCCTTAGCCATAGATTAGTAAAGATACTTCGCCGCCTTGAAATTAAATAAAGCCAGAAACGGCTTATTAGTAAGTTCTTTTTTGATTTCTTGACAAATAAAAACATTTTTAGACAAAATTTACGAATAAATAACTAATACTGCGTAATTTACATACTAAATAAATAATTATTTCAAATATTTTAGGGACATTTTAGCACGGAGACGTGGCAAAACTTTTTTACGCAACTATTTCAATTCTCAAAACTGGGTACATTTTCTTGTTAGGAGTGAGTAATCTTTACTAATCTATGCCCTTAGCAGATAACCGTGGCCAGCAGTGAAGAGATTTGACATTTGAAAAATTTGATGGTATTCTTTTAATCTAGTTTATCTATGGTGTAAACTGGTAAAGATATTGTCAACACGGGATTACGGCTAAAAATAATTGATTATCTACACTCAATTTCAAAGTGACGTAACGATTCCTTTATTAAAAAGTTATGATTAAAGTAACGCCGATATATATAATCAGGTTGAACTATTCATTTGTAATCCAATATTATTGTAAATTTATTTCTCATTTTCAACTTTATTACCTATGTTTGTTACCTATTCACTTTTATATATCTACATCTACATACTGTGTGCAACTTCGCGTAACTAAATTATAATGAAACAATATGTGTAAATAGGGAAATAAAAAGAAAATACGTTCTACGTTAGTCGCCTTAAATTTCTTTCAAATATTTTAAATATAAGACAACAAGACAAACCTCAAAAGTATATGAGGTCACGTTCAAACTATTTCTATTAATAGATAACATCCGCTTGCATTTGCACCGGAAGACAGATAAAAAGTCGTAGTCGTGTCGTATCGTGTTAACGAGTTCTTGCGAATGTTTGAAATTGCTTTATGACTAAGACCATATACAGAATGCTTAAAATAAACTTATCATTTCATGAGACTTACAAGGAATCGTAATCTTTCATTCCCTCGATAAGGGGAACATATTTTGAAAAAATAAAATAAGCTTTGTATTTTGACAAAGCACAGTGCCTCGTAAGACAAGCATTATAATTATGAAGACAATCATTATATTTGGCTGTCTGATCAAAAGCGTGTGGTAAAATTAAAAAAGATAGTGCGAATTGAATGAGGCGGGAACTTTGTTTTTAGCACTATATTTTTGTATTTTTCTTTCTATTTTACATTTATACCGTTCTACCAACCAGAAAGTTTAAGATTCGATAAGCTCCGAAAATTGCAAATAATAACGGAAAACATTGCAAATAAAACAATTAAACTATTGAATACATAATAAAATAATATAGCAGGTTTAGTTCACGTCAAACTGCCAGTCCGCTCTGAAGTTGTTCCGAGCAGGCAAACCAGAGTTTAAGATTCGATTTTTGAAATTAACCCAATAATCACTAGGAAACGCTAGTATGGCGCTATGAGGAGAAAACATTTATTTATTTTAAGTATAGCTCGCAGCTGGGCGCAGATCTCATTATTTTGAACTTAATGACATACAACTTTTAACAGCGCGCGGGAGAGGTGTCAAAAGGTAACGATTACTAAAACTCGTAAAGTAAAAGAGCCAATGATTGACGATTTGTAGGGCTTTGTATTTTTATTTATAACATAAACTTTAAATAATTGCGACAATTTATTGGACTAATTGCTCTAGTACTGAATTAGAGAAAAATATGCAAAGAAAATATAACTCCTCATTTAAAGTCACTGCTTTATATATCACTGATATTTTTGTATTTTTAGAAAAATAAATAAATAATGAATATTAAGGAAATCCGAAATAGTAAAATTTGTTCCAATTTAGTTATCTAATCAGGTAATTATACAAATTAAAGATTTTTTGCAAGCGGTATTAATTAGAGCAGACTTTAGCAAAATGTTAAAACGAAAACGAAACACCTAGAAAGGGGTAGATTATATTATTGTCGTATTGTTAAGGATCTACAAAGATAAATATTTTTGATTTAACCAAATTATTACATCGGTTTCCCGTTGTTGTACCAACAGTTACAATAAATATTAAACCACTTAAAACTTTTTTTTAGTCAATTTATCACTAATTTAATATCACAGCCCTGTCAGAAGCCGCCGGCTGGCGCACACGTGTGCCAGTGTTGGCCACGTGCGCCCAGTGTGCGCGCCGCCTTACGTTGTTTATTTGTAAAGGGTCCCGTACAAGCCCTAAATATAGCCTAATGTAAATAAAACAGCAAAGGCCTCAGCCTTTCATGTTTTGTGTAAAGATTTTGTATCTGCGAAGCATTAACTGTAATGATAATAACAGTAGGAATAAGTAACTTTAGTTTTCATCTCCTCTGTAGCTTATTTTAGCATTAAAAGCATTGATTAAAAGTAATTTTAATTAAAACGCTTAAAGTAAGGAAAGTTACATTATTCATGCAAAACAATAAATACATAATTTAAGTATTTTAAAGAAATTAAAATAGCAAAAGTGAACGCTGTTCACTTGATCGAAAATGGTTATTGTCGGCCAAATACACCTGTAATCAATTATAGTAATTATTTTAATTCAAAACTAGAAAATAGGATGGCCTAATACTGTTACGAAACATGTATCGGTCCAGCAAGCCCAGGTAGCGTAAAACAAATGTGGCATTGTTCTTGTAGTCAAATTATAGTCATTTCTAGGGATTTTTGGCAACGGAAAAAGAAATGCGTAAGCAAATCCAGTAACGCCAGACAGTATCTAGGATCAACCTAAATCAATTTTTGCCTACCAAAGTGCAAAATTTGACAAGGATAGCCTAAAAATGTAAAGCTGAAGACCATTCATTGACATTATACAAACATTACAATAAAGCAAAATTATTTTACTGAACGTTACTGTCCTCTATAACTCCTTATCACTATATATACTATATAGTAATAGTCTATTTTTGAACTAAGCAGGCACGTAAGTTTTCCTGAAGTATACTTAGTGGACGCAGATAACAGAAGGAAACTAGCGTAGTTATTGCTAATTGTAACTTGCTACAATGCTCAGTCAACACTTGGCATAGGGCTGGCAATGGCATTAAAAAATAACTTAGAGAAATATTTACAAGTAAAATTAAAAAGATTTAGTCAATTTTCTTAAATAAAACTACTTAAAAATTTAAGTCTAAATACATGCGAAACATTTTGTTTAGTTATAAAGATTATAAAAATAATTTAATTTTTAAATTTCTTTCCTTCTTAAGAAAATTTTAGTTTTAAGAACTGATTTCTTACACACAATTACATTATCTGGTAACTATGAACTGGCGTGATGATGAAGTACATCTCAGGAACTCTAGTATGGTATCATTAACTCCGTAGGACTCGTCAATGATGATAAATGCTACAATGGCGTTCCCCTCTTCATTTTCTCTAAGAATAGACAATTTATGCAAAAAAAATTGTAATACTTATGAAGTAAATAAATATATGTTAAAATACACAATATTTTGGTTATACAAAATACTTAACTATTCTATTACATTAGTAGTTTCACATTTTAATATCTACGAAAATACGATGATACAACTATGAGTTATTAAGGTACAATCATAGATATACTACTAATATATCTATAGGTACAATATATAGAATTATGCATTCGTAAAGTTTTATATTCCTATTGCACATAAATCTTAATCCCAGGCGGCGTTTCCTACGTTAAAATGTGATGTTTGAAGATTTTGGGTGTGATAAATTAGATAGATGTCATCTTACGAAAAATAAAATTACAATGAAGCTATAATAAATTCTAAACATATTTTATATGTTCTTCACGTCTTTACTGTAACTGATATAATTAAAAAAAAATACAAAATAAGCAAAAATTTACATAAAGATGTAAATTATAATATTTAATGTATAATTAAAGAAAAAAATTATAAATATTAGACGTAATTTATAATTAAAGATAAAATATAGAGTCTAAATCTCTTGGAAGAATCGTATGAAGGTTGGCTAAACTGGTATATCGTATGGCCAAACTTACTTAATCTTTGCGAATTCATCCAGTTACATATTTTCATAGAAGCGTCATACTTCTACCCCTAAGGCCCGAGGACGGAATAGAGTCTGCGCCAAACTGCTAGTCCGCTCTGAAGTTGTTGCGAGCGGGTGTAGTTATAAAATTTGCTATGGCGACACGATTTATTTTTATATTCAAAACAGACTAGCAGTTTTACGCAGACTAACTATACCTATCTAAAACTATATTATAATATAAATTTTGAGCGTAGCCGATCCATCAGCTTGTAGTAAAAATAATTACTACAAAATATTAAAGGTTATTTGTATTAACGTTAATAAAAACCGGTTTCATTTAAGCGGTCTCGTATTATTCTCTTTTTTGTCGAACCCCACGTCTGAATTAATTTGAATTAATTGAACTCATCCGGTGTAAAGTCAGATGAAACGTTCTCGTAAATCTCTTTTATGGTATTTTACTATTGAATTATTATTATTCTTGAAATTATCCATATGGTCTTATGTAGCCATGGTCGGTTATAGAGTCTTGAAACTTAAAAAAACGGAAACCCTGCCTGAAATATCGGTTTTAAAAGAATTTCTAACCATAAGGCTTAAGTTTGACTTAAGTAAGGTCTAAATTAGTTCTGGAATGTAAGGTATCTAACACGACTTTTATGTTAAGAGTGATTTAATTTTAGACAAAATCTTATTTTACCTGTATATAGTCAAAGAGACAACTAGAAAAAACCGCCAATGATGCGAAAAATGTTATGTTCCAGCACTACTGTTTCCGTTAGCCTTAACTGTATTGTAAAAACGAAATCAACAAAACAAAATGAACAAAAAGTAGGTATATAGACAGCGCGCGGAACCCTGAAACTTCACGAATGACGAAAACACCATTTACGGCAGATTGCATGCATGCCCGTCAGTTCGCGCCAGTTATCTGAAGCGTGTAGTCGTTCGTACGTGCTTTTTTAACTAAAAAGGTGAACACAATGACACAAAAGTCATTGTTTTTTTGAATACCGTGTCCTTGTGTGTGATATAGTGTTGCGTTTTGTGTGATGTGATGTGTGAAGTGGATTGCGCGGCTAATCTGTCGGAAGTTGATGCGCTGGAGTGAAACAGTGTTATGCACTTTCTCCGGGAAATTGCATTCTGTTGACATATTTGGATCTTTTTGCGTTTAGACTAGGGGTCGGCGATTTATTTTAAGCTTCGTTCGGATTAGTCATTCGGGAGTCCACAAAAAAAATTAGCAATTATTGTATATCAAAATTAGTTTATTTCATTTATAGTTTTATTCTCACGTACAACTCATGCGCAGAGCGTTTTTCAATAATGCAGATTCGACCATATACATTTTGTGTGACATGCAGTTTGTAGTAGAGAAAGAATTTGATACAAATAGAAAAAATATAGTATCCCACTAGTTGGCACTGGTCTTACACGGTGGGCACGGCTTCACATACGTTTCAAAACTTTTTTTTTACTAAACTCTTAGCCATGTCAGTTTTTCTAAGTGCAAATTAATTTCTAATACACACACTAATCTATGTACACATAACTTCAAGTCAGCGATTTGAACCCCATATTTGAACTACAAACTCTCAATTTGAGACGCCAAAATATGGTTATATCACACGGTAAAAGATAAAGTTAGATAAATTCTTATCAATACAGTCATAGCTCTAATCTTATAGTAATAGATATTTTTATTACATTACTACCTACTTACCTACATATAAAGTGGTTAAATTTTTTACGAGGAATTAATTCATAATTTCCTGTTTTATTCATAATTTAAACACGAAATTATTCATAATTTCGTGTTATGATTTTTATGTATGATTTTAATGAGTAATATTCAATATTCAATATTACTCATTAAAATCATAATTTAACCACGTAAACACCTACCTATATATATAAATGAATGTTTGTTTGTATGTCCTTTATATTAACCTATTCATTGGATTATGTGATGATCTTTAGCAAAGTTGATGTGCATGAGCCCACAAATACCAATTTTCGACAGATGGTACCACTGTCATCGCAATGAGGGTACAAATTTTCAGTTATATGTATGTCATGTTATTTTTTTTAAAGCGGGCGAAACCACGGGCGCTTCTAGTCTTATATAACGCTCCAATCCCATTTAACGTCTTAAAGTTGAAGAGTGTTTGGTAACTATTTCATTATTTAATTGAAGCACGCAACTAGTATGCAGGCTATCATAATTTTTTACTCGTATCATGAACTTTTGTAATATTGTAGTAGCTAACGAGCATGTAGTCTACCCGATGGTATGTAATCACCGTCGTTCATAGACATCTGTAACCAAATCTATGTAGAAAGGGGTTCCACCCGAAACAAACCACTTATACCTCCGCCACGATGCGAAGAGAATTCATGTAAACAAACCGATATTAGGGTCATCAAAATTTTGGTACTGTAAAAATTACTATTATCCTTGTTTTCATTTTTAATTCAACAAAAAACTTCACAATTAAATTGTATCCATTATTTCTATACCTTATTACATGCAAAGTACTCTCACAACTTTCATATTGTTGCGTATAGACAAAGATGAATAAAATATCCTTATCAGTAAGTAAGTGAAAACCCTGTAAATAAGTGTATGCCAGGTAATAAGAACTTTTGGTTACGATTTTGAAAAATCGAAACAGTCCATCAAAAAAAAAGAGTACGTAAATTTCTTTACAACCCCACTTTTACTGCTTCATTTTAAATTAGCTGCATAATAATTGCTTTATAATCCGACTATTTAAAAAACACAATTGCGTTTCGTTTTATTTAAAGTAGCAAATAATATTTTTTTAAGTGTAAGCTGACATTTTAATTTATCCACTATTTTCGTAGTATATGATTAAATTATTATTTGAAAATAATTTTATTTATACTAATGTATAATATTTTAAATATAACTTTATAATAATAGTTCATTGTTACAAATACAAAAAAAAACATTTTGTTTACATTGACTGCTTAGCTATAACGAAACGCACTCTCCGAATTTGGTCGTGTTACAATGATGTTTACAACATGGCTGCTTACGATTACGAGTACTGTGCGTGTTAATATCTCTGTTATCCATTGTTATTTGTTTGTTAAATATTCCTGTTATAGTGTTGTTCTGTTATTTTGTTGAGTTTTTTTTTGTTTCGTTTTGTTTGTTTTGTTGTTCTTGTTATAATGAGTGATTCCCAACCGGGTCCGAGTGGCCTGCAGAAGTTTTCTTCTCCAAAGAAGAAACGAGCGAGGTGTTCACTCAGTTCCTCGGAGAAAACAGTTATACGTAACATTTATAAAACTATCGAAGAAATGTGGCCAAAAGATAGTTTTATATACAGTAAAGATGTCGCAAAAAAACTGCAGAAACTGCCGGCGTACATTTGAGTACTGTGTACCGAATAATAAAAGAATATCGAACTCATAAACGAGTTTCGTCACCGACTCCAGCTCCTAAAAAGGGACAATAATGGACAAATTGGACGATATGACCTTGAGTGGAATTCGTAGGAAGGTGCACATGTTATTCTTTGATAACGATCCACCAACAATTGAAAAAGTTTTAAATTTAGTGAACGAGGACGACAGCTTACCAAGCTTTAAAAGAACTACCTTTCAAAAAGTTTTAAATAAACTGAAGATTAAATATTTGAAACGGTCGAGACGAAGTGTTCTCATTGAAAAGGAAGAAATTGTGCGATGGCGCTTCTATTATCTTCAAAAAATGTTAAGGATGAGAGAACAAAGACGCAAAATTTATTATTTGGATGAGACTTGGGTTAACGAAGGTACATAAACAATTTTAACTTATTTTTTATATAGAATCAATCATTTCTGTATACTTATTGATCTTTATTTAAACAGTAACCATATAAATTATTATTAATAAGTAGAATTTAAATGTCATAATCAATATTTTATCACATCTTTGGCACACACTGTGTATAAAATTATTTATATTAAAATAAATTAAAGCAATAATATATTATTTGGTTTCAGGACATACAAAAAGTAAAATATGGCAAGACCTTTCCATTGAGTCTGCTCGACAAGCCTATCAGGAGGGACTCTCAACTGGCTTGAAAGCTCCATCGGGAAAAGGGAAGCGCTTGATAGTTGTACACATTGGTATGTTATCATCCTAATATTGTTAGCTTAAGATCACATAATTTTAGATGTGTGTTATCATGGAATTGAAAAAAGTTTTGTAAAAAAATAAACTCATGCATAGCTAATCAGGTTAACGTAAAAGTATAGTTTCTATGCCATATAGTCAATATATGATCACTAGACTGCTACATGTACTTTTCACATTTTAATATTTATCATTTTTTTATAGGTAACGAGGATGGATTTGTGGAAAATGCAGACTTAATTTTCGAAAGTAAAAAAGGTGAAGGCGACTATCATAGAGAGATGAACTCGAAGGTGTTTGAAGAGTGGTTCTCTAGAACTCTGGAAAAATTAGAACCAAACTCCATAATTGTAATGGACAATGCCCCATATCATTCTCGACGCTTGGAACGAGTTCCTTCTATGAATTGGTTAAAAAAAGACATACAAAGTTGGCTAACAGAAAAAGGTATCTCGTTCCAAGCAGAGATGATAAAAGCACAGCTTATCGACTTGGTAACACCTGAACGGGAAAAATACTCAGCATTTGTATGCGATACAATGGCGAAGCAGCACAACATTGAGGTATTAAGATTACCACCGTACCATTGCGAATTAAATCCTATCGAGTTGATATGGGGCCAAGTAAAAGGCCATGTCGCAGAAAAAAACAAAACATTTAAAATAATTGATTTAAAAAAATATTAAGTGAAGCAATTAAATCTATAACTTCTGCGGCATGGCAACAATGTGTCAATCATGTAATTAAAGAGGAAAAGAAAATGGCAGAACTTGACGGCATTTCAGATAATGTAATTGACAATTTTATTATTCGAGTGACAGACAGTTCAACAAGTCCATCAAGTTCTGCCAGTGATGAAGAAGATGAATAATTTATTTATGATGGTATTCTTTCCCGTTTGATGTAATTCCCGTTTGACGTAAATTTGATGAATAATAACAACATGTCTGTAATTTTGAACAAGACTCTTACAAACTATAATAATTACAATCTGGAGTTTACTAATATCTGCATTCTCTTTATATATAAAAGTACTAACTGGACTAACCTTCGAAATTTCTTCAGGAGTCTTATTCAAAATCTATAATGCGCGGCCAAAAAACCTTAAGGATTTGTATTTTTACATGATGTATTACATACTTGTAATTTGTGCTATTTAATTTAATCATTTTAACCCGTTCATACATGTAATAATAGCTAAATAAATATGTACAAAACTCCACGTTTTTATTTTTATTTTTAGTTACTACTAAACCAATTTCAATTTTATTTTCCAATCTACTCTGGGAGTAGAGTATTTACTAACTTACAGTCTATTTATTCTCTTAGAGTCCAAATACGAGACGTGTACATATTGCCATGGAGGATATTAAACTACCATTACTCTAAATTACATTATTTTATTCATTCTGATTAAAATATAATATCACACAGCGTAATATCTAAGAAAATTGTATAAATTCACTTAATACGCATTTAAATGCTGATTTAAAATATATCTTGCGAGATTATTCTCGAAATCTAATTAAACTCAAGGTCAAATATTTATTCACAATATTTAATTCAAACCAGACATTAGGTATAGTGTATAGAATAGGATAGAAAATAACGGAAATTTTCTTTTATTTTACATAATATTATACATTAATAAATTGTGCTAATGAAAAAAGGTTATTGTTATATGCCCGTTATCGGTTGCTAAGCGACGATTGTTAGTAAACATTCTTCTTCCAATTTGGCTGGAGTATAGCACATTTAGTTACACTCGTTGTCAGTAGGTATGTCAATGGGCACACCCTTTTAAACTAAAACAAAACTTTATTTTCTCCAAAAAGACAGCATAAATACTACAAATCGACAAATTTTGGTAGGCAAAAAGTATAGATTGAGTACTCATAAAGGGCGTATATTTCAAAAGAAAAAATGTACGTACCATGCAGCTTGCAATATTTGTTGCATATACGAAAGTTGATGTGGAGATGCCATTTGTGATAGTAACTAAAAAAACGGTTTTTGTTGGTTGGATCTATTTTGCATAACTACGTCCAAATAATCTAAACATTTTTTTATTATTTTGGCCACGCTTAGTCTCAGGCCACGTCAGCGGCAAATATTGTAAATCCTTGTCTTGCACTGACTCACAAATTACTCGCCTCTATAAATACTTATGCAAATAAATGATTGGAATTGATGACTTAATAATATAACAGATAAATGTAATGAACTAAGTGAATACGATGCTTGTGCTTCAGTCGTGATGTTATTACCATGAAATCTGCTTAAAAGCAATTAATTATTCGCCATTTAGTATTTCAATTTATCGCAGCAATTAAATTGAAATGTTTTGCTTAAAATTTTCCTCGTTGGCAAAATGTATTTACGTTTGTGTTCTTCCTATTATTATTATTCTTCTTATGGTCGAATTTCGAAATATTATTGCATTTGATTTTAGGAAACAATACATTCGCATTTGATGGTTTTTATTTATGTAAGGTGCTTATATAACTATCAGATAAATGAAATAGGTTGACAAACAGAATATATATCAAATTCTCGTGTCACAATCTTAGTTAGCGTACTCCTCCGAAACGGCTTTACCGATTTTCACCAAATTTTATATGCATATTCAGTAGGTCTGAGAATTGGCTACTATCTATTTTTCATACCCCTAAGTGAAAAGGGTTGTTCACCTTAACATTTTTTTATTTATATGGCAACACAACGTTTGCCGGGTCAGCTAGTAAAGCTATACAATTATTTTGTCTTTTCCTATTTACATATACCTATATAGTCTACAACTATAGTTTTAAAGTATATAAAACGTGACAGACTGCAATAAAAAGTTTACTGAATCGTAAAATAAACAGCATACTTTTTAATAATCAAATCAAAGTAATTTAACTGTGATATGAATTATATTTTTATAATCGATAATTGGTAAAACCATAATGAGGTTATTATTATGTTTGATTTACCTCTTTTTGCTATTCATAAGCCGTTATTATCCTTATAACTGTGTTAAACATTGTTGTATTACGGTTTGAAGAATGTGATAAGTCGGGCACATTCAGTTTCTGCTTTATAGGCATTTATTTTTAAAAAGACAGGTTACATGAGAAAAACTTAACTATAAGGAAAACTTTTTAATAAAGTTTTTCGTTATTCTTTATTCTTTAAGCTTTATTAAGAAGTTTTTCTTTAAAGAAGACTTTTTTAAAGAAAAACTTTTTAATAAAGGTTTATTTAAGTTTATTTAAATGAGAATCTTTTTAATAAAGTTTTTCTTTATTAAAAGATATTATTTAATTCAGGTGTACCCATGTAACGCATTTAGAAGTATTTATGTAGGTACTACAAACTGAACAATTTTCAAAAATATATTCAACCAATTTAGTCTTAAATGCGTACCTACATTGTTTATTTGGGCAGGTATTTTACTATATTATTTTCTAAATTGCAGTTAGTAAGTTAAAGTATTATTTTATTAGTAAGTCCAAGGCACTTTACACCGAAGCTTTCCTATTTACTCGTCAGAGGTAGCAACTCTGTGGCCGACCTCCGAGTTCTCAGATAGGACTGTAATAATATCTGAGGTTGATTATGATTGACGTTGATTGTGACAACGACCCATGTTGCGAACCTGTCAACATATTGGTCTGGTAGTCCCAGGTTCGATCCCCGCCAGGTCCATATGATGAATTTAGATTTCACTGCTGGGTCTAGGTGTTTGTGTATTCGTTTTTGTGTGTGATCACGGTACGGGAAAAATCCCAGTGTAAAATGATGTAAAAAGCGTTATTATAACAGATGAAGCACATGGTCCTTTTTCTATTATTTTTATTATATTTTACAAAAAGTTATGAATACTCATCCCACACTTAACCAATCTTGTTAACATTGAGTCATCCAGGATGATACAGAGTATATTAGGTGATGTATGAGTAATATATTACATAAATGGTTTTTTTCCGCCGTCACCACCTCTTGGGCTGTGAGGTCAGTTTTATAAATATGTTATACATGTTATTAAGGACATGAACTCTGTTATCGGAAATATTTGATCAAACGTTTCCTGCTTCGCATGCTTTGCATTTGTCGCGAACTCTTATTTTATATATTTTTATAATATAGGAGTAGCCGATAATCATGCAGTCCATCTGATGGTAAGTGGCTACTGCCGTCCATGGACATCTGTAATCAACCCCAGATAAGATTAGTTTCCTACCTGTGGTCGGCCACTGATGCGCCGCTATCCCTGAGCACTAAGCTGGAACGCCTCGGAAAAATATGTCTTCCTTACCACACTCTTCAAAGCAGAACACAGCAGCGCCTAACACTGCTGTTATTAGGTAGAAATAGGTGAGGCGATGGTGCCGTCTGAGTCGGGTTTTACCACCTTCAAACCATATTTAAAATGATCCTACAACATTATTTCATAGTAGTATATAAATACATTTCGTTATTTGTTTAAAACTGTACTTAATTTTGTTTTAAACAAGAAGTTTATATTCCCATAAACATAGATGGCGCTGTTTTACATTCTATGGCATATTTTTGCTTTTGTATTACATTATACAGGGTGAATCTCCATAAAGTGCACATATTGAAACAGGTAAAATTAAACCGCATTTTGTCGACAAAAAAATATAAAAAAAATTAAAAAAATTTTTTTTTTTGGGTTTTACGACCTTTTGAATTTTTTTTTGGGAATTGTGCACCTGAAGTAAATAAATCGCTATAACTTTTAAACTAAGAGGGTTATCAGGTTCAAACAAAAATAACAATGATTGCCAATGATAGGCCGTACTGATCCATGAAAAAAAAAACAAAAAAAAATCATCTTCCCAGGAAAAAAATGTCAGATTAGTGCAAAAAAGCACTTTTTTTAGGTAAAATTTTCAGTATAGTCAGACAATTGCAGTTTACATATTGTAGACATGTAGCTGCTTTAAATATAATTTTATACTGTGAGATAAATTTTATTATTGATCTTAAATGACATGGGGCTCTTCAAAAAAGATGCAAAAAGAGCTCTCCTACAAATCCGGCGATGCATTGGCGACTCCTCTGGTGTTGCAAATGTCCATAGGCGACGGTGACTGCTTTCCATATAGCAGCACGTCTGCTTTATCATTAGGCTCAAATATAAAAAAAAATGCTCGAAATTTTGTTTTAGTCAAGATATTGAAATCAATAATGGCAATAATCATCAATGGAAATCCATTGTAACCAAAAATGGCGGTGTTCTAAATTAAAATTAATTTTTTCTTTGTTCCCATAATTATTGTTATCACATGACTTAAAAACTTTGCAGATTTTAGATATAAAAGGCATATTTATTTAGGCAATATTTTATAGCAAACTTTTGTTGGTTTAAAACTGTAAACAGTTCCGTTTTAAACAAAATAATTATGTTTAAAACCGCACCGCGGTCAGTTTTAAACATATCTAGTTGTAAAATGTACAACACAGATGTCGCTGTACGAATCCTGAAACGCGGTGACGAGTTTACTTTTCAAAACTATAAGTGTCGGAGCATCCTAGTTGCGATTTGGAAGCGTAGCAAATATATTTTTAGGCTATTTTTGTAAGGGCTATATACATATAAATAAAATTGGAGTGTCTGTTTTTAAAATTGAAATAAACGCATTTTACTACATGCATATGAATATACATACGGTACATACACCAATTTATTTTCACAATTTTTGTCTGTCTGTTTGTTCTGGCTAATCTCTGAAATGGCTGGACCGGTTTTGACGGGACTTTTATAGGCGGGTTATTTCATTATTAAAAACAGACACTCCAATTTTATTTATATGTATAGCCTAGTAGAGCCCGCAGCTTCGACCGCGCTTAAAAAAATAACATGGCATACATATAACTGAAAATTTGTACCTTCATTGGAATGACAGTGGCGCCATCCGTCGAAAATTGGTTGGATCAACTAAAAATTCGGAAACCTTCGTGGGCTCATGCAAAACAACTTTGCTAAAGATCATCACATGATCAAATACATAGTTTACGATTCTATAAAGGACATACAGACAGACAAACATTCTGTTTTATATAAATCGATTAGAGAACTTGTCCAAATGCTCCTTTGTGAAACTGACTTTTAGAAACTTTCACAAGCCTTAAATGTTTTGACAATTAAAATTGCCTCTGTCATTTATTTGTCATCATTTTCGTTTAGTTCGTTTGAAAATATTAAAAAAAATAGTTTTTAGAGCATTTACGAATGAAACGGTATTTCTCCGCACTTTTTCTTAGATTTCGTGTTTAACTGCACATGTCGGCATTCTTCCGCTTAAATCACACCATGACAGTCGGAGACGTAATGGGAAAACGGTCAACCATTTTACGCATGTGTGAGCCTGTGTCAGCCATTTGTGGCTTCCTTCAATTACAAGGCGGGGAGATATCTTTACTAAACTATGTTTTCAGCTGAAAAACAGTTTCAATCGAACAGTAATTAAAACATGAATAAGAGTTTGTAGTTATAGAGTCAATAGAGTATCGTGTACCTGTTTATTGCACTTGACGGGCTTTCAGTTCAATTCTAGGGCATTTAGCGTGACCCACTTGGTGAACCTTCAATCAGTTAACAATGCGATAACTGAACCGTTTGCTAATCGGAGTTCCGCTGCTCGTTATAATTATCTTTTAATTCTAACTTGATCCAATCGCAAATAGATTTTGGCTCTAATGCTAAATTCACTAGTTTTTTTAATTATATAGAAATAGGAAATGAACATAGTAGAGAGAGTAAAAAATAGGATATCAGAAAAAATGTTAACTCAACAAATCTAAATAGTTTGTAGTTTTTGATTTAGTAATGAAAAACTAAAGTATTTTTAATAACATTTTACTTTATAAAAATATTCTTTTTTATTTGCTGCTTAAGATCCTTAAGATCGATTTTTCTGTACGTCATTCTGAATCGAATGCTATCTCTCACGGTTTTGAACCTGTTAACTAAACTAAAAATCTAAATCTATGGTAGAGTAAGACTGCATAAGAGAGGATCATGTCGTTCGCTGCCACAGCATATCCCCAAGATGTGCTAAGAATCTTATATCCAATACAATATAGTTATTTATTGTATATAGTATTTAAATTCCCTGATCGCTCTTACCCCTTACGTACCTTACCGCTTAATCTAATAAGTGCAATAAATACCTGCAAGTAAAGTAGCAAGATAACTACTAGAAGCTATCTGAGTAATTTTAAGGACGTCACCCCTTTATCAGTACAAGTGTCGTGTGTTGAGAACGGACATTTAACAAGCGTTTTGCTCATGTTTTGCTAGTAGGTACATTATGTATTACATGTTTTTATACGCAATTTTGCCCCCTTAGGGGATGATTTAAAGGCGGTAGAACCTTCTGTGGTTCGACTTGTCGGCACCACTGCTAGACCTATTTCTGTGTAATAACAGAAGTGTTAAGCGCTGCTGTGTTTTGGTTTGTAGAGTGTTGTAAGGGAGACTTTTCCGAGGCGTTCCAGATTAGTCCTCAAGGGTAGAGACGCATCTGTGGCCTCAGGTAGGAGTCTAATCTTATCGGGGGTTGATTACATTACATGGTCCAATCAGGTGGATTGCATGGTCGTCTGCTTCCTTTAATTAAAAAAAACCCTTAGTATAGTAAGAAGTATTTCTTTAAACACCCCCGTATTTTCACCTATTTTCTTCAGGTTTTTTTTTTAAATTACTAGGTCAATGGCGTCGGTGATCAGATGTCACGTGACGGGCGCGACACGGATGTCAGGCACCGTGTCCAAGCCACATCTAGTACACTCTCTCCAGGCTAATGAAAGTTTAGCTCGATTATTTACTGTATTTGTTTATAAATTAATTGAAATTAATACGATATACTTTTAAAGTAAATGCAATTATTATGTGTAATTAATGAAGTGTGGGATGGCGTATTGAATTGTAATTGGCATCTTTGCCGCGAATCCGACTCACGCTCGGCCATTTTTTATTATTAGTTTTACTAAAATTTAAAATATAACCAAAACAAGTTGAACAAACCTTTTTTACGATAAAGCGAAAACAAAACGTTGAGAAACTACATTTAAGGTACAGAAACTGTATGTTAGTGTTAATTTTTTTAGTTGTTTTTTATTATTTGTGTGAATATCCGTCATTAAATAACAGAATATTGTATGCAAATTTCCATAGGTTACCTATTATAGGTACATATATAAAATATACATAAAGCTCTAGTTACGACATACACACGGAATAATGGACGGACGGACGGACGGATGCACGGTATAAGCTTAGATTTCCTTTCTGGACGGAATCCTTAAAATAGGATCAGTTTACTGGACAAATCCGTTAAAATGTCCTTTTTATTTCAGTATATATGTCCTTCAGAATAATCTAAACATATTGTTACATGATAAACATTTTAGAATCAGTTTACTGGACTGGATCATTTTAAGATCAGTTAATGGACATATCCGTTAAAATGTCCTTTATATTTCAGTATATATATCCTTCAGAATAATCTAAACATATTGTTACATGATAAACATTTTAGAATCAGTTTACTGGACTGGATCATTTTAAGATCAGTTAATGGACATATCCGTTAAAAGATCCTTTATATTTCAGTATATATATCCTTCAGAATAATCTAAACATATTGTTACATGATAAACATTTTAGAAGTGACAAGCGATTCTAGTAATAGGTATATTAGAAATCAAACACAGCTTTATTATTTCAAGTAGACAATCCAGTCTTGCCCTATAAAACTGAAGATTTTTATTAATCTGTGATTATTTTATATTGTCATTCATTTTGACATTTTACATAAATAAACTTAAGTTACGCAAATATTAAAAAAATAACACAAAGGACTAAACTGATTTAAATAATAGACTATCGCCCGTTATTTAAATTGGGCCACAAATTCAATCGTACGGTAGAACCCTTTTTGGTTCGACTCCGGCGGCACCACCACCACACCTATTTCTGCCTCATTACAGCAGTGTTAAACGCTGCTGTGTTCTGGCTTGAAGGGTGTGGGAGACATACTTTTCTGAGGCGTTCCAGTTTAGTCCTCAGAAGTAGCGGCGCATCGTTGGCCGACCTCAGGTAGGAATATCTAATCCTATCTGGGGTTGATTACAGATGTCCATGGGCGGCAGTAGCCACTTACCATCAGGTGGACTGCATGCTCGTTTGCTACTCCAATAGTAAAAAAAAAACCATCCCCAATGTTACCGCAACTAACTTTAATATAAATACATTATACTTATAATTTACAACACGCGGGCCCCATAGAAGTTTGGACGATATATAAAATAAATTAATAATATTTTATCGCGGGTCACGTTCTCACAACCAGCTTTGAGGCATGCCTCAAATTTAAATCCATACGCAGGTGACCTTGGGTAACAGGGTACGGTGTTAGTAGCAGCGGATTTAAACGCTTATAGAGCTGCTTACGGTTATCAGGTACGGTGTTAGTAACAGCGGATAATATTTAGGTACTCTATTTGAAAGCCTGTCAAAAATACAGGAATGAAATTACTCGGCTTAGCTATTGTCTTGATATTATCTGGTTATTTGAAACTAGTGGAAATTTTTGGTCGTTCTCGGGTTATAATCGTCTAATCTTTTCTGAGGTTCAAACAGCTGTCCTTCTGCGGAAGAAACCACTTTACTAAGCTACTTTTATAAAAAAATCTTAAGAGAGACTTTACTAAAATCATTGGAATGTAACTTACTATTTTTACTCTCTCTTACTCAGTCTTACTGCTGGGTACGTCTCCTATTGGAGCGAGAGAGATTTAGGACCAGGTTGATGAACTATAGCGAAGAAAAGAAGCTTTCTTTTTTTATACAAAAAATTACAATATTTTTACCCGCTTTCCGCTTACACTACACCCAACTGCGTGCAGCCTAAACTACCTAATCTAATCATTTGGTTGACTGCTGCTCCGCTCACGAGGATTTTGTCACCATTGTAGTCGAATTGAGTCATTGTTACACAGTTTACGAGTGGATTCGGTTAAGTTGACCTGTTGTAACCGGGTAATATGAATGTCCAGTAACATACGACCCTGGACTTACGATACGATTTTTAAATTTCACGCTGGGATCCTGAATAATTTTGGATTAAGAGTAGCCTGTTACTCTGTATTGTTTGTTATTGAATTTAATCAATTATTACACGATTTTGTTGATGGAAATTTAATAGTCAAAAAGGTTTTTTTTTTGTATAAAATTGTAGCATCAAACGAGCATGCATTACCTGATGGTAAGTGGCTACTGTCGCCCATAAACATTTGTAATCAACCCCAGAAAAGATTTCAGTTCTGAGGTCGGCCATAGATCCGTTGCTATCTCTAAGAACTCTGTTCGAACTAGTAAATATATCTACTTTACCACACCCTTCAAATCAGAACACAGCAGCGCTTATCACTGCTGTTATTAGGCAGAAGAAGGTGTGGAGTTGGTGCTTTCGGGGTCGAACCACGAAGGCTTCTACCACTTTCAAAGTAAGTCATACCGAATAGCTCGTTAAAATGATTGTAATCATCTAAATTAGTAAAATTAATCAAAAATGTCCTTAACTATTTTGGATGATACACATTCTACGCATTCACATATTTATGTGGTAGTGGTGATGTAACTTGCATCTGCTTCCTAAAGGTCAAGGACTACCGGATCGGTTCCCGGTTACGTCAGTTTAATACAAGTTCCGATAACAAGTTGTTAAACAAAAGTTGTTGTTGGGCAAAAGTAGCGAAGCTTTTAGATTTATTGAAAATATTGATTCTCTTTTAAGAAAATGTCCATGAAACCACTTACTAGAAATTGTGAAATTTTGATCATAGGTAGGGAAAAAATTAACAGATAGATCGAATATTAATTACAGACTTATTTTAGTTTGATTTATTTATTATTATTGACATTTATTCAGTAATATTAAGTTTTATTATATTGAAATCTAATTATATAAATGGCGTAAAATTCTGCCATAGTATGATCTATTGAATTTTAATTATGATAATTTTATTGTGTGTAATTTTTTGTATTCAAATAATAGATAATAATGAATACTTTAACATTAGAATAATTTTGTACGTCAGCGATGACAAAATGGATAGTATTGTATTTTTAAAATATGTATATTAAGCATTTCACAAATAAATTTAATTTGATTTGATTTGATTAGAACATCGTATGATCGCGTCTTGATACGGTACCGCGAATGCTACATTTCAAACAGCTATGTTTTCCCGTGCGTTCTTGAATATCACATCAAAATTTATCGGAATTTTGAGGAATATGAATTCCTGTTCGATTCAATTGTAAACAATGAACCAGTGCCAGATTAGCTCATAAACAAAATAAGCGATTACTTAGGGCATCACGTCTTAGCCACTAGAAAGAATTAAAAAATCCCCACTTTTTATGGGGACCACATGAGTGGATTAAGGCCTCAAGAAGTCTTAATCGTGCAATATGAAGAACACGTAATAAAACGTCAGTATTGTACGTTGAAAGCATTCGCCACTTGTCTAATCCCTTGCAAGTTCCCTAGGTACTTTCGCTGCCCATAACGCGCTGGGCTAAGGTCATTGCCGCATTCTGAGACGTGCGTCAAAACTAGGAAGTGATTGCATTCCACATCACTCGGTCCTATGTTGTACATTCCTTGATAAATCATCCTTTGTTGGCTTTGGCTGATTAAGCTATTATAAATGCTACACGCTTGTCTAATTTCCTTTATAATCCAGCGGGTTTTTTTAATATAGAAGTAGTAGAAGTTGGCACTCAAAGTCTAGATAACATATATTAAGTTAGCTTAAGATTTCGTAATGTAATACACAGCTGTCTATGTCAAAAATACATAAATAAATAAATGAGCACGCAGTCCATCGGACGGTAACTGGTCATTGATGCTAAAAACATCTGTAATTATCCGAAGATGTGATGAGAGTTCTTCCTGAAGTGGAGGTTTAACCTTCACTGCTGCTGTAACTGCTTCAACTGCTTCAAGATAGGAATAGGCGTGGCAATGGTAACTCGTCAAAACTTGGTAAAATACAGAGAAACTAAGAAAAAAGCTTATTATTACAGGTAATTAACAGGTAATTAAACGGATTAGTATCCAAACGTGCCAAAAAAATTTTAACGCATACGAACGAACTTATTATTGAAGGTAACCCTCTGTGGTTACCTAATAATGAGTCCGACTCCGGCGGCACCACCGCCACACCTATTAGTAATAACAGTAGTGTTAAGCGCTGCTGTTCCAGCTTAGTCCTCAGGGGTAGCTGCGTATCTGCGGCCGAACTCGAGTAGAAATCTAATCCTATCTGGTGTTGATTACAGATGTCCATGGGCGGCAGTAGCCACTTACTATCAGGCATGCTCCTCTACTACTATTTTATATAGAATAGGCAAACACAAACAATCAAATTATCGTTTATTAGAGTGCTTCCAAGTAGTAAATACCAAGCAGACATGTAAATTGCAGATCAAACGAGTGTTTGTACAACTGTTAAAGGAGTGCCCTTATCACTGATAACGGTGAATGACATAGATTTACGAAGGAAACGTTATATTTAGACGAGCGTGGTGCATTATTCACATGATAATATAAAATGTAATGTAATAAAATTATAATTTGCACTTATTTATTTATTTTTGTTTGTCGGAGATGCAGCTATTATTAAATAACGTTTCGTGGTTTTCATGTGACAGAAAAGATAAACCTATTTACAGAAAGGATTATTTTTCTATTGTCGTTAGGATACCAGAAGAAATCTATTTAAGGTTGATTAATGAGGTTACTGGTGGCAGTAATCATATAATATAATGAGATAAACTGTATGCTTTTTCGCAATTTCAATGATGAAACATATACTACCGACAAAAGTATATAATAGCGTTTTCTTTTTAATTCAATATTAGGTAATTGTAATATCAAAAAATCTCTCTGTGAGCCACAATGATATACTTTGTTTTACTTACACCAGTTAAGAACATATCAGTGACGCAAGCTTATAAGATTTATGTAAGAAAATTCTCCTAACTCGCATCATAATTCTTGCTTACTTTTGTTTTACTTCAATCAGGAGTCCATGTTACGTTGTTATAACGTGTTATAACGGAGGCTACGACCGTGACCGCTAATTACCCCGTGTTGTATGGTCCACCACCACTTTTGGCCACGATACACCGTTACACATGGTATATTGTATTGTCCGATGGGAGCTCATGCGTGCATTGAGAAATAAGTAAATATAAACTTTTTCGGGATATTTGCAATTTAGCTTAAACAGAATTTGAGTCTTTACGAAAGTCGGTTGCAGATATGTTGCAAATTGCAATCTTGGATTAAAATTAATAATGATATAAGTATGTCCAACGTACATCTTTAAGGCAACTCAGCAACAGCAACAGTTCCAGGGTAACACAGTATACAAGACAAACCTACATAGGGTTTATATGAATATTTTGCAATTGTGAACCAATGTATATTTTATGGTATTAAATAAATAAAAAAGGATGAATAAGAAACTGAACTGTATATAATTTTAAAGTAACTGCCAAATTATCAGCTTGTGTACACTGTTGTTTAATGACAAAACATACCTCCAAAATTTTTATAAAATTGATTAACATGTACAATTTCTTTCTACGATTTTAAACACTCTACAGATAACATATACATATTTTTTCGATTTTTGTAGACTTTTTCAGTTGGAAATATTAAAAAATACATTGATAGAGAATGCCACAAACATCAACTGAAAGTCTATTTAATTCTAAAACTATTATTTGTGCTGTTATAAACGTAGGCAGATTAGCTTACATATAGCTAAATCAAGATGTCTATCACCCGATCTCAACGGAACGCGTAAACAATTCGTTTCCACTACTTTCTAGCTTCTCGGTAAGATTTCTATTAAGACTGTTATCACACGAGGATTAACCCAGTAAATCAGAGTTACTAATGGGAATTTAACCTAGTAACATCTGTTATCATCATCATGGGTTAATTACTGTCCTTATCTTGGGAATAGGTCTAGTAAAAAAGGGATGCGGTCATATTCTTTCTTTGGGATTACGCGTATAAATAGACATTTGATATATTTTTTGTTTAAAATCATTTAAATCTTTAATATCAATAATCTTTTTAGTGTTTATATGTGTAGGTTTATTACTACGTTCGCGGTTATGTTTTTTAGTATAGGTATTCTTAACTTTATAGTCGTGGTGGTTCGTTTATAGTGTTGGGTGCAAACAATAAAATTGTTATATTGATTATTTTTCAAAAACTGGGATTTCTATGGAAACGAAGGAGTTTTATCTTGATATAAAACTGCATATTAAGGCCGTACATTACGAAAATATAATAATTTTACTTCTAAAACGCAAAAGGATCCAAATATGCCAACTGTATAAATTACAGAAAATAACCATCAATTTTAATTTCACAGTATGCCAAAATTATTTAAAATCTAAGCTTTAGACAATAAGTAACGTAACAACACTTATAAATATCTAAAACTACTTTGAAAGTGACAAGAAGTGTGTCTAAAGTGTCAAGTGTGACAAAGTGTGACGAAGTGTGGCAAAGTGCACCAATGTCGTGAACGATGCAGAGGCAGTTAAGCAACGTCAGCATCCACTCCTACCAGGACTATCAGCCTGCACGGAGATATGGTAATTTAATTAACAGTTGATACCCTTTCTGACCCCTCAGGGGCAAACTACATATTGTTCGTTAAATACGAGTGAAAAGGAGATGTTTCAAAATGTATGGGCTCCCGGCCACCTTTTGTACACTATACTAAAAACTAAGATAACATGCAAAGAACAATTCGTAGGGGTTCATTTTCTTCAAATCATGTTCGTTTAAATGTTAAAAAACAATAATTTACACTTAAACTTGCAACACAGTAGTTGAAAAACATCATGGCGGTAGTGATTACCGTAATAATGTCATCTGTCATTCTATTTTAACTTACTATATACATTATATACTTTTTAATATATTTTTTCGCGAATGGGCGTAGATATATAAATATTGTATTGTATGTATTGAGAAACAATACCTATATTTGATAAACATTAATTATATTTACTTTCATAAATCTTGACTTAAAACAAACATACCAAAATATGCACTTCTATACCAATTTATTTTAGTTAAAACATTTAAACGTGTAAATAAAACAACTTTAAGTACACATTTACATAATATTTTATTTATTCTTCACTTAGATACATTATTTATTCAATATCTTCCCTTATCAATA
Organism: Epargyreus clarus clarus; assembly: GCA_014595695.2. Lineage (NCBI taxonomy): Eukaryota > Metazoa > Arthropoda > Insecta > Lepidoptera > Hesperiidae > Epargyreus > Epargyreus clarus. Next base: position 214,459 of record JACTTY020000151.1, read on the forward strand.
TTTTCATCCAATCATGTAGCAGGTTCTGTAATATCCTGTGACGATCTCAGCCCAAACATCAAACAATGGTCATAATGTGAACGCAGCTACCTACGAGTACGATTCGTTGCCCAGCGATGCAGTTGCAATAATAACTGATTATTTTGTCATCCCAAGAATGTCCTTGTCTTGCTATTGTAGTTATCTAAAAAAGAGAAATAACGATTATATCACGATTAATACAAATAACTGATGTATATTTTACCTGATGATATTGAATCCTTGTCAACACAATCCACAGCGATCGCACGAAAATCACAAAAGTCCATAAAACATAAGCTGGGTAAACAAGTAAGGTAGAATCAGTCCAAAATCGTAAGCAGCACAGAGCAAAAACATATTCAGAATTGAAATGGAATCTTCTCATCAGTACATATTTATTCAACGTTTACATTGGATTCCTAGTATATAATATGTATATATCCACTTTTACACATATCAAATTGACAACTTCTTCTTTTTTAATTTGACATGCACTTACATCTATAAAACCAGATACTATTTAAAAGGTGGTTTTGTTATAATTAATTAAATTCAGAAATAATGACGGGATACCCAAAAAGAACGCATGGTTGTAAAGTACTAAGGTAACAATAACTTTACGACAAAAACAGCGAAATACAGAATTACCGACATCCAAAGAGTATAGTAACCTATGTGTGGGGTACACATAGGTTCCCTGACTGACATCGACAGTTTTGAAAACTTGACATTGACAGTATTCCGCCATATTTAATATTTCAATGAGGAATGCTTATTTTAAATATTTTTCAACAGGAATACTTTAGGTTATCAAAATATATGTGTATTTTTCTTCAATTATACAAATTATTCGTGTTTTTTAGATATAGTGTACATGAGATGGCCGAAAATGAAACATCTCCTTTAACGTGTTTGAAATCAGTTTATTTTCTTTGTAGTTAAGAAATAGATATTCCTGTATTAAATAATAATATAAGTATTCTTGCATTGATCTGCAATACTGGAAATTATTTATGTAAAAACTAATTTATTAATGTTTTAAGTCCGTAAGACCCCAGATCTGTATATTATCTTTATCATACAAAGACTTGTACTATTATCATACTGTTTTATTATCCTTATTTAGTGAAGTAAGTAAAACTAAGAAAAACCCACTTTAGTTCATCAGGGTCTTAATATAATCAATGAACTAATCACCCGTATCAACCCCTCAGGGTCGCAGTAAAAGCACTAACTAACTGACCACCTGTTTTAACGTCTACGGCCTCAGTACAAGCAAAAACTAATTGATCACTCGTTCTAACCCTTTAGGGCCGTAGTATGATCAATAAGTAACAGCTCACCCGTTACAATCCCTTAAGGTCGAGTTTAAGCTATAACTCATCACCCGTTGCAGCCCCTCACGGCCGCTGTACAAGCAATAAGTAACACCTCACCCGTTGCAACCCCTCAAGGCCGAATTTAAGCAATAACTAACTCGTCATTCGTTGCAACCACTCACGGCTGCAGTATAAGAAATAAGTAACACCTCACTCGTTGCAACCCCTCAAGGCCGAGTTTAAGTAATAACTAAATGATCACCCGTTACAACCCCTCAAAGCTGAGTTAAAGCAATAACTAACTCATCATCCGTTACAACCCCTCAAGGCCAAGTTTAAGCAATAACTAACTCATCACCCGTTCCAGACCCTCAAGGCCAGTTTAAGCAATAACTAATACCTCACCCGTTTTGACCCCCCAGGGCCGCAGTATGAGCCGGGCGGGTACGCGGCGGCAGTGCAGCAGCGTACCAACATGACGCAGCGGGAGGACGCGCTCAAGTTCGAGCAGGGGCGCATCAAGGCGCTGCAGGAGGAGCGGCTACACATACAGAAGAAGACCTTCACGAAATGGATCAACAGCTTCTTGCAGAAGGTGAGATATTTAAACTGTTTTAGTTAGGAAGTTATTGATAACGGGCTGTGGCCAGCGGTTTTACTCGAGAGATTTCAAGAGTTTTATTTTTTTAATGTAATGTTTAAAAGTACACAGTTAAAGTTCTTAGCTTCCAAGTTAGTTCTTATATCATCAGCTAATTGCCAGTGGAAGTTTCGTCAAAATCGGTCCAAAAGTTTCGGACATAAGCCGGAACAAACAGGCAGACAGACAAAAAATCACACAAACAGACACTTCTATTATTTTTAATAAGAAGATTAGTTAAAAATCAAGTATTTATTAAAATTTATTTCTACACACTTGGTTACAGCAAAACTTAAATGTTAAGAAATATAAGTTGCTGTAATTTTATAAAATGCTATTTTTATGTTCATGTGAGTAATTTAGCCAGTTTTACTTAAGAGGTTTCTACTATCTTCAAAATACTGTTCCCTTCATTTTACCGACGTATAGAAAGAACTGCATTCAAAGGTGAAGGTAAATTCTTATCATTCCATTCTAACTGCGTCGCAGATTTGCAACGCATACTAAATTGCGAATTACATCGCTTTCTACAACTCCATGCGAATCACATTTACTTAAAGAAAGTGGTGATATGTCATTTTGAAAACAATTGTAGCAGAGTATAAATAAAGTCGTCGCCGACAGTCGTCATTAACGACCGTATACTGACCGCCGACTACGTGCAAATTCAAATTTCATTTGTTCAAAATTGATTCATATGAAACTCTTTTTGAACGTCAACAATCTACCACTGTTTTGAAAGATGTTTCGCTATGGAGAAGAAGCGGCGAAAGAAATTCCATACGTGTGCAAATTTGTATCTTTTAAAAAGTAAATATTATAACATTTTACATAGTGGTAACATATAACCGTGACGAAAGGCCACGAGAATTAGACGACCAAAGTTGAGTTGACGACAGTTGGGCGACAGTGGCTGACTTTCGGCGACAACATTTTGCGACCGTCGTCGACGTAAATGTCGTTTGTGTATTAGCTCACTATTCCTCATGCGCCTTACTACCTCCCTTAGTCTTGAGGGGGTAACAAGGGATTTGTATCTAACCTTCACTTTTTCCATCCTTTTTTCGGATTTATTATACGTCCATAGGGAAGTGTCTTACCATCAAATAGAGCGTGGACTACATTCTCGTTTGCTAATTGTATTTTCTAAAAACAAACGCATCCATAACCTTAACATAATTGTTTTCAAGGTCAAACATAATGACACGGAAATATACAAAGAAAATACGTATTTGTCATGCAATTGTCACTATTGTATTAAGAGGCATCACGTGCGCTAAATACACTGTATTCCGTATCGTGACTGGTTGCGACCACGACGGGACAAGGTCGTGTCGTGAGGTTGTTGATGTCATTCTATGTAAATTATGCACGAATGCAGTTAAGCATTAGTTAGCATTTAGAACATTCGGACTACTTTTAGATGTCTAAGTGGTTTTTTTACGCTTTATCATTGACCTAACAACTAATGGAGTTGTGTTTGCTTTAAAAAGCGTCCGAACAAAAAGTGCTACAAATAGGAGTTGCCATTTGTTTGATTATAATAGGTATAGAACCAGCAAACGAGCATGCAGTCCCATGAACATCTGTAATCAACCCCAGATAAGATTAGATTTGTACCTGAGGTCGGCAACAGATGTGCTGCTACCACTGAGGACTAAGTTGGAACACCTCTGCTTATTATGTTTCCCGTAACACACCCTTCAAACCAAAACACAGCAGCTCTTAAAAACTGTTCCCAAAGACCGCACTTATTTTTTTTTCCTAAAATTCAAAATTAAGCTGGAAAATTATATAAATAAATCTACGATGGGTACATAACTTCGTAGTGTCGGTGACCGCCACAGTTAAACAACAATGCAATAACCAGTAAACAATCGAGATTAACTATTAATAACTAATTATGCGCCGCCGCTATCTGTGACCTCTGTGCGCTGATGTCATCCATTCAAATAGATAGCTCATAGTAATGTTAGGGTTCCGTATAAGGATCTATTAAGCGTATGCTAGTTTAAAAAACCTTTTACAAACTTGTATTAAATATGCTTTGTTAGTTATGTATCATCATCATCATCAACCCATTACTATCCTACTGCTGGGCACGGGTCTCCTCTCAGAATGAGAAGGATTAGGCCATAGTCCACCGCGCTGGCCAAGTGCAAATTAGTAGACTTCCCATACCTTCAAATGTCTTTTTTTAAGATTTTTCAGGTATGCAGGTTTACTCACGATGTTTTCCTTTACAGTTTAAATAAGGGATAAATAATTTCTAATGTTAGTTATGTGTATGAGGGGTATAACTTGCAACTTTATTGTAACCCAATTAACCCCAATCTATTGAGCTGAAGTTTTGCATTCACATATTTTTTAATATATGAGTAGCAGATGACTGGTGGACTGCATGCGTCTACTTGATGATAAGGAGCCTCTCGCCAATGGATATCTTTAATCAACACCAGATACGATTAGATTCCTACCTGAGATCGACCAAAAGTGCGCCGCTACCACTGAGGACTAAGCTGGATTGCCTCGGAAAAGTATGTCTCCCTTACCATACCCTTCAAACCAGAATACAGCAGCGCTTAACTTTTGCACTAAGGTGGCTGTATGATATATTCAGATTCAGAAGCGTATTTTGATTATAGGATTACAGGTTGAGAACCGTTGGCATAAAACATACGTAAATAGTAATGTGCGAATACAATAGAATTAATATTAGCGAATATGTGTCAATGAGAAGCGAATGAAATACCTTTATACTTCATATACAATAGAATTGCTACGCTTGCTATATGTTGGTTGCAACCCATTTCAGTATGGGCAATGATAGCCTAGTGGTTAAGAAACTTGGCCTCTTGATCGAGGGGTCCGAGAATCAACTCCTGGGTACGAACCTCTGATTTTTCAAAGTTATGTTTTAGAAATGCTTACTTGCTTAAACAGCAAAGCAAAACATCGCAAGGAAACCTGCTTACCTGAGAAAGGCGGAGTTACAATCACTGAACTATGACTTCTTAAATCGGTAAACTACAATAATTTTCTTTTCATTATAAACAATTTTATAAATATCTACCATTGTAAGTTATGTTAGTCAAATCATATTTTGTAACTATTTAGTGCTAATCGGGCACGTTTAGTGTGCCACTCGGTCAGTTGTACGCAGAACTGAGAAATATACGTGCTTGTAACAATAACAAATTACACAATGCGTCCTTCACAAGCTCAAAAATCTAAACATTATTTACTATATAATGATTTTCGTTGTGCAACGATCACTGTACCGCGCTGCCGGGTTTGAATCCCTGTTCTACCCTTATATGATTTTCACGCTTGCTCGAAAATGATTATCGTTTACTTTTTCGCTCATAAATCTCCCCTGTGGACCTTATCGGAATTAAAATTTCGTAATAATGAGTTTCAAAAACGTTATTATTTTTTCATACATCAAAGATATTATGGCGAAAAAATATACATGTCGTAAAAATATTTATTGATCCATCCATCCAAGTCGGTTCAGTAATTCGAAATTTTCTCATAGACAACTGCTAAGAAACGAATTTTACAACAATCATATAAAACTTATTTCTTTATATAAAACTAGCTGACCCGGCAAGCTTTGTACCGACAACAAAATCTATTTATCAAATATATTTCATATAAAATATAGCCTATGTTACTCGTGGATAATGTAGCTTTCGAATGGTGAAAGATTTTTTAAAATTGGTCCAGTAGTTTTTGAGCCTATTTATTACAACCAAACAAACAAAGTTTTCCTCTTTATAATATTAGTGTAGATTGACACCGGTGGTTTCAGGTTCCATTATCAACCACGCTGCTCAATTATACCATTAGGTAAATAAAATAGTTTCCCAAGCCAGGCTATGAATAGTTAACATAATCGATTTTAACAATTACGTGAGAACTAACTCGAAGGGCAATACTGTAGGTATGCGTGGTTTTAACATGACTTTATAATAGGTTTTGCTTGATTGCTAATTGTTTTGAAGGTAATAAAAAATTAAGCTGATTTTAAGTTTGATTAGGAGTCAATATTATAAGTTCGCAAATAAATAAAAACGTAAAGTTCTAAAAATAAAATATTATTGAATTATTAACTTTCGTATTTAAAATAGAACTTCTTAATTTATAAGACCATTTTTTTAGATTAAATTGTACAGATTCTTAAAAAATGGATTCCCAAGTGATTTTTTTTAAATATTTGAAAATTGTTATTCATATATGTTATTCGTGAATTGATGATGAATGGAAGTAATTTTTGTGCCTCTTTCGTATTCTTTCAAGATTTTTTCAAAGCGATGTGTTAAGTGTCTTATCTCTCTTAATCTTACATATCATGACTGGATCCGGGATATAGAAATGACCTTGAGAATTATCCGGTGAGAAGAAAGTTCCAAGTTTATAGAAACGTTTGTGGTTGAACTCCGGCGGCACCACCGCCACACGTATTTCTACCTAATAACAGCAGTGTTAGGCGCTGCTGTGTTCCGGTTTGAAGGGTGTGGTAAGGGACACATACTTATCCGAGGCATTCCGGCTCAGTCCTCAGGGATAGTAACACATTTACATATGTCCGATATCAGGAAGGAATATATTTTATTTGGTTGATTACAACAGTAGCCACTTACCTACTAATAGACAGACTGCACGCTCGTCTGCTACTCCTATATTATAAAGAGAATCATAAACAAAGATATTTTAATGTAATTTAAATAGATTGTAGGGCAGTAGCGTGAGAAAACCTTCATATCAACTTATTATAACACTTTATATAGCGATATTACATCCTTATTGTTAAAACGTGATCATAATATATGTGCAACTGGCCTTCCATATGCCAATGTTTATGAGTGAATTAAAAAAATCTTTTCTACCATTGTAATGTGAAAATCGTGACCTAGATATGCATAGCTCCATCTATTACTGTACTAAAGAAGTAAACTGGCATTCTTTTAAAATCAAATACATAAAAATGTTTAGTTCGCGCCAAACTGCTAGTCCGCTCTGAAGTTGTTGCGAGCCGGTGTAGTCATACAATTTGCTATGGCGCTGCGATTCATTTCTATGTTGAGAGCGGACTAGTAGTTTTACGCTGACTACACCTTACTACAGTATTTAGCGGTATTTTGTATTGATTTGAAGGGAAAAAGGAAGATGTACTTAGAGGCCTTGGACTTTGACCTCACAGGTAGCTTCACAGACTAACCTCTATAGGGCTCTTATCTGTGGCTGTTTACATATCTCGAAGCGAAAATGAATTAACCATCAGATGGACTGCTTGCTCGCTTGCCACTTCTTATATATATTACTTGGCACAGGTTTGATCGTTCCTTAGGAGCTTTCCTCTGACAGATTTTGTATACATGCGAGTTTTAGAAAACTCCGATAGCGTGATTCAGAACTAGCAGCGCCATCTCTTAAGGCTTAAACTCTCCACACCATGATTGATTGAAAAACATTTGTGGAAGATGAAACATGCTTTTTCGAGGCGTTCCAGCTAAGTCCTCAGGGGCAGGGGTGCATCTGTGCTCGACCTCAGGAATCTAAATCGTATCTGGGGTTGATTACAGATGTCCATGCGCGGTAGTAGCCACTTACCATCAGGTGGACTGCATGTTTGTCTGCTACCCCTATATTATAAAAAAAGTTACACAAATCGGTACATTAAACAAATAGCTAAAGGCACTAGTCATCTCTTAAGGAGTTGTTTCAACTCTCCACACTATAATAAAACTAATGTCGTATTTATCTCCAGGCGCGGATGGAGGTGGAGGACCTGTTCGTGGACCTGGCGGACGGGCGGCGGCTGCTGAAGCTGCTGGAGATCATCAGCGGCGAGCGCCTGCCGCGGCCCAACTCTGGGCGGATGCGGGTGCACAAGATCGAGAACGTTAATAAGAGTCTTAGCTTCCTGCACACTAAGGTAAGGTTTAGCACTGGAAAGAGTGTGTACTGTAGGAGTTGCCTCTGTAGTTCCGGGCAGAATAGGGCTACGGTATCCCCTGCCTGTCGTAAGAGGCGACTAAAATGGGCTTTCGGGGTTGCGGGCGGCAACAGTGGGAGTTCTTACCGCCTGGCTAGCGATCCCGGGAAGGACGGCGGTATGTGTGGTCGCATACCGTCGTATACACCGGACGGTGTCGTGAGTCAATTTCACCTGGACGGAGCCCGACGGGGCAGTGCGCTGAGAGTTCAGTTGTGTACGTTTTGATGCGTATATATTTCATTATGCATCTCATAAAGCCGAAAAGGCTTGACGAAAGGAGTGAACTAACCTTTTTTTTTATTAAGCAGTTGAATTTTTTCGTATTTTCGCAATAATTCTCTACCGGTTGCTGTGATGCTATGTTACAGTAGATATAAATACGGTAATATAAATCGAATAACGTTGTAAGTAAGCCCTTAGTAATAGTAATATACGTTGAACATTTATGAAAAACACTTTGAGTAAGGCACTTTTATAAAGGTCCTCTTAGCGAAGGCTCGTGCGATAAAATAGACGGGATACTTGATGAAAAGAAGTCGTTTATGGACTTGTGACATCAAAGCAGTCGGCTATGCAACGTTGCTATGTCGGCTACGCTTTGAAATTTCTTTTTCCCTCTTTTTATAAGAGCTCCTGAAAAAAACTAAGTTCCACGTCTTTTACCTTTAATAGAACTCACAACCTTTTAACTTTTAAAAACTTTTAGAGTAGGCCATAAAAGTAGTCTTGTAGATGTTTGAACGCTAGATAGATCATAGGAAACGTAAATAACACCATAATTTGAGCTCTAAAACATCTAAAATCTATTATTAAGCCAACACAGCTCTCACAAGCGAAAAAATTACCTAATTGAACCTCTCACCATCGAAAAATTAAAATTCTAACTATGCTCCAAAAAGCAGTGATAGCCTAATGGTTACGAAAATCGGCCTCTCGATCGAGGGGTCCGAGGTTCAAATCCCAGGCACGCACGTCTGAATTTTCAAAGTTATGTGCGTATTAGAAATTAATTATCACTTGCTAAGCGTGAGGAAACCTGCATACCTGAGTGATTTATAAAAAAAAATCTCAAAGGTATGTGAAGTAATACGCACTGGGCCAGCGCGGTGGACAATAGCCTAATCCATCTCATTATGAGAGGAGACCCGTGCCCAGCAGCGGGACAGTGATGGGTTGTTGATGATGATGATGATGATGAAAGAGAAAAATATACAATCTGTCATGCAAACCCGGTAGTATCTTTACAGCTCAATCTATTATGTTAAACACTGAAGATATGAATTATGACGTCACAGCCAAAGAGAGTACAAGGCCGCGTTATCAGTGAGCGGATGCTATCAGATAGTGCTGATAACATGCGCTCAACTTAAGCACTGCTAATACGTGTATTGGAATCTTACATGATTAGGAACGTGCAAACTGAAGTGGGATGTTTCAAGTCATACATCTTTTGGCACGTTTGCGAAAAAATAAGAAGAGTGCTTTTTTTGAACTGACAAAATGACAGACTAAAGTCGACTCCAAAAAGTTGGTTAAGTGTATGACGCGATATATACATAATGTACCTACACACGTAGTACAAGAACATACATGCATTTTTATAATACAGAAGTAGCAAATTAAGTATGCAAGAAAAATATTTATCTACGTGCTAAATAGTGCTGGACCTATATTTTGATATATGATTGGTTGATAAAAAAATGAGCGCACTAAATTAGGCACCTCCGCTTTGCCTTAAAAAAATCTTAATTATTTTTCTAAAATAAATAAGTGCACTATTAGTATATCTGAATACAGCATAGTATTTTAAGAGATTTCATAACACACAGTTCATTCATAATAGAGAGTTTCTTACATTATTATAGTTTGTTGTAGTTTTGTCATACTTACAGAACACGACGCGACCACTAACAGTAGAGCTGAAACCTTGTGGTACTTTGTGGGGCTTCACCGAAGTATTCGTAGGGCTCGGATTAAGTTTACATGCTGCTTGTGTACAACAATGCAGATTTTAATAGATTATACTCACGTACAGATACTATTTTTCAGACAACAGGGCAGGGACAGCCTAGTGGTTACGAATCTCGGCCTTTCGATCGATTGGTCCGAGGTTCAAATCCCAGGCTCTCAAATCCCACCTCTGATTATTCAAAGTTATGTGCGAATTAGTAATTCAGAGTAGAGTTTGAGGCAAAGAGGGTACCCAGAAGCTCGGCTTTCCCCTTCTTAGTTATGCGTTAAATTTTTATCGAATACGAGATTTTTGGAGAATGCCATTATTAAACGTAATCATAATTACCAATTATTTCTGTAAACTACATATGCGTCGATGAAAAACAAAAATTAGATTAACTAGAGGTATTGGACGTGTCAAAAAGCAAACATTATTGCTTTATCTACTTCTGCCTTATAGCAGCAGTGTCGCTTTGCTGTTTTTTAATTAGAAGGTAAACATTATGAGGCATTGCAACTCAATCCTCGTGGATAACAACATTTGTAGGCGACCTGATAGGACTACTACCAATTTGTACTTGGCCAGCACGGTGGACTATCGCCCAAATCCCTCTTATTCTGAAGACCCGTACCTAGCAATGCGTTGACAATATAGGACTATATTATATCTGGAGTTGAATTCAGATATCCATGATCCGATCAATTTCTCGTTTCGTGATAAATGACGTCATTTAAACTTGAATTAAAATATAATTTCAGGTGCGGCTGGAGTCGATAGGTGCTGAGGACATAGTGGACGGCAACCCGCGGCTCATCCTCGGTCTGATCTGGACCATCATCCTGCGCTTCCAGATCCAAGAGATCGAGATCGATGTGGTGGGTACCTTTTCTGCCATCTTGAATGCATAATTAAAATACTTATGGGTTTTAGAAATTTTCCAGAATATTATAAAGATTTTCAGGGTAAATAAGATTTACAATGTACTTTGAGATTTTTTGTCAGCGCTGTTATAGGTACAGCCTATTTTCAGTCATCTTGTATGCATAATTAAAATACATATGGGTTTTAGGATTTTTAAAGATTAATCATAAAATATTTTTTGGGGTACATAGTTATAAATAAAGGGTTTATAAAGATTACTATGAGGTTTATGTGAAGATCGAGAGGTACAGCCTATTCTCACTTCCGAAAAATATGTAGTTTTTATGCCTCAAAATAATGAAACTTGAGAGGCATTGTTTGCATTGTACAGGTAGGTTTACGAATGTGAACAGAAAGAAAAGAAAACAAAAAGTAAAATGACAAGGAAACGGTATAAATAAAATCCTAGTGAAGAGTTTTAAAAATATTTAATTGTTTTATCTTCCAAGTTTTATTATCAATATTCTGATTGAATCTCATTTCATTACCACGTCATTGATTAAAGTTTCTCTTCTTTGATTAAATCTAATTTGATTGTCGTTAATTCATTTCCTCTGTGGCTTAATTTCCTCTAATTCGATTTATCTGATTTGCTTATCTCTGGATTCTTTCTAATATTTATTTATTTATTGCATCACCTCTAACATAAAGTTACGGTACAATGTGGCTCTAGCGACCTAAGGTGGGGGAGGGGGGAGGGTTCGGAGGGGGAGGTCCGCCCCGGGCCTCCGATCCTGGGGAGCCTCCAAACACAGTTGCTAAAAAGGTCCTTAGACCCAAACAATCTATGAAATATGATTAACTCGGCGAAAAAAAGGTCACCGAATCACAGGCGAATAATTCTATGACACATTTGTCATTTTGTAAAATCATATAAACTTTTTGCACTTTTGGAGGCCTCCATTCAAATTTCTGCCCCCCGGCCTCCGACGACCTTAATCATTGCAATAGGGCAAACTTAATGCAAACATCATATCTAATATTCTGTCTAATATCACTGTATCTGATTTGATCACCTGTCCCCAGGACGAAGAGAATGAATCCTCCGAGAAGAAGTCAGCGAAGGACGCGCTGCTGCTGTGGTGTCAGCGGAAGACCAGCGGCTACCATGGGGTCCACATTCACAACTTCACCGACTCCTGGCGCTCGGGGCTGGGTTTCAACGCGCTTATACACGCTCATAGGTACCCCATTTGTTATATAAACTTGAATTAACAGTTTCGAATGGCTATGTTTATATACTAGCAGACGAGCAGACGACTGATGGTAAGTGACTACTTCTTAGGGCCATCTATAATCAACCAGTCTAAGCCAGTATAAGCAGTCGTTTTTTCGTTTTCTGATGGCTGATTTCTGACAAGGCTGAATGGCGTTGCTGCGATGTTGTTATCTAATCCTAACGTTTGTTTCAGACCGGACCTGTTCCGCTGGTCAGACCTCCCAGTCACGGAGCATGTGGAGACCCTCAATCATGCTTTCGACGTGGCGCACAAGCACCTCGGTATACCCAAGCTGCTGGACGCTGAAGGTGAGACTAAGTCTTGTATAATATATTAACGAAGAAGTCAAACAGATACATAGATAAAATACATTAACTCAAATCATATAAATACTCCAGCACATGGTTTCTACTATTTCATGTTAAATTGTTTGATTGATTTATATTTTATTGGTAATATATGCTATAATCACCATCTCTGCTCTCAACCCCTCGCTTAAAAACGTATATTTATTTTCCATATTCTAAAGGTTTCTACTTTGAAGTGTGAAGTGATAGAAGGCAGTGGAAGAAAGATAAATGCTATTTATTAATAACATAAAAACTATGGTTTAACGTTTCCTCCTAGGTGCGGAAGTCAATAGCGGTCATCCATTCAACTTCCGATAATATTTGACGTTTCTTAATTACGTAAATCGATTACTATTTGTACGAGCGACCGGACGCGGTACATAATATGACAATTCGTCTAATTAATAAATTCTAATATATAAAATTCTCGTGTCACAGTTTTCGTTGCCATACTCCTCCGAAACGGCTTGACTGATTTTGATGAAATTTTTTGTGCTTATCCGGTATCTATGAGGATCGGCCAACATCTAATTTTCATCCCCCTAAATGTTAGGGGTAGTACAACCCAAATTTTTTTTTAATTATATGACAATACAACGTTTGCTGGGTCGGCTAGTAATATTATAATATTGTGTTACAGATGTGGACACGACGCGGCCGGACGAGAAGTCGGTGATGACGTACGTGGCGAGCTACTACCACACGTTCGCGCGCATGAAGAACGAACAGAAGAGCGGCCGACGGATCGCTAATGTGAGCTATAACACTATTTAGTATTTGTGTGTATTTGTCGTGTCTTTGACACGACAGTTTCATTCAGACAAGGGTGTACAAATATACATCGTACACATACAGGGAAATACGAATGCATATTCACAAGCAGAAACAAATGTACATTTATATACCTACATATGTGTGGGTGAATACATGTGTTACGTGAACTCTCATGTGATGGGTTCATGCATGAATTTAATGCAGTGATCTAAGGTGGTAGAACCCTTTGTGGTTCCACTGTGGGGGAACACCGCCACACCTATTTTAGCCTAATAACAGCAGTGTTATTGCCGCTGTGTTGTGGTTTGAAGGGTGTGGTAAGGTAGTCATACTTATCCGAGGCATTTTAGCTTAGTCCTCAGGGTGAGCAGAACATCTGTGGCCGACCTGAGGTAGGAATATCTAATCCTATCTAGGATTGACTACAGGTGTCCATGGGCGGCAGTAGCCTACCATTAGGGGTATTGCATGCTCGTCTGTCTACTATTCCTACATTATAAAAGAAGCGGTTTTAACGTATTTCTTTCGTTTTCTAGATCATCGGGCAGCTGATGGACTGCGACGGTCGCAAGACGGAGTACAGCCGGCTGGTGTGCGCGCTGCTGGAGTGGATCCGGCTGAAGATCGAGGAGCTGAACTGCCGCGAGCTGCCCAACGCGCTGGACGGCATCCAGCGCTTGCTGCTCGCCTTCAAGCAGTACCGCACCGTTGAGAAACCGCCCAAGTGAGTGTTTAACAAGACTGTAGATATAGGACTGCGATTATTCCAAAGAGTGATTAGAATGAAGTAAGTGTGGAGAATATGCTGTCATTGTTAAATCGTGAAGAGTAATTAATTGAAAACAGAAATCTTTTTCATTAATGGAAATATTTTAATATCAATTGTAGTTTTTATCAATTTCAATTTATTTTTAAATTATCTTTTATTCATTAATCATGTTAAATCAAGTATTATTTGATAATCTGAGTTAAGAAAATCAAAAAATGAGTATTAAAAAGTAGACTGTTTTGTTTTTCAATCATTATTATTAATTATGGGATCTTTATTTAAAATTATATTCAAAAGGGAATCAACAAAATGTACACACTATAATTAAACCATATCCCGGAATTTATCTGTAAGCTTGGCGTAGCTTACATAACGGCGGTATTCCAAGTGCATATTACGCTAGGGTTTCTTTACGTAATTGATATTTTTTTGATTGTTGTGATATTTAATATTTCCAGGTACAAGGAGCGTTCAGAGATCGAAGCGCTGTACTTCGACATCAACACGATGCAGAAGAGCCTGGTGGGCGAGCCCTGGGCGCCGCTGGAGGGCCAGCTGCCCCAGGACCTCGAGAGGGCCTGGCAGAAACTTGAACAGGTAATGCACTTAAAATAATAGTAGTAGTATTGTATAGTTACTTTGTAAATCCGAAGTTATAAATGTTAAGAACAATGAATACTGTGATTACTGTATATGTGCCTGCATCTAACCTATGACATCGCCCACAAAACCCATAAATTATATCCATGATGTCGACGAGAGCAGTCCTTCTCCGACAAGATTGTGGGATATTTCTAAAATTCGGCAAGAGATGGCGCTGTAAATCTCCTGAATCACGCTATCGAAGTTTTATAAAGTTTCGAAATAGAAATAAATTTTAGTTGCTTTAAGGGCGAAGGAAAACATTGTAAAAAGACCTATCAGTGTAACCCCCTACGCACTAATGGTTAACCACTAGTGAGTAAATAGGGTAAGACTTCTGTTAATAATTAAAATAAAAAAAATTCAAAAGTGTATGAAATCTATTTTAACCCACATTTGGTAATTGTAGAGGATTTTCGCCGCTTCTTCTCCATAACGAAACACCTTGTGAAGTGGCGGTAGTTGTAGTAACATTCAAAAAATGCTTTGTAAAGAACCCATTTTGAATAAAAAAAATGATTTGATTTGATTGTTCCCTCAACCCTCCTCTGAGAGGTAACGTGTTCAGCTGTGAAGCAAAAAATGTTATTGATGAATTATAATTAATATTCTCATGTAATATTTCAGGCGGAGCATGCGCGCGAGCTGGCGCTGCGAACAGAACTACTGCGACAACAACGACTCGAACAACTCAACTACAAGTTTAACACCAAGGTATTGTTGTTTAATAACAGATAAGAAGACATTCTGTGAAGATTACTTGCTTGATGGAAATGCGAAGTACATAACTTGAAGTTTTTTTGCCTTTTTGCATTCATAAACTCCAAAAGTTATAGGTATCATTATAACTATAGAGGTTTATTACATAACTTTAGAGATTTATCTAATTTAGAAATCGATTCAAAATTTTAAGCAAGTACAGCCAGAACACTTAGCAAGGATATTTTCTAAAGTATTGAAAATAACCTAGTTCTTCGTTGAGTGTTGACCATTTATTTACGTATGTACGTAAAATTGCGTATTCTGACTTATGTTGGCTAAGAATCAATATTGTAACATTTCAATGCTTTAAGATAGAAATCATCTAGGTACAATAATATGGTAACACATGAGCTCCTTCACTTATAACTTTGCTAAACTGTGTGATGTTTGTCGCAGTCGGTGCTCCGCAAGGGGTACCTGAAGGAGATGATCCAGGTGCTCTCGGACCCGCGCTACGGCTCCAACCTGGCGCAGGTGGACGCCACCGTCAAGAAACACGAGGCCATCTCCGCTGACATACTCGCCAGGTAACCTGGAATTATGTTGTTAGCTATGAATGCACATATTTTGCTATTTATATATTTCCCATCATTTTATATGTAACGGGCAGTCATTATATGCTATTTAAATATATTGATTGATGATATTTTCGAACCAGTTGCATGGATCGTGGTCACAGCTACAACTACAGTCAAATGTCTCAATTCCATAATATTATTAGTGTAAAGTTTCTAGTTGTATTATATTAATACATAATATATAAATGTATTCTATGTATAATGTACATTTTCTATTTAAAACATTACAGTACTATTAGTGAAAGTATAAACAATCTGTATATGTTGGCTCTTATATACAGATACTCCATGTACAACATATATACTGAAAGCCGAATAGGTTTTCAATAGGATTTTGTTTAAAACCTTTGCTATCTGTATATCTTTGATTACTTACAATCTTTCGAATTTTGTGACGTTTGCAAAAATACGCCAAACAACATATTCAACCTTAACAACACTGATTGCCCACAGAACGGAGCGCTTCGAGGACCTATCCGCGATGGCGGCGGAGCTGGTGCGCGAGCGCTACCACGGCGCGGAGGCGGTCGCTCGCACGGAGGCGGGCGTGCTGGCGCGCTGGCGGGAGCTGCTCGCGCTGCTGGAGCGGCACCGCGCCGCGCTCGCCCGACTGGCACACGCCTGCGCGCTGCTCAGGGAGGCTGATGCGACCGCGCACACGCTCGCTGAGATGAAGGTGACGCTCCTAAATCTAATCTGGCCCTTGTAGTGTTCATTTATCCTTCACTTCACCCGGCTCGCCCGCTTGGCACACGCGTGCGCGCTACTCAGGGAGGCGGACGCGACCGCGCACACGCTCGCTGAGATGTTTTTTTTACACCTGAATACTCAGTCGTAGTGCCTATCTAAGTTCAATTAATGCCGCTTCTCTAGGACTATTCATACGATGTTTAATTCATCATTGCGGCGCTCAGAAACCTAACCACACATCACACTAACCCAAGCAGCACAATAAACTAATTACCCATACCGTAGTAAAATGACTGTACACACTGCTCCCATCTTTTTCCCTCCTTCGACCTCATTAGATAACTGTACTGAAATGAAGATAATCGATTAGTAATTTGGACCCATGATATCTCCGTTAAATGGCAATAAACTTGAAGGCACCTAAATTAGGTGACAATACAACTAAAACGAGTCATATCAATTAATATATTTAAACAAAAAAAATGCCACATCATAATAAAACAATACCTGAAACATAATTTTCTTCCTCAGGCTCAATTCCAATCCGAAGAAGTCGGCCGGCATTTAGTAGACGTGGAGCGTCTACTCCAAGCGCACGCGCTGCAGGAGCTGCAGCTGGGCGCGCTGGACGAGAGCATCCGGCGGCTGGTGCGGCAGGGCGCCGCCGCGGAGGGGCCGCCGCAGCTCATGCAGCAGCTGGAGACGCAGAGGAAGCAGCTGGAGGACGCGTACGACAGGTGGGTGTACTCCAAGCGCAGCAACTGCAGCTGGGCGCGCTGGACGAGAGCATTATTTTCCATGTCTACTGCGTAACAGTATTGTCATAATTTAGAGCAATTGGTAGAGCCAACAGATCAATAAGTGTAATGAAATAATTTTCTTAGTAAAACATAAGAATATTTTACACAAATCCCTAACATTATGTCATGTTGATGAATGTTTGATTATAACTATATTTTTTGATCAACAGCTTGGTGGCTGCCGCCAAGGACCGCAAGGCGAGACTAGAAGACGCAAGGAACCTGTATCAATTCCTGGAGGACCATGACGAGGAAGAAGGTTGGTGTTCGTGAATGTAATAATTACGCTTTGCTGTTTTTATTGGTGTCAAATCTTAAAAAACCAATGCAGTAATTTTATAGGAATTCTAACATCTAAGGAATATACCAGCAACTAAGACCCTGCAATAACTCTTACGGAGGATGCTGTAACAACGTCTAAGTAAGACGCTGCGATTACTTCTAAGGAAAACTTTTTCAGTAACATACAAGGCAGAAGCTGCAGTAGCTTCTAAGTAAAATGCTGCAATAACTTGTAAAGAAGATGGTGCAGTAATTTCTAAGGAGAATGCTGCAAAAACTTCTTAGGAATACGCTGTAGTAGCTTCTTAGGAAGACGCTGCAGTAAATTCCAAGAAAAATATTGCAGTAAATTTTAAGACGCTACAGTAATTTTTAAGGAGGATGCTGCAGTAACTTCTAAGACGAACGCTGCATTAATTTCTAAAGAAGATTACACTAGTGGGTATATTCTACATCAGTGTTATTCAACACGTATCATGTATGCGCAGGTTGGGTGACGGAGAAGCAGCGCATCTGCCGCGCGGAGGTGGCGGCGAAGGAGCTGCGCGCGGTGCTGGCGCTGCGGCAGAAGCACACCGCGCTGCTGCACGAGCTGCGCGCCCGGGAGCTGGTCTCGCAGCGACACCGCGCCAAGGGGCAGAGGTACCGCATCCCGCGACCCCCACACCCCACTCTTACACCCCAAGCCCTGTAATCCCTAGTAGACGAAACTACGCACCTTCACCTTCATTATTAACGTTACCACCTTTTTCCCTATATCGGCTCGTCTGTACAACGCCTCGATACGCTAAACCTTTCTCTAGGGTATTTACTTCCTTTACAGACTTCCTTCATCTTTACTACTTACTTCCCTACACCACATCTTACACTCCATCGTGTAGTCAAGGGCTGACCACAATACGACGTACTGTCTACAAGTTTTGAATTGTGTGCAAGTTCAATATAGCAAGAGTTTATTATTCAGACGAACATAATTTTTACATACATGAAAGTAATTTCTGATTTATTTAGCTAACGAAAATTTTAAGTTTATCGAAATTTGCGTACATGACGCGCCTAAATGGACGTCTTTGCTCAATTATTCAGTCTGTTTAGTGTACCAAATGCACTTTAAAATTAACCCAAAAACTTGCCGAAATCTCTGTAACTTACAAGTGAATCTTATCCCCAGTTTAATAGACGCGAAGCACCCGAAGAGCGCGGAGATCGAGCGTCGTCTGGCCTCACTCAGCCAGCAGTGGGCGGTGCTGCGCGACCTCGCCGCCGCGCGCGACAAGCAGCTCGCAGACGCGGCTGAAGCGCACACGGTGAGGATCGCACTTGTGTAACCTTAGATAGGTTCGGTTGTCAGCTGCCTTATGCTGCTACAAACCCTTTAACATATCCAGTTGTGAGCGGCGTAATGCTACCATGAACATACCACTTGATAAAGAATAAAGTTCCAGCCACGTTAATTAGACTTCTGAATCGGTTTGGTTTGTCCCTTTTTGTATATTGCATGTTAAATTTTAAACGTGCTAAAAATTCCTTGGGATTCCTAAATTACTATAGTAAAAGATGTTCTTAAGTTCTTAAATTTTCAATTAAACTGCCTAAGTATTAGCAAGTTTGATAATAGAAATTTAAGTAAACTATGAAAAGAACTTGCTGTGAGATGACTTTACGTTTATTTCTACTAAGTAGTACAAATTTAAGGCTTTATATTAATACTTACCACTCTAGTTCATTATAAAATGCATTTAAAAACTACAATATGCACAGTTCTACGGCGATGCCAACGAGGCGGAGTCCTGGATGAAAGAAAAGCGTGCTCTAGTAGCGAGCGAGGACTGTGGCGAGGACGCCCCCGGTGCAGCAGCGCTGCTCGCGCGACAGAGGATCTTACACGACGAGCTGAAGGCGTACAGAGCGGAGCTGGCGCAGCTGGAGTCCGCCGCAGAGCGACTGCAGGCTGCTGGAATACATACCTTACAGGTTTGGACTTTCTGCTGTTTGGTTTTGAGGTGTTCCTTCATTTGTATTAAAATTTTAATATGGTCTTAAAAGTTAGTATAGTCTCACACTGGGATTCCGTGTTTTGGGTGCAATGGACACTCACAAAGACGAATACACAAACACCCAGACCCAAAATCAGATATTTATATTTATTATTCAGATATTTATATTTATTATTCAGATATCCGTCCAACCGGGTAACGAACCCGGAACGCTTTCGCTACGTGGCTCATTTTTACAAAAAAACGTCCAATCTTCAATTAAATAAATTAGTAATAAGTTTTATTTCATGTATTTATTGTATATACGAGCGTATGTCTATAGTTATAATTTAGTTTTGTATATTATATTAGTAAAATGAAATAAAAAAAATAATGTGCAAAAAAAAAATATTTGTGAACATGTTCCCCAGCTCCCAACGGAAGTGGAGTCCGGGAGCGGGCTGGAGCAGGAGGAGGAGTACGTGAGCGAGTCCCGGCTGGTGCCCACCGAGGTGTGGGAGGAGGAGCCCGTGGAGCGCCTGGAGCACCGCACGGTTACCGAGGAGAGGTCCGTGCCGCAGGTTCGTGACGACTCCAACTATTTTGAATGAAAAATAAACGATTTATATGTACTGGTAAGTATTTATTAGTTTTGTGTGTTACAAGCAATGATATTTCTTTGATCATTACGTATTTTAATTATTATTTTTCTTTGACATTTGGTTGTGATGTACCGTGGTGAACGTTAACTGTTATATGGTTATGAGACTTTGAACTCAATTAACATAATTTAATTTTGATTTTATGTCAGTCATAGATTAGTAAAAATCACTCGCTCCTAATAAGAATGTAGTTTTTACATTGTTTACGAATGAAAAGATATTTCTCCACACTTTTGTCGGCATTGTTACGCGTAAATTACACCATGACAGCCATTAAATGGCTGAAAGGATTGTCCGCCGTTTAAGTCATTTAATGTCTTTCTTCAATTACAAGGCGGTGGAATATCTATAGTTATCTATGATGTCAGCTAGTTATTTTAAGATACGATATTTCTGCGCCCGCATTTATTTTAATATGTAATAAAATTGTTGATAGGCTTTGCTAGAAAATAAAAGGTCTGACGACTTTGGTGATGCGTATAGCGTGAGAAATAATTTAAATTTTACAGCAAAAGAAACCGCATGATTAAGAGAGTAATATTTTCGAGCGTATGTATGTATGTATGTATGAAACATTCTTTGTCACGCTCTACAGTCCAAACAGCTATTAACATATGAGGTGCCGTTGGATTCATCGAAATTGCAGGAGAGACAAAGGCTATATTTTTAAGCGTATTTTTTTGTAACAATGCCCTAGTTAATGTACACGACTGATTCCCCAGGTGAAAGCGCTGTACGCGTTCAGCGGGCAGGGCATATCGATCGCGAAGGGCGAGGTGATGTTCCTGATGAACAAGACGAACCCCGACTGGTGGTCCGTGCGCAAGGCGGACCGCACCGACGGCTTCGTGCCCGCCAACTACGTGAGAGAGATCGAGCCGAGGGTGGTACCGGTGAGTGTTATCGATTATTTCGAAGTCGATAATTTGTCGATAAAATTAATCGTACGTCGTCATCGATGTCAACCTTTGCGCAATTTAAAGGTTGGACACCGATGACCAGATGCCATATATATAGCTTGTTGACGCCTGTTTCGTCTTGTGTCTATATCACGTATGTATGATGTCATAAGTTACAAAATGAACCTATTCTCTTATGATATTTGCAACACATTTGCAAATTTAATTTTTTTAGATTTTCTCTTTTCTCTTAAATCATAAATCTTAAGTCCTTACATTAAATTAAGCGTGTACATTGGATCAGCGCTTATAAATAACACTCGCTTCCTTTCCTCCCCTCTGTTCCCTTTAATCCTACGGTCTTAATAGATAATCCTTAAAGAGGTGGAGTTTTGGGACCAATCTAATACCATCGAATTTAAATATAAATATTTTACCTAAGAAAGTTCGAATTCGATTCATAGTCGTACGTATCCAATTTTTTTCTTTTTTTAACCTTTTTTAATTTTAATTTATCAATACTTGTGTCATCAGGTGCAAGTCCGTCGGCCGGAGAAGGTGCGCACGGTGCAGCGCGTGAAGAAGACGGTGCTGGTGAAGCAGGTGGTGCAGGTGCGGCGGTCCGCGGGCCCGGCCCGACGCCCGCGGCCCTCTGTCGTTACCGCGCCCGTCGCCGCGCCCGCGGTCCAGGACCGCTTGACTGCTATACAGGCTGACTATAGTGAGTTATGGGTTTTGATGGCAAATTGTCGTGACTGTTATTAGTCAATATTTTTTTCCCAAAAAGTAATAATCTCGTGGTTAATAAACTCTGCTTCTTAATCGAGGGGTCCGACTGTCAAATGACAGACATGCACCTCTGATTTTTTCAAATTTACGTGCGGATTAGAAATTAATAATTACTTGCTTAAACAGTGAAGAAAAATACCGTGAGGAAACCTGCATAACTGAGAGATTTATAAAAAAATGTCAAAGGTGTGTGAAGTCCACTAATAGGCACTTGGTCTATAACTTAATCCTTCTCATTCTTTTCTGAGGGAAGACCCGTACCCGGCATTGAAAAATGACCTCATCCTTGTATACATATAATCAATATTTTTTATTAAATTTTCTATGTTCCTATCACAGGTTTTTTTTCATCGAATAGCTTCAAAGTAATTAAAAAAACTGAAACTTTTGCATATTTTTTTTTAATACAACCAATCCAATCCAACTAAACATTATGCGAATTTTAATTTTCAATAATAATATTTTTCGCGTTTTTCAACATACTGTAGTACCAAGATAATCAAACATGTATTTTTTTCTCTGTATAAATCAATTTATTATTCCCCCAGACGAGCTGCTCCAGCTGTCTGAAGCACGTCGCCTGCAGTTGGAAGACGCCATCAAGCTGTTCAGCTTCTTCGCGGAGTGCGACGACTTCGACAAGTGGATCCGAGAGAAGGAGAAGCTGCTGCGCGCTGAAGATGCTGATGATACCGTCGACACTGCTAAGAGGAAGTATGAGGTATGGTTGACAACTTACCGAGCTAGCGGTTTATACTATTCCTATTAGTTGGCAACCCTATAAATCCACGAAAAGTACGTTTTTTTCACCGACATTTGAAAGTAATCGAATCGAATATTTGCGAGAAATCGTAATTGTATGTAAAGGAACACATTAATTAAATTTGGGAGGTATAAAAAATAATTGTGCAGCAGCGCGTTGTCTTATTTTCAAACAGAGTTAGGAATGAGTGGTTTGTAGTTTAGCATACTGTCTTAGAAGGTTAGGAACTTATTTAAGTATTAAGTAATAAGGTAGATCTTTTTCAAATACACCGGTCAAATACAAATACACCGGTTTTTTTACATGTGCAAAGATTCTAATCAACAAATAATTTCTTTGTCCTCAGAAATTCGTAACAGACCTGTCAGCTGCATCAAAACGCCTGGAGCACATCGACGCCGCAGCAGAGGAGCTGGTGGCCGCGAAGCACAGCCAGGCCGCCAAGGCCACGGCGCGGCGGCAGCAGCTGCGGCAGCAGTGGGACCGCCTGCTGCGCCTCAAGCAGCAGAAGGAGAAGAGCCTGGAGGGCGCGTCGAGGTACGTGTTGGGCAACCCTGGGGTTTTAGGAGTCTGTGGATAATTTATTTTGTAATTTGTTTAGGAGAATATGGATTTAATTTTGACATTTAGGCATTGACGTGAGTAACTAAAGATTATGTGATTTATGGCAAAAGGAAAATTTAAGTTGAATTAATATGGTAATGGCATCATCTAGACAAAAGTAGCATGTTACTCCCAGGCATAACATCGGCTAGCGGAAAATCTAATTTTGTACAAGTTCTATTAACATGTGCTTCCATTATCATTACCAGTGTGGAGCTGTTCAACCGCACGTGCGATGAGGCGCTGGACTGGATGGCGGAGAAGGAGCAGCAGCTTGCAGCGAGTTCTGCTCCGGCCGCGGACCTTCGCACAGTTCGGGCGCTGCAGCGGAGACACGCGCAGCTTGAGCGCGAGCTGGAGCCGCTGCGAGAGAAGGTCACCACCGTCGGGCTGCTGGCTGACTCGTGAGTGTCTTTACTATAAGATTTTCTCTACGAGCGACGTCCATAACGGACCTGCGCTCCATGTGCGCGCTACTGCATACTATAGGAGTAAGGCATAGATTAGTAAAGATTACTCACTCCTAACTAGATAATGTACCCAGTTTTGAGAATTGAAATATGTAGTTGCGTAAAAAAGTTTTGCCACGTCTCCGTGCTAAAATGTCCCTAAAATATGTTGAAATAATTATTTATTTATTACTTTAATTACGCAATATTAGGTATTTATTCGTAAATTTTCTCTAAAAATGTTTTTATTTGTCAAGAATTAAAAAAAAAACTTACTAATAACCCGTTTGTGGCTTCATTCAATTTCAAGGCGGCTAAGTATCTTTACTAATCTATGGAGTAAGGCTGTAGCGAGCATCTACGCCCGCGGCGGACCTACACACTGTTACCGGCGTAGAAACAGCAATAGTAGCATGATCTTGGATTGGGAGCTAAAGAATTTAAATCACGCCAAATTTAACGACGGGTTAGATAAGTGTAGTGGTTAAATATGTAATTCGAAGAACAATACAGTAATACGTCGTTGTTTTAGGGTTAATATCCATCAAGATATTGAGTTTTCTCTGCAAAGATAAATCACAGTTATAATTTCTATTTACATAAAGTAAGTGTGAAGCAAACCTTTAGAAAATCATTCAATAATTCTTATTCAAGATACTAATGTTAGCGGTTAATTTTCATGCAGCCTATTGAAATGGTATGACATCCATAGGTAAGGATATTTTATATGAAAATGAATAAAACGATAAAAAGAAACTGTTGTGTGTGTGAGTGGTGTGACATACAGTTTTGACAGTCGGGCGCTTGATATTTTAAATGTTACAATAATTCTATTAGCAATTATCTATGGGAGAATAGTTTTAACCGCAGTAAAATGCACCCCACGCTTATTTATTTTTATTTTTTTAGTCTGTGACTAACTCATAAATTGTGGAATTAATTAATCTAATAAGGATAATGGGAAACTGTTATCAAATTATTGCATTGTCATCGGTCCTTGATACGTGTGCAAAGTTTAAAATTTATTAAGCTTCTAGAAACGGGTGAAAATTCAGCACAAAGATTCCGTTACGTGAATACATAGATACAACCCAAGTTAATAAAAGCGTGTTAAAAATGTTCTATTGGTGTCTTGCAGCGTAAAGTCCTAGTACCCGTCGGCGTGCAGCAACGTGGAGGCGTCTGCTACTACCCTACTATAACTAAAACATTATCCTATTGTCACTCCTCAGCGTGAAGTCCCAGTACCCGTCGGAGCGCAGCAACGTGGAGGCGCGGCAGCGGCAGCTGCAGCAGATGTGGCTGCGCTGCCAGGCGCAGGCGGCGGAGCGGCGCGCGCGGCTCGAGAGCGCCGTCGGACACCAGATCTTCGGGAACAGCAGCGCGCTGCTGCACGACTGGCTGCAGGTGGATACCAATTATATTTATCGTTATTATCAATATTGCCAAATAAGAATCAAAAAAATCTAAAAAATCAAAATTATATTTATTACGGTCTACAAAAAGGATTATTTTAACAACATTTATCATTATTATCAATATTGCCAAATGAGAATCAAAAAAATCAAAAATATATTTATTACGGTCTACAAAAAGGGTTATTTAGAATAATCATAATAATTCTCATTTTAAGTGATGTATGTCTCATGAAAAATAAAGATTATTTAAACCCAATCGCCGTTGTGTTATAAGTAAAATCTTAATAATGACCAATATGAGCATAATCAATACTATCAAAATCATTATCATCATAAACATCAAGTTTAATAACATTAATAGCAGTTTTATTATGAATGCTATTTTTTTTTTGATAAAATTATCATAATTACCTATAGACAGTATTACACATGTCAACATTTCCACAAACGTTAACGTTGTGGCAGCCATTAACTCATCATAATCATCGATTCACTACAACTTATTACATTTATCAAATTATCACATTCATCAATTTATCACGATTATCTACTTGCCACAATTTTTAACATCATAATAATCAACCTATTGTGATAATCAACTTTCAAGCTATTCGACAATATTATAAACCTTAACGCAATCAGAATTTAAATATTATCTCAACCATCAATTCTTGTCAATAATGAAAATGATTCAAAATCATAATCGTTGTCATTATTTTTACTATCATCACTCATAACAATTTTCATCATAATGATGATAATTACAGAAAATCCGCGAGCAGCTGTCGCAAGAGGTGACGGCGAAGGACGTGGCGACGGCGGAGGCGCTGCACAAACAGCACCAGGAGTTGTACGACGATATCAAGACACATAAGGACGAGTAAGTTACGTTATGTCTAAAGATATTTACTGATAGTCAATCTATGCATTTTTGTCTACCAATTGATAGATTAAAATGCAGTAATAGCCAGCCTTGTGGTTAAGAAACTCGGCCTCTTGATTGAGAGGTCCTAGGTTCAAATCCCAGGCACCTCTGATTTACGCAACGCAAATTGTGTGTATATTAGAAGTTAATTATCAGTTGCTTAAAAGGTGAATAGCATGTATGGCTGACATTAGGCACTAAATATCTAAGAGTGTAGGACGCGTTTATTATATTAATGTAATTTTATCGCAGATTCAAGGAAGTGATAGGTCTCGGGCGACAGCTACTGGCCACCAATCCGTCGCTGGCGGACGTCGCCGACAAGATACAATACATGGAGGAACAACAACGTGCTATTGATAAAGGTAGGATCGCCCTTATAATGGCTCGCCTCATTCCATACCTTCCTGGTTGAACTTTAGGCTGTCACCAAAATTCAGTGAGATCCTACATTTCATTTTTTAGTTTTAGACATATTCCCTGGCTACCAATTTGTATTAAGTCGATCTGAGGCTGGGAAGTGTAATGTATTGTAACTAAGTTTTAAAAAAAAGATTGGTATCGATACTACTATATTTTTATCTCATCATAGATATATTATCCTATAATATATCTATGTATCTCATAGCATACGGCACGCTTCTATTTCAAATGTAAATATCGGTGTAACTTTGAACTTTGAAAGACGGCTTGATGGAGCTCTTCTTTGTTAATATTTTCGAAATTTTATAAAAAAAAGTTATGAGTTGATAACAACATTTATTTTTTGCTCCATCGATTCGCATAAGTAAATTAGAATTAATTATTTAAAAATAAATGGTCTATGCATAATATTATCAGAATGGCAAGAGAAGGACGAGTACCTGAAGCAGTGCATGCAGCTGCAGAGCTTCAACCGCGAGGCGGACCAGATCGACGCCTCGTCCGGCGCGCACGAGGCATTCCTCGACTACAACGACTTCGGAGTAAGATATAACCGTTCTGTTTTCAATTTTATGTAAAGTTGCATTATTTGTAGGTTATTCTGAGGATAACAAAGTTACTTATAAGAAATTAAAAAGGTTTTTGTTAAAATAATTTGATCCGGCTTGAAAGGTCCAACTTTTATGATTGAAAAAAGTAATAAACATATTTTGATCGTACTTTGTTTAAGGAAGATTTTAAAAGTTTTTGATTTAAAGGCAGACATTAATGCCATGTTATGCCATAAATGCCTTTGCGCTTAAAAAAATCGATATCGTTCCACAATCACTTGGATATCTAAATGAGTGTTTTTTGTTTATGTTTAAAATAATTAAAAAATACTTATTTAGTAAGCTAAACTTCCTAGTAATTTTTAACCTGTTTTCTTCGTTTCTTTCAAGCCTATCATTTCCATATATCGGTACACACGTCCCTATCGTGTCAATAGTGTAATGTTTCACTAGGGGTAGGCAAATATGACAAGTTACGTACCTGTATTTTAGTTCAGTTTTGCGTAGTGTCTCAGCTAATGTAACAATAATATTTTGTCCAACAGTCATCAGTTGACGAAGCGGAGGCGCTGCTGAAGCGGCACGAAGAGCTGGAGGCTCGCCTGGCGGCGCAGGACGACCGCCTCGCCGCCTTCGCCCAGCGCGCCGCCGCGCTCGCTGCGCAGCGGCCGCAGCACTACGCGGCCGACCAGTGAGTGTTAGCACACACTAGCGTGACGTCACGCCGCCGTGTATGCGACCACACATACCGCCGTCCTTCCCGGGGCCGCTGGCCGAGCGGTTCGAGCTCCCACTCTTGCCGCGCACTACCCCGGAAGCCCCCTTTTAGTCGCCTCTCACGACAGGCCGGGGATACCGTACCCCTATTCTGGTCCCGGAACTACAGGGATAAACACAGCCGTACCTAGGAACAGGACTTCAAAAAACACGCAGTACGAGAATGGTACCATAACTTCCACTTACTGTATAAAACACGCCGTTCGAAAGTGATACCTTGCTGTATATCAGTTCAAACACTGCAGTAAGTTCCAAATTATAACATATTTCATAAGTTATCAATATTAAAGTGTATGTAATCGTCCCCAGTATCCTGTCCCGGCGCGGCGCGGTGCTGCAGCGGCGGGAGCAGGTGCGGCAGGCGGCGGCCGAGCGACGCCGCGCGCTGCTCGCTAGTCTCGCGCACCAACAGGTAACAACAACACTAGATGTGATAAAAATCTGGCTTGAAGGAAGAAAAATAAGAAATAACTTCATTACGTAATGCCTTGTACACACACATAACAACGACAGATTACTTACAACTTAATTAATTACAAAATAGTGGGTTACAGGTAAATCGACAATTTAAGATACATAATGTGCCAACAACAAATGAATAAAAAATACCATAGTTAACTAGATATGTTACAGTATATCCCTATGCTTGTATGTGCACTCACTAAGCATTGATGCCTTGACGTGTTGCACCACGGCGCTAATTTTCAGTGAACCATTTATAAGGACCATTTTAAGGCTTTGAAGGATTAGATTACGAAATATGAGATATGATGACACTAGATGACACAAGAAAACTAGGCTAGAATCAGACAATATTTCAGATCATAGACCTTATTATGTGTCTTGAAAAATCATATTTTAGGCTTTAAAAGAATACTTTGTGGCATTCAAATTAATATTGTATTGTTTTAATTGTATATACCGTTGTAATAATTAGGATTCGTTTTGAAAGAATCTCTGCCTGTAATTAATAATTTTACTGTTTTTTTTTAGTTCATAGCTGCTACAGAAGAACTGCAAGCATGGATTCAGGACAAGACGAGGACCGCTAAAGATCAGAGTTACAGGTATGCGTGATTATATTATCGCGACATTTATATCATAGGATTACATATATGTATTATATCAACATATTTTATTGAGCACAAGCTCTCGTCTCTTATTTAGTCTCCTTAGAAGTCAAAATAAAAAAAAATAAGTACTAATTTATTTTGTAAAATTTTAAAATAACATATTTTCAAAATGTTAGTCCTAGTAGTTTAATCTACGTTTTGTACATCAGAATTATATATTTATTTCTTTCTCAGGGACTTAGCAAACCTTGAGCGGAAGCTGCAGAAGCACGAGGCGTTCGAGAGAGAGCTGCAAGCCAACGAGAAGCAGCTGAGGAATGTTGAAAGTGTTAGTATTCTATTTATAGTACAAAAAATCCCTTTTTTAGCTCCGACTGTATAGGATAATTTTTTTAACTGAGTTAAGACCAAATTCGATAAAAAATTAAACACAGAAAAAAATCATAAAAACAAATACTCGATCGTGTAAATCGATTTTTTATATTTATTTTTTATCATGAGTCGAATGTTAATTATGGAAAAAAGGATTCTATTTTCTAGCGTTATCTGATACCGTCCCTTTTAATCATATTTTGCGAAGTAAGAATATACAGCACATTAAAGGAAAAGCTCATTTTTAAGTAAATACTTTATATTCTTACATTTATTAGACCTTAACAAATCCATGCCGCATAACAATATTAGTTTCAATGCATAGACTCGCCGTCTTAAGAACTGTACCTACTGTATTGAGTACTATACCTATTTAATAAATTACAATCATTAAGTTATTCCCCAATCATCTCCCCCAGATCGGTCAGTCCCTCC
Source organism: Epargyreus clarus clarus (assembly GCA_014595695.2). Lineage (NCBI taxonomy): Eukaryota > Metazoa > Arthropoda > Insecta > Lepidoptera > Hesperiidae > Epargyreus > Epargyreus clarus. The sequence goes on from JACTTY020000151.1 coordinate 244,300, forward strand.
AAAAGTCGGACCCGGGTCGCGCGGGCGAGGTGAGCTCGCGGCTCGCAGCGCTACAGAGCGGCTGGGAGGAGCTCGTGGCGGCCTCAAGGGACAAGGGCAGCAAGCTGCGACAGGCCGCGCAACAGCGACAACATAAACGGTAGGGATTACTGTTATATAGCAGGAAATAAGCATGCAGTCCATCTGGTGATCGAGTGGCTACTGGCCCTCTGTAATCAAACCAATAAGATTAAGATTCCTACTTGAAGTTCGCAATAGATGCGTTACTAGGTAGTTGAGGAGTCTAAAGACTAAGTTGGAACGCTTCGGATAAGTATTTCTGCACACTCACACACACTCGTAGAGATACACACACACTCACGCATACACATACACACACACACACACACACACACACACACGCACGCACGCACGCACGCACGCACGCACACGCACACATTGCTGCTGAGGTCGAACTACTTTAACCCCCTGGATTGTATAAATAAGCAAATTGTTTTCACTAAGCACCAAGTTGTATAAGTAATGTAGTGATGAGAAAATAGTGTAGCTAACGAAACATGTGTGATCCCCAGGGCTGTGGAAGATGCGAAGGCGCGGCTACAAGAGCTGGAGCGAGCGCTGAGCAGCGAGGAGATCGGCGCCGACCTGCGCAGCTGCAAGCGCCTGCTGCACCAGCACCAGGTGAGTGCACGTTGCAGGTCAACTGCAGGAGCTGTAGAGGGCGTAGCAGGTCATCTGCAGGAGCTGGAGTGTTCGTTGCAGTTCAACTGCAGGAGGTGGAGCGTGCGCTGCAGGAAGGCTGCAGGAGCTGGAGCACACTTAGCAGCGAGATTGCTATTTTTATTCTGAAAATCTTTTTTAATTTTTAATCTCCTCTTATCATAAACTAAATTATCGTTCTCTCCTCCAGACACTGGAACAAGAGCTGAGCCAGTGGGAGCAGAAGTCGGAAGCGCTGTCAGCAGCGGGCCAGGACCTGGTGTCGGGGGGCCACTTCGACCCCCCGGCGATCCAGCGCGACTGCGCGGCGCTGCAGCGAGCGGCCAGTCCGCTGCGCCCACGCGCGCTGAAGCGAAGACAGGATCTGGAGACCAGTTTGCAGTGAGTAGTGTATTGTAATATAATGGGTATTAAAGATAAGAAGTTAGTAACTTATAGTGAATTAGGCATGTGATCAATAAAGTGGTTTAAATGAGCAGATTTTTTTAAATTTCCACAAATTCTTATTTGATCCATTTTAAAAACTTAATCTCGTGTAATACGCGTGTACGTCTATAAACAAATTCATATTCAAATTTTTGAGGTCTATTTTCACAGTGAATTTACGTTTGCATTCTGTCTGGAGTATGTGCATAAATTGCACGTAAAAAAGCATGTATCTCAACACGTGGTTGCAACTTATCTCTGTATTTTGAAATCTCACGATGTTTTTGGACTTCTACAGATAACTGTACAAGTCTTATTTATTTTAATTATAAGCAATTGCAAGTCCTATTTATTTTTAATTCATTCTGTCCGAAATCTTTTTGAACGTTAACAATTTGTATTGGCGGCGGTATGTCCTCAACGCATATGTATGGTTTCGCGGCAAATTCGTTTCTAGACAAGGTGTAAGTGATATATCTCCCCATCTCACGCCTTATGTTTCCCTTAGAATTCTTCCTCTCTGGACTAGATCTAAGAGTGACATCGTCCCCAGGTTGCACAAGTTCGCGGCAGAGTTTCCCATCTCATGCTTTATGTTTCCCATTTCCCATCGATTGCGTCCTTTCTAGACCAAGATCTAAGACTGACACATTCTGCGCAGGTTACACAAGTTCGCGGCAGAGTTTCCCATATCACGCCTTATGTTTCCCATAGAATTCTTCCTCTCTGGACCAATGTAAGAGTGGTATCGTCCCCAGGTTGCACAAGTTCGCTGCGGAGGTGTCTGGCGAGCAGGCGTGGCTGGCGGAGCGGCGCGCGGCGGCGGGCGCGGCGGCGGGCGGCGCGGGAGACCTGCACGCCGCGCAGACCGCGCAGAAGAAACACGCGAAGTTACGTGCTGAGCTGCTGGGCAGGCGGCCGCTCATTGAGCGGGTTGTCGCGCATGGTCACGGACTGATTGAAGATCAACACCCGCAGGCTGATAAGGTACGTAATAAAATAAAAAAAATAATATATATGTACAAGTTTTTAATTGAGAATGTCGGAACACAGCTGCTCCCGAAGTATGACCATCTAGCCTGGCAGGAGATCTCCATGGATAATAGAAAAATATTTACGGTCTTATTCATAAAAAGTTATAGCACACTTATAACGTTGCTATAGTACGATTGTCAAAAAGTGTTATTCATAAACGTATTTTAGGCACTAAACCGTTCTATAAGCCTTCTATAACTTATAGAGGCCAGAACCCTACTATAACAGTGCTATAAGACAAAGATGGCGGACTCTCATCAGCTGATTAGTGATTACTAACCTAATTTGACAATATGTTTTGAATAAATTTTAACATTTTGTCCGTTTTGTATATAAACTTGAAATAATTTATTTAAATATCCGATAAATAACATTATTATATCACTATTTCAAATTACAATGCAAATTTTACAAAGCTTAGATATTATTAATAATCTAGAAAACCGTCCACTTCGAAGAACATTGCACCAAAGAGTGATCCGTTTTCTTTAAACGACGAAGACTTTCGGAAGCGTTATCGCTTTAATAAATCGACAGTAAATTTTATAATTGATCTCGTACGTAATGATCGTAAATTAGATCGCAGAGATCCTGGTACACCTTCTGAAATACAATGTTTACTGCCATAAGATATTGCGAATGTTTACAAAACGAAACTTAACAAAACATTTATATCCAACCAATTTTTACTCCTTTATCTTTTAACAACTTTTGCTTAATATCCTATTTTAACAAATATAATATTTTTAAATTCGCGGTATTTACAAATACAATGGCACTGACATGTTATTTGGTTTTATTGACAACGCATTGACAAGAATGTCAAGACAGAATACTTTTTTAGTACGAAATAATGTCATTTAATGGTGTTTATCTATGGATATTTGTCGATTTGTTCGCCGAACTTCACTATAATGGCAACATTTTCATTTATAGTTGACTTTAGCGACACATTAGTTATAGGAGGTTTATGGAACGTTTATGAATAAGCAATTTTATAGAACGTTTTATAAGCTTATCGAACACTTTAACTAATGAGTGCTTAAAACCTTCTATAAGCATTTTTTATGAATAAGACCGTTAATCTCCATGGATAATAGAAAATTATTTGTTACGACCAAAAATGTGTATGTACTACTCAAACACTACAAAAAGAAGATAAATAATGTTTTATTTAGACATGTTAAATTCAGTTGCAATCTGTTTTATGTTTTTGTTAAAATACAGGAGATCACTTCTATGTCATTCATTAATGTTCCTTTTCTATAGTCTATCAAAAATTACTTCAAAATAATTAAAAAAAATATTTAAACTATTTCCAGATCAAGGAGCTATGCGAGGACCTGGAGCGCGAGTACGCCGCAGTATCGAGCGCGGCGGAGGAGCGCGCCGCACAGCTGGAAGCAGCGCTCCGAGCCCAGCAGTTCCTGCACGACGCGCTGGAGGTGGAGGCCTGGCTCGCCGACAAGCACGCCGCGCTCGCCTCCGCCGACGTCGGCCACGACCGCCACCGCGCCACGCAGCTGCTCACCAGGCACAAGGTGAAGAACATGAGAATACCCACTGGATGGTCATTTTGTCCCTTTGTGGTTCGATTATGGCACCATCGTCACAATTATTTCTGCCTATTAATCGTTAATGTTAAGTGCTTCTGTATTGTAATTTGATGGGTGCGGTAAGGCAGACGTACTTTACCGCGGTGCTCCAGCTTAATCCTCGGCGGCGCATCTATGGCCGACCTCCAGTAGGAATATCTAATCCTATATGAAGTTGGTTACAGATGTTCATAGGGGACAGTAGCCAATTACTATTTCCTGCTATTGATTACTAACAAAAACTGTCACTCCTTGCAGGCGGTGGAGCTGGAGCTGGACACGTACGCGGCGATCATAGCGGAGATGGGCCGCGCGGCGAACGAGGCGGGCGCGGGCGAGGACGGCGCGCGGCTCGTGGCGCGCCACGCCGCGCTCGCCGACGCGCTCGCGCGGCTGCAGCGCGTCGCGGCGCAGCGGCAGCACGCGCTGGTGGAGAGCGTCTGCAGGTGAGCTCCACTGTGCGCCCCGGCGCGGCTCCGGGCGAGCGGGGCGAGGACGGCGCGCGGCTCGTGGCGCGCCACGCCGCGCTCGCCGACGCGCTCGCGCGGCTGCAGCGCGTCGCGGCGCAGCGGCAGCACGCGCTGGTGGAGAGCGTCTGCAGGTGAGCTCCACTGTGCGCCCCGGCGCGGCTCCGGGCGAGCGGGGCGAGGACGGCGCGCGGCTCGTGGCGCGCCACGCCGCGCTCGCCGACGCGCTCGCGCGGCTGCAGCGCGTCGCGGCGCAGCGGCAGCACGCGCTGGTGGAGAGCGTCTGCAGGTGAGCTCCACTGTGCGCCCCGGCGCGGCTCCGGGGCGAGCGGGGCGAGGACGGGCCACACTAAAGGTGTACGCGAAAATAGTAGAACCTTGTCGTTCGACTCCGGAAACACCACCGCCACACATTTTTCTGCCTAACACCAGCAGTGTTAACCGCTGTTTTCTGGTTTAAAGGGTGTGGTAAGGGTGACATACTATTTCAAGGCGTTCCAGCTTAGTATTGAGGGGTAGCGACGCATCTGTGGCTCACTTCAGGTACGAATAGTTAGATGTACATGGACAGCAGTAGCCACTTACCATCAGGTGCCGTGTATGCTCATCTGCTACTCTTATACTATATATACCACTAGTGCGTCTCCAACGTCAAGTATAGCAAGATTTATGAAACATTATAACCTGTTCCCCGCAGACACGAATACCTGGCGGAGAGCGCGGAGCTGGAGAGCTGGATCCAGGAGCAATACGCCGCCGCCTCCAGCGAGGACTACGGACAGGACTACGAACACCTGCTGGTGAGACATATTCTCACTTTAATAGCTTCGAAGCTTCGAAGAATTATACAATTGTTTTTGACATCAACAAGTAAAATTATTTTGATACTAAAAAGCCTTATTGTTTTGCGCTAAAAAACTTTCATATGAACTCACTTTTCATATTATAATCATACATTCCGTGTGATAGAAAAAAAAAATGTGCAATACTGTTTATTGAATTAAATTCTTCTCCACAATTTTAACCGTGTATGTAAATATTATAGATATTAAATTTTCAATCTTACGTAGCGAACATACGTATAAACAATTTTACCCAACTGATACTTAAATATCCAATCCATTTCCAGATCCTGCGATCGAAGTTCGACGAGCTGCGGCACCGCGTGGAGAGCGGCGCTGAGCGGTTCAACCAGTGCGAGGAGCTCGCCAAGAAGCTGGTGGCCTCCGAGAGCCCGTACATCGCGGACATCGAGAAACGACAGGAGGCGCTCGGGTATGTATCGTGTTGGTTGGTTTTTAATGTGTTTTCCGTTTGTGGTTAACAGGTAAAGGCGATATGTAATCCTGAATCGCTCTGTCGAAGTTTTGTAAATATTTCAAACAATGAAAAAATTGTTTTTTTTTTTTTATTTTAACTGTTTACATTTTTTACATTTGGTTAATTTGGTGGATAAAGGTCATCAAAAGAGAGTTAAGGTAGTGTCATGATTTTGGTCTTCTGAATACTTTTAAGAACCTGAGATCAGGACTTACGCTGTTTGTAGAATTAAATATAGTACACGACAGGAAGTGCATTTTTTCCTGCAACGAGCTAAGGAAGAGGAGTCAGTTGATATAATTTTATAAATCATTCGTTATAAACCTTGTAAAAAGGATCTTGTTTGCGAACCTTTTCAAAAGATAATTCGTAAACTAATAGTTGTGTATTTCAATGCCATCGCCGTGTACCATTCATAAGTGCTACCCAAATATCCTCGTTATTCAGCAGTCCATATATATTTAAATAAAATCCTCATGCCACTATTTACTTAACCAACAAAATTGTATTCCAGCGAGTCCTGGCAACGCCTAGTGGAGCAGATCCAGTCCCGGGGTGCCCGTCTCCACGCGGCGGGCGAGATCCACCGCTTCCACCGCGACGCCGGCGAGCTGCTCGCACGAGCTGCGGACAAGCGCGCGCAGCTGGCGGAGCCGCCGCCGCCGCGCGACCTGCGCGCCGCCGTCGCGCTGCTGCGGGACCACGACACCGCCGAGAACGACCTGGTCGCCATCGACGCACAGATGCAGGTCGGTAGTGAACTAGCAGGCTGTTAGGTATAGACGCGTGTTGGTTGAATGATGTCTTTATGATAACTTACTTAATACTACTCTAACACTAACTTATATAATACACGGCTCTGCTCCACACCACAGGTCAGTGTTCATGTATAAAAGCTCCCTTTTTATAATATAGGAGTAGCAGGCCAACATGCAGTCTACATTATGGTAAGTAGCTATTGCCGCCCATGGATATCTGTAATCAATCCAAGATAGGATTAAATATTCCTACCTTAAGTCTGTCTTAGATGCGCCGCTACCCCTGAGTACTAAGCTGGAACGCCTTGGAAAAGTAGGTGTCCCTTACCACACCCTTAAAATCAAATCACAGCAGCGCTGAACACTGCTGTTAATAGGCAGAAATAGGTGTGGCGATGGTGCCGTTGGAGTCGCACCGTCGATATAATATTGAATATTGGTGAAATCTGGCTCAAAGGACCATGCGTTATAAATATACATTACATGTTGCACAATAATTTATTAACAAATCCTACATTCCTTACAAACAGGATCAGACCTAAGTCGGTATATCGCGTATATCTCCTCCTTAGTAGACTTCAAAGCAAAGCTTCTTGACACCTTTATTATAAGCAAAAATGCATTTTTCACATCATAATTTATCTGCCAGGTGCTCCAAGAAGAAGGCGCTCGCCTGCAGCGTCTCTGCCCCGGCACCAACTCGCAGCAGATCGCGCTGCGGCAGGAGGCGCTGCAGGAGGCCTGGGCCGCGCTCCGCAGCGCCGCCGACACCCGGCGGCAGACGCTGCAGCAGTACCTGCAGCTGCATCAGTTCCTCACTGAAGTAAGTTTTTTTTCAATGCCGATTTCCAATATTGGTTTGAGGATTTCCCGAGTTTGAATCTCTGATAATAAATATTTTATTTATTTTGATGTTTAATTTATGCCGATTCTTATACTTTAATCGTTTCTTAATGTTAATATGAGAAAGTAGGAGTGGTTCTGTTTGTCAATCCATGCATAAAATCACAGACCTGTATTTGCACTCAGTTCTGTGCATAAAATATATATTTCACCTGAATTTCATTGAACGTCTTCGCGAGCTCTAACAGTGTAAACATTTTTAATATTACCAATCATTGCTAAATATAAAGAATGTAATTTAGTAAATTACTCGTACTTGTAAAGTAGAATGTATTTAATTTAATTTTGTTTTATGTTAGCAACATACACTAATAATAAACTCATCATGCACGCACAATAATTACTTATGTGTATTTATATTTATTTACGGTAGGCGTGCCGTCATCGATAAATAAATTATAATATAATAAAATATAATAAATTACACTTGTGCGTGGGTGTGCATTTGTACGTGTATGTGTGTGTTTGTGTGTGTGTGTTGGTGTTTTTTTGTTGACACAACGCGTGCCACAAAATGTACCGTATATTCATGACATCTGTATGTGTCCCCAGGTGCGCGACCTGAGCACCTGGTCGGCGGCGCTCCGCGGCGAGATGGCCGCAGCGGCTCGCGCGCGCTCCGCGGCCGCGGCGCAGGCGGCGCGCGCGCACCACGACGCCACGCGCGCGGAGATCGACGCGCGCGACGACAGCTTCCGCCGCGTGCTCGCCGCCGCCGACGCGCTCGTCGCGAGCGGACACCCCAACGCGCAGGTACGTGTACCCCTATGAGGAGTAGGTAGATGGAGTGGAAAACGGGCCCAGGACATTTGTAGGGTTCCCCGAGATCGAGGCGCGCGACGCGTGCTCGCCGCGGCTGAAAAATAAAAAAGTGTCTTAAAGGTAATTTGGGGTCGAACTACAAGAAACCGCTGTTATTGAGCGTTTTTCGCTTTATTTATTGACCAGGTATTTACTCCAAATTGAATTTATCCACAATGAATTTAGGAGACATAAAACTGTCTAATTTACCTATCACCACTAATTGGAGCAATTCAAACAGTGGTGAAAGATACAGGTTCAATAAACCCTAGGGAAATGCCAGCATCCGCTAACAAAATTATTACTTTTCCAGGAGATCTCCGAGCGTTGCGCCCTGCTGGTGGAGGAGCGCGCTCGTCTGCACGGAGCCTGGGCGGCGCGCCAGGTGGCGCTGGACCAGCTGATCGACTGGCACTGCTTCCTGCGCGACGCCAAGCTGCTGCACCACCTGTGCGCCGCGCAGGAGGCCGCCTTGCGTTAGTATCTGACCTGCTGCTATCCGAGCCGCCAGGTGGCGCTGGACCAGCTGATCGACTGGCACTGCTTCCTGCGCGACGCCAAGCTGCTGCACCACCTGTGCGCCGCGCAGGAGGGCCGCCTTGCGTTAGTATCTGACCTGCTGCTATCCGAGCCGCCAGGTGGCGCTGGACCAGCTGATCGACTGGCACTGCTTCCTGCGCGACGCCAAGCTGCTGCACCACCTGTGCGCCGCGCAGGAGGCCGCCTTGCGTTAGTATCTGACCTGCTGCTATCCGAGCCGCCAGGTGGCGCTGGACCAGCTGATCGACTGGCACTGCTTCCTGCGCGACGCCAAGCTGCTGCACCACCTGTGCGCCGCGCAGGAGGCCGCCTTGCGTTAGTATCTGACCTGCTGCTATCCGAGCCGCCAGGTGGCGCTGGACCAGCTGATCGACTGGCACTGCTTCCTGCGCGACGCCAAGCTGCTGCACCACCTGTGCGCCGCGCAGGAGGCCGCCTTGCGTTAGTATCTGACCTGCTGCTATCCGAGCCGCCAGGTGGCGCTGGACGAGCTGATCGACGGAGGACACCTTTACAACGTGATTGACCACTGTGGTTCAACTCCGGCGGCACCACCGCCACACCTATTTCTGTCTAATAACAGCAGTGTTAAGCGCTGCTGTGTTCTAGTATGTATGGTGGTAAGGTAGACATACTTTTTCCGAGGCGTTCCAGCTAAGGGGTAGGGGCGTATTTGTATCCGACCTCAGGTAAGAAAATCTAATCTCGAAAAAAGTGCTCGTCTGCCACTCCTGTATTATAAAAAAACCCTCTATGGTTCGACTCCAACAGCACCACCACCACCTGATAACTGCAATGTTAAGCGTCGTTAAAATATGTCTCTATATCTGGGTAACTAGGCTTCTTTGTTGCTAATAAAGTTATTTGAAACATCTGTTAATATTTCAGGTACTGAGATATCACCAACAAGCAGCGTGGAAGAAGTGGAGAACCAGCTGAAGAAACATGAAGCTTTCGAGAAATTACTGGCCACTCAGGTAAGTTATTCTGAAAGTTTTAAATAACGAGGTGGTAAAAAAGAAAGATAAAAGAGAGAGATTGTGCGAGGGAGAGAGGTAATAGAAAGGAGGAGGAGTTATATAGAAAGGAGGAGATGGAAAGGGAAGTAGGTAGGTAGAGGAAGATAGGGTAAGAGGTAAATAGAAAAAGGGATAGAGGTAGGGAGAGAGAGAAAGGAAATCTTGTAGTAACTGGAATACGAAGGTGGACGGTCTAGGAAACTGGCAACGGTGACCAAAACTCTCCATCTCTTCCAGCCTACCAATACATGGTGATACTGGGGAGGCAACAAATGCCACCAGTCATTCGAAAAAAGTCGTACCGTTTGTTTGATGATTAGTGCAGTTATAATATAATATTTCGGTCTGCTAGGACGAGAAGCTGACGACGCTGAACAGCCACGGGGACAAGCTGCTGCAGCAGAACCACGTGGAGAGCCAGCGCATCGCCGACGAGCTCGCCAACATCAACGAGAGGCGGAAGAAGGTATGAGGGCTGTGTCCTTCTTAGGACTTCTTTATTTATCTATTTTATTCGATAGTCTTCTTTATTTACTTTTTATTGTTCATGATATCGTCTGATTTAGGTTCAGTTATAAAAAAATATGAATTTATAAATAAACTGCATTTGAAACTTGGTGATTTTCGTCATTGTTATAGATATAAAATAGGAATTAGGTCATGTGAAAGTAAAAAAGATTTACTTACAATATTTTTTTTGAGCTTTCAGCAAAATAATTTTTGTGTTAATTTTTTATTTGAACTGATTTCTGTAAATTTTGTAGTTGCTTTACTGAATATTTGATTTAGTTATCTATATTTATTTACTTATAGGAATCGTAAAAAATATTTTAATTATTGTTCTTCTATCTCACTAAGTCTGTTCGGGTTCCATAGATGTCTTCGTAAATTAAACGCTAGCTCAGTTTCATGATAAATGCTATCATCTTCAGCCCTGAAACAAAACCAAAATAAGTAAAACAATATTCCTATAAACTTATATACATTAATTATTTTTATTAAAATCCCGTTACGAGCGGCGCTCAGACGGATTTCGTGTGACAGAAGAACCAAACCGATTTAATGGGGTGCAAATAATATGTAGCGTATGTGGCTGTCCACATCGATTCATCTAAGACCTTCGCGTACAAAAAGTGTAACAGGTCCATTAGTTTAAAGGGATATTCTAATTACCATTTCAAAATTTACCATCTTTGATTTCCGGGTTTTTCATTTCGTCCACTAGTTTATTTTCGGGTTTTTCGTTTTCCATATACCTTCTTTATTATTTGCATCACGGTAGTCTTTTGCCTCTGGATTATACAATATAGGATATTGCTTGACGTACTCAATAAATAACTCCATGCTGAAAATACGTGTTTCGCTGCCTGCGCATGATCACACACTAGAAAACAACATTAGCGAAAGACGTCAGAGGGGTAACGGAAGGGGGTGAGAGGGGATTAGCTTAGTCCGCGTAGTTTCGGATCGGCCTACACAACTAAGTTAGTAAGACCTAGTCGGGATATTTTAGTTAGCTTAGATTGCATAGTTTGCGATGGGTGCATATATATGAAAAACTGGCTCAACTTTGCGAGCTAAACTAAACTAACTTATTTTAGCTGGCGGTGGACGTTCGGTTTTATTAACGGTTTATTGACCCGCAGCTGTACGAGACGGCGGCGGCGCGTCGCTCGGCGTTACAGCGAGCACGCGCCCCGCGCGCAGTTCGCGCGCGACGCGGGCGAGGCGCGCGCCTGGGTCGCCGACAAGCTGGCGCAGCTGCCCGCGCACACCGGTACACTAGCTGCACTGTCCTTCATACAGCTTCACACTAGACTTGCTAGTGACGTGGTGACACACGCACACACAGACACACACACACGCACGCTCTGGCACAGATGCAACGTACACACCCAGTACCCACATATACACATGCGCACGCTCAGACACACTCACACACACACACACACACACACACACACACACACACACACACACACACACACACGAGAATAGATTATCTCTGAAGATTGTTGGTCAAGTCGGATATACGGGAACTCGTACCGAAGTCCTCAGACACTATTACTTAAAAAAAAAAAAGATTCTTTATATTTTTATAGCTCCTAAAACACAAAGTCCACTCAAACATGTTCATGTCATGTTCTCTCCTCGCCAGGTGAAGTAACAAACCTGGAGGACAAGATCAAGAAGCTACAGAAGCACCAGGCGTTCACAGCGGAGCTGGCGGCGAACAAGGCTCGCTTGCAGGAGGTGGAGGCGCTGGCCGCCCAGCTGCGGCCCGACGCGCAGGTGGACCGCGAGCTGGAGCAGCTGCACCGCGACTGGGAGCTGCTGGAGACCGCCACCGAGCAGAGAGGTGGGTAACACCTACCCGTATAACAGACTGCTGGAGGAATTGGCGGCGTAGCTTCGTGAAGACGGGGATCTGCTGGAGACGACCATGGAGCAGAACTCGCTTATAAACCTGCTATTCAATATTGACGCGCTTCAATCGATTTTATTTTCACGCTATCACGTGGGTCGTATGCCCCGCCTCGTGATGCGGCAAAAAAGGGTAAGGTAGCGCCGATCGCAACTGATTGGACGCCTGATGCAACGAAATTACATGAAAAATGCAGTGTTAAAGCAGTCGCTTATAACGCGCGTATTTGATACAGCGACTGAACGTAGTATATTGTCTAAACGCGATACAGCAATCGCTTAAACTCGAATAGCCGAATCGCCAAATCGTGGCTTGCTAAAAGTAGTATGTCTAATATGGTCGATTCTAGATGTAATTGTCTAAGTTTAAGATCTAGACCTAGAAATTGTTTCCCTTTTTGTAATATTGTTTTTTATTATACAACCTATAACTCTCATTTGGCACTATTTAATGCGTGCTCGATAGTTAACTAATCCGTACCATCTTACAAACAGGTCGTGGCTTAGAAGAGGCCCAGGACATCCTGGAGTTCAATCAGCACCTGGACAAGATCGAGGCCTGGATCCGAGACAAGGAGATGATGGTATGACTCTATTTTTTACTTGTTTGATGAATGATTAGTAGAAGATTGTTATGATTAAATTATTACTTATCTTGTAGTTAGGTTTTTTAGATTGAGTCTACCTTTAATCCAATTATATCTTAGTTAAAGGAGCAGGGTCCAGAAGTAATGATCAGAGTAAGCGAAAAAATGATCGTCTGGTCTCAAAAATTTCTCGAGAAGCTAAGGAAGTAGAGGAAGTCTCTGAAATTTGAGCACTTAAGAAGAAATATAGAGGGGGCCCGAAGCCACTATAAACGCCTATGATCATCATCAATAAGAATAGAATAGGAATATAATTAGGATTTATCAAGCCAACTTCCAGGTGTAATGACTGTCTTTTTTCCAGGTGCAAGCCCACGAGCTGGGGCGCGACTACGAGCACTGCAGCGCACTGCTACGCAAGCTGGACGACCTGGACAGCGGCATGCAGGTGGACGACCAGCACGTGCGCGCCATCTGCGCGCTCGCCGACAAGCTGCTGCAGCAGGTAGGGTACTGACTGAGCGCACGAGCTGGGGCGCACTGCTGTGCAAGCTGGACGACCTGGACAGCGGCATGCAGGTGGACGACCAGCACGTGCGCGCCATCTGCGCGCTCGCCGACAAGCTGCTGCAGCAGGTAGGGTACTGACTGAGCGCACGAGCTGGGGCGCACTGCTGTGCAAGCTGGACGACCTGGACAGCGGCATGCAGGTGGACGACCAGCACGTGCGCGCCATCTGCGCGCTCGCCGACAAGCTGCTGCAGCAGGTCAGCCACTAACATGAACCATCTTCGGCATGGACGTCTGTAATCAACCCCAGATAAGATTAGTTTCCTGCCGGCCACATATGCGCCGCTAACCTTGAGGACTAAGCTGGAATGCCTCTGAAAAGTATGTATCAGTTAACACCAGTTAAATCAGAATACAACAGGGCTTAACACTGCAATTATACCACTGGAGTTTCCACTCCGGCGGCACCACCGCCACACCTATTTCTTCCTGAAAAAGTGTATATGAAGGTGGATCCACAAATGGATCTAGCACCTTCAAAACTACACTTTCTTGATAATGACAAAAAGTGTATGATTTTGCAGAGGAGTTTCATATGAAACTATAGGGTTCGGCCCGCGACGGTAATAACAAACGTCCAAAAGGTTTCGGATGTACTTTATTACTCTCTGTTTTACAATAGGTGTCAAGCTTATATACTACTTACATCTTACTCTACAAAACATTATATGATGTTATAATTAGGCCTTAATTAGAGAAGAGAATAAAATATGCGTTGACAGGTTACATGAAAATCACTTTTTAATTTGAAATTGATTAATTGTATTTAGTAATGTCGGGTACGAGCACAAGCGCGTGATATGTTCTTAAACTAAAATTATCGCGGGAATGAAAAACATCTCATTGTGTTATATGTCCTCACGATACGCAGTTTTAATTGTTTTTTTAATTTATTGTGAATGCTCGTTACATATTAAAAACTAGCTGACCCGGCAAACTTTGTTCCGCCTCAAAATCTATTTATTAAATATATTTCATATAAAATATAGCCTATGTTACTCGTGGATAATGTAGCTTTCGAATGGTGAAAGAATTTTTAAAATCGGTCCAGTAGTTTTTGAGCCTATTCATTACAATCAAACAAACAAACAAAGGTTTCCTCTTTATAATATTAGTATAGATAAAATCGCAGGAATTAGCTAGTAATTAAGTATATTGTTGTATCCCTTAGGGCCCAACCCAGCAGGCGGAGACAGTGGCGGCCCGGCGCGACGCCTTCCTGAACAGGTGGCGCGCCCTCAGCGGAGCCCTGCAGAAGTACCGGGACAACCTCAACGCCGCGCTGCAAGTGCACTCCTTCAACAGGTAATGTCACATGGATTTATTTATAAATTATTAATTTTTAATTATGGTTTCATTTGTTATACTTTTTAAAATTACTACTACTCCATTTACCGTTTATTAATGTGAACATTCGATTTACTAATTTAATTTGTTTTAATTTAAAATAAGGTACATTTTTTTTTAATTTTAATGACAAATACATAAAATTAATTTTCATGTGTATGTAATTTTATTATTTTTACTTTTTTGTTATATTTTATTACAAATATATAAATATGAAAACTCATATTTAAAATGTACGCCCATCTGACTGAAAACGATTGAATAGATTTTGATGGGACATAATTTGTTCAACAAATGTTTGTTTTAGTCCAATAGTATCATAAAAACTGACACTATCTAACCTAAACAAAATCTCCCATGTAACCCAACAGAGACGTGGAGGAGACAGCGGAGCGCATTGCGCAGAAGGCGGCGGTGTTCGGCAGCGGCGAGCGCGGCCGCGACCTGGCCGCCGCCGAGGAGCTGCGCCGCAGACACCTCGCGCGCCGCCGCGGAGGCCGGCGCCGTGGACAGCCGCCTGGCCACGCTGCGCGCCGCCGGGGCGCAGCTCGCCACCAGGTTGAGTGTGACCTGGCGCACAGGGCGGAGGCCGGCGCCGTGGACAGCCGCCTGGCCCACGCTGCGCGCCGCCGGGGCGCAGCTCGCCACAGGTGAGTGTGACCTGGCGCACAGGGCGGAGGCCGGCGCCGTGGACAGCCGCCTGGCCACGCTGCGCGCCGCCGGGGCGCAGCTCGCCACCAGGTGAGTGTGACCTGGCGCACAGGGCGGAGGCCGGCGCCGTGGACAGCCGCCTGGCCACGCTGCGCGCCGCCGGGGCGCAGCTCGGCCACCAGGTGAGTGTGACCTGGCGCACAGGGCGGAGGCCGGCGCCGTGGACAGCCGCCTGGCCACGCTGCGCGCCGCCGGGGCGCAGCTCGCCACAGGTGAGTGTGACCTGGCGCACAGGGCGAGGCCGGCGCCGTGGACAGCCGCCTGGCCACGCTGCGCGCCGCCGGGGCGCAGCTCGCCACCAGGTGAGTGTGACCTGGCGCACAGGCGGAGGGCCGGCGCCGTGGACAGCCGGCCTGGCCACGCTGCGCGCCGCCGGGGCGCAGCTCGCCACCAGGTGAGTGTGACCTGGCGCACAGGGCGGAGGCCGGCGCCGTGGACAGCCGCCTGGCCACGCTGCGCGCCGCCGGGGCGCAGCTCGCAACCAGGTGAGTGTGACCTGGCGCACAGGGCGGAGGCCGGCGCCGTGGACAAGCCGCCTGGCCACGCTGCGCGCCGCCGGGGCGCAGCTCGCCACCAGGTGAGTGTGACCTGGCGCACAGGGCGGAGGCCGGCGCCGTGGACAGCCGCCTGGCCCACGCTGCGCGCCGCCGGGGCGCAGCTCGCCACCAGGTGAGTGTGACCTGGCGCACAGGGCGGAGGCCGGCGCCGTGGACAGCCGCCTGGCCACGCTGCGCGCCGCCGGGGCGCAGCTCGCCACCAGGTGAGTGTGACCTGGCGCACAGGGCGGAGGCCGGCGCCGTGGACAGCCGCCTGGCCACGCTGCGCGCCGCCGGGGCGCAGCTCGCCACCAGGTGAGTGTGACCTGGCGCACAGGGCGGAGGCCGGCGCCGTGGACAGCCGCCTGGCCACGCTGCGCGCCGCCGGGGCGCAGCTCGCCACAGGTGAGTGTGACCTGGCGCACAGGGCGGAGGCCGGCGCCGTGGACAGCCGCCTGGCCACGCTGCGCGCCGCCGGGGCGCAGCTCGCCACCAGGTGAGTGTGACTGGCGCACAGGGCGGAGGCCGGCGCCGTGGACAGCCGCTGGCCACGCTGCGCGCCGGGGGCGCAGCTCGCCACCAGGTGAGTGTGACCTGGCGCACAGGGCGGAGGCGGCGCCCGTGGACAGCCGCCTGGCCACGCTGCGCGCCGCCGGGGCGCAGCTCGCCACCAGGTGAGTGTGACCTGGCGCACAGGGCGGAGGCCGGCGCCGTGGACAGCCGCCTGGCCACGCTGCGCGCCGCCGGGGCGCAGCTCGCCACAGGTGAGTGTGACCTGGCGCACAGGGCGGAGGCCGGCGCCGTGGACAGCCGCCTGGCCACGCTGCGCGCCGCCGGGGCGCAGCTCGCCACCAGGTGAGTGTGACCTGGCGCACAGGGCGGAGGCCGGCGCGTGGACAGCCGCCTGGCCACGCTGCGCGCCGCCGGGGCGCAGCTCGCCACCAGGTGAGTGTACCTGGCGCACAGGGCGGAGGCCGGCGCCGTGGAGCCGCCTGGCCACGCTGCGCGCCGCCGGGGCGCAGCTCGCCACCAGGTGAGTGTGACCTGGCCGCACAGGGCGGAGGCCGGCGCCGTGGACAGCCGCCTGGCCACGCTGCGCGCCGCCGGGGCGCAGCTCGCCACCAGGTGAGTGTGACCTGGCGCACAGGGCGGAGGCCGGCGCCGTGGACAGCCGCCTGGCCACGCTGCGCGCCGCCGGGGCGCAGCTCGCCACCAGGTGAGTGGACCTGGCGCACAGGGCGGAGGCCGGCGCCGTGGACAGCCGCCTGGCCACGCTGCGCGCCGAGGGGCGCAGCTCGCCACCAGGTGAGTGTGACCTGGCGCACAGGGCGGAGGCCGGCGCCGTGGACAGCCGCCTGGCCACGCTGCGCGCCGCCGGGGCGCAGCTCGCCACCAGGTGAGTGTGACCTGGCGCACAGGGCGGAGGCCGGCGCCGTGGACAGCCGCCTGGCCACGCTGCGCGCCGCCGGGGCGCAGCTCGCCACCAGGTGAGTGTGACCTGGCGCACAGGGCGGAGGCCGGCGCCGTGGACAGCCGCCTGGCCACGCTGCGCGCCGCCGGGGCGCAGCTCGCCACCAGGTGAGTGTGACCTGGCGCACAGGGCGGAGGCCGGCGCCGTGGACAGCCGCCTGGCCCCACGCTGCGCGCAGCCGGGGCGCAGCTCGCCACCAGGTGAGTGTGACCTGGCGCACAGGGCGGAGGCCGGCGCCGTGGACAGCCGCCTGGCCACGCTGCGCGCCGCCGGGGCGCAGCTCGCCACCAGGTGAGTGTGACCTGGCGCACAGGGCGGAGGCCGGCGCCGTGGACAGCCGCCTGGCCACGCTGCGCGCCGCCGGGGCGCAGCTCGCCAAGGTGAGTGTGACCTGGCGCACAGGGCGGAGGCCGGCGCCGTGGACAGCCGCCTGGCCACGCTGCGCGCCGCCGGGGCGCAGCTCGCCACCAGGTGAGTGTGTGACCTGGCGCACAGGGCGGAGGCCGGCGCCGTGGACAGCCGCCTGGCCACGCTGCGCGCCGCGGGGCGCAGCTCGCCACCAGGTGAGTGTGACCTGGCGCACAGGGCGGAGGCCGGCGCCGTGGACAGCCGCCTGGCCACGCTGCGCGCCGCCGGGGCGCAGCTCGCCACCAGGTGAGTGTGACCTGGCGCACAGGGCGGAGGCCGGCGCCGTGGACAGCCGCCTGGCCACGCTGCGCGCGCCGGGGCGCAGCTCGCCACCAGGTGAGTGTGACCTGGCGCACAGGGCGGAGGCCGGCGCGTGGACAGCCGCCTGGCCACGCTGCGCGCCGCGGGGCGCAGCTCGCCACCAGGTGAGTGTGACCTGGCGCACAGGGCGGAGGCCGGCGCCGTGGACAGCCGCCTGGCCACGCTGCGCGCCGCCGGGGCGCAGCTCGCCACCAGGTGAGTGTGACCTGGCGCACAGGGCGGAGGCCGGCGCGTGGACAGCCGCCTGGCCACGCTGCGCGCCGCCGGGGCGCAGCTCGCCACCAGGTGAGTGTGACCTGGCGCACAGGGCGGAGGCCGGCGCCGTGGACAGCCGCCTGGCCACGCTGCGCGCCGCCGGGGCGCAGCTCGCCACCAGGTGAGTGTGACCTGGCGCAC
This sequence comes from Epargyreus clarus clarus, assembly GCA_014595695.2. NCBI lineage: Eukaryota > Metazoa > Arthropoda > Insecta > Lepidoptera > Hesperiidae > Epargyreus > Epargyreus clarus. Next base: position 262,655 of record JACTTY020000151.1, read on the forward strand.
AGGGCGGAGGCCGGCGCCGTGGACAGCCGCCTGGCCACGCTGCGCGCCGCCGGGGCGCAGCTCGCCACCAGGTGAGTGTGACCTGGCGCACAGGGCGGAGGCCGGCGCCGTGGACAGCCGCCTGGCCACGCCTGCTGCCGCCGCCGGGGCGCAGCTCGCCACCAGGTGAGTGTGACCTGGCGCACAGGGCGGAGGGCCGGCGCCGTGGACAGCCGCCTGGCCACGCTGCGCGCCGCCGGGGCGCAGCTCGCCAACAGGTGAGTGTGACCTGGCGCACAGGGCGGAGGCCGGCGCCGTGGACAGCCGCCCTGGCCACGCTGCGCGCCGCCGGGGCGCAGCCTCGCCACCAGGTGAGTGTGACCTGGCGCACAGGGCGGAGGCCGGCGCCGTGGACAGCGCCTGGCCACGCTGCGCGCCCGCCGGGGCGCAGCTCGCCACCAGGTGAGTGTGACCGGCGCACAGGGCGGAGGCCGGCGCCGTGGACAGCCGCCTGGCACGCTGCGCGCGCCGGGGCGCAGCTCGCCACCAGGTGAGTGTGACCTGGCGCAAGGGCGGAGGCCGGCGCGTGGACAGCCGCCTGGCCACGCTGCGCGCCGCCGGGGCGCAGCTCGCCACCAGGTGAGTGTGACCTGCGCACAGGGCGGAGGCCGGCGCCGTGGACAGCCGCCTGGCCACGCTGCGCGCCGCCGGGGCGCAGCTCGCCACCAGGTGAGTGTGACCTGGCGACAGGGCGGAGGCCGGCGCGTGGACAGCCGCCTGGCCACGCTGCGCGCCGCGGGGCGCAGCTCGCCACCAGGTGAGTGTGACCTGGCGCACAGGGCGGAGGCCGGCGAGTGGGACAGCCGATGGCCACGCTGCGCGCCGCCGGGGCGAGCTCGAACCAGGTGAGTGTGACTGGCGCAGGGCGGAGGCCGGGCGTGGACAGCCGCCTGGCCACGCTGGCGCCGCCGGGGCAGCTCGCCGCACCAGGTGAGTGTGACCTGGCGCCACAGGGCGGAGGCCGGCGCCGTGGACAGCCCGCCTGGCCACGCTGCGCGCCGCCGGGGGCGCAGCTCGCCACCAGGTAGCGCCACCTCTTTGTAGCTGGTAGAACCCTTTGTGGTTCGACTCCAGCGGCTCCACCGCCACACCTATTTCTGCCTCATAACAGCAATACTAGGCGCTGCTGTGTTCCGTTTTGAAGGGTGTGCTAAGGGAGACATACTTTTCCGAGGCGTTCCAGCTAAGTCCTCAAGGGTAGCGGCGCATCTAAGGCCGGCCTCAGGTAGGAATATCTAATCCTATCTGGGGTTGATTACAGATGTTCATGGCCGGCAGTAGCCACTTACCATCAGATGGACTGCACGCTCGTCTGCTACTCCTATATCATAAAAAAATCAATAAAAATACAAGAACAAATGCAATAACCGTATCCTGGTTTCCAGCCACCCCGAGCGCGCTGCGGAGATCCAGTCCAGCCTGCAGAAGCTGGACGCGGCGTGGCGCGAGCTGCCGCGGCTGGCCGACGCTCGCACCGCGCTGCTCGACGAGGCTATCGCGGAGCACAAGTTCGAGGAGAGCCTTAAGGTACGGTGCTGTTTGGAGAAATATGGGGAGTAAAAATAAGACTCTATTAGCGAATGTTTTGGCTTTATAGAAAGAAACGTACGTTGGTTTGTGTGCATTAGTAACCAGTACTACCAGAGAGTTAGTCAGAGTTAAAAATAGTAATGTAAAAACAGGAAGATGGTGTATACATTGGTATACACCACCCTCCTGTTGAAGTGTGTATTGACACATGGGTTTAGAAACAACAATATATCAACACGTTATTTATGTTAAATATATGTGTTTCAACAAAATTAATTCATCAATGTGTCAGTCAGTTACGTCAATTGAATATGTTTATTTTCTTCTCAGGAACTCGAACTGTGGGTATCAGAAACGGTCAAACGCATGGAAGGAGCGGAGCCAGAGAGCGTAGCTGACGCCGAGGCGCTGTTAGAACTGCACCAGGAGAGGAAAGCAGAGATCGACGGCCGGCAGAAGGCCATCGCGGCGCTCCAGAAGGAAGCTGAGCAAGCTAACGACCCGGAGAAGTTGAAACGTGTTGAAAAACTATCTACAACGCTAGATCAAGCCTGGTTGGAGAGGAAGCAATACTTGACACAGGTACGGAACTCCTCAAAGATTAGGAGCTTGTGATTGGATAGTAATAATTTATGTTTACTTCATTGAGATCTTACGTTAGGCCTTTGAGCAATTAGGAGAACTCCTGGATGCTTAGGAGTTAATTGTTAAGAATAATTATTTTTAAGAGAATATATTGAGATCTTAGAACAGTTATGTAGAATTTTACCACAAGTGACATTATTTGTAAATCAAGACTTAAATGGTTGTATTGTTATAGGCCCATGAATTGCAAGTCCTGAAGGAACAAGCCCGTGCAGTTGAAGATTGGCTGTCTGCTAAGGAAGCGTTCCTTAACAATGACGATCTCGGAGACAGTCTCGAAGGTACTAATCGCTTTGGTATTATGATACCATAATGCTATTCTAACTTATCTGATTCTATTGATATGCTGGTCTAATATATCTGTATTGTATTGATATGATGTTGGTCTAACGATGATTATGAGCTAGTGATGATGACGGCCTACGATGATGATGGTTGTCCTGCAGCGGTGGAGACGCTGCAGCGCAAGCACTCGGAGTTCAGCAAGCTGGTGGAGTCTCAGCGCGGGCGCGTGGACTCGCTGCAGCGGCGCCTGGCCGCCGCGCCGCGCGCGCTCGCACACGCCGCGCAGCTGCTCGAGCGCGACCGCCGGCTGCAGGTGGGACTCGAGGATGCTTCACGCAACTTATGGGAATGCCAATGCGGCCGCAAACTTCAAATAAGAAACTAAACGTATACTTGTAATAAAGGTCCTTACATCAGCTAAACTGAAGGTCCTAATATTCCTCCATACTTCTCATACTCCTCCAGCCAATCAAGACGTAGGAGCGACGCAGCACACTCTGGAAAATCAATAACTAGAAAAAAACAAAAATGCCTATTTTATTACCTATATTCATGCTAAAATACTTGGGTGCAGGAGAATTGCAAGCTGCGCAGCGAGCGGCTGGAGCAGGCGAAGCAGCTGCAGCTGTTCCTGCGCGACCTCAACCACGAGCGCGAGTGGATCGACCTCAAGATGCAGATCGCCAACGACCAGAACTACAGGTCTGCCACGACACTTTATGACTTTATCTTAATAATGCAACTGATACGTATATGGTTTTAGACTAAAATTATCACGTAACAACCACATATCAATAATCACGATATGCAGTTATTTCGCCCATGGTGCGGTTTGGACCACAATCCATGAAACTGAGTCGGATATCGGCAATAAAGAAATAAAAAAAAACGCATATCGTGAGTATCCGTTGCATACCAACGCATATTACGTAGTGTAAAATAGTTTAGGCGCGCTTCTGTTATGTTCTTTGTGTAAATTTTTGAATTAATTTGATTGATTTTTCAAAAAGTCTTCATGTGACTACGTCTGAATGAGAAATAAAAGCATTGATTAAACTTAAATCATGTTCAATGTAATCAACTTATGGTATAAACCCTATAAGTTTACAAAATTGCAGATAAAACTGCTCCATTCAAACGTGTTTGTGTTTTATGTTAAACTGTTGTGAAACATCTACATTTTTGTCATACTCCATAGTTTTGTACAAAACTGTAGAAATAATTGAAATAAAACATAGTCAATCAGGTGAATTGTTAAAAACCAGTAACCATACCTTTAATCAATTCGACATGTCCACGATTTTGTGTAAATATCTAACATTGTTGTGTTGTTGTCAGGGAGTTGTCAAACCTGCAGAGCAAGATCCAGAAGCACGCGGCGTTCGAGTCGGAGCTGGCCGCCAACAAGAGCCGCATCGACCACGTCGCCAACACCGGGGAGGAGCTCATTGGTGCGTACTCGTTTTATTAATATTAAATAATTGAGCAAGTGCAAGGCGAAGTCGCACTCGAACAGTTCCATGCCACCATTTTTTTTATTTTTAGTATTTGGTATTATAGCAGCTGTGACGTATCGGGAGAGGTGCCGGTCGACCGAAGAAAACCTTCCAATGTTCTTATCTTTCAAATGCGTATATTTCCATAGAAGCTCAGAATTCGACTGTACATAGTCCGCAAATCGGACCTATATTTATACCCCGAATTAAGATGCGGAACGCGCGACAGGTCTCACTAGTAATATGCCTCTGTAGGCCAATGGCGTGCGAGCATATACCCATCTCGCTTCACGCGTCTCTTTCTGTCTTTCGGACCTGTCGCGACGTGTCCAAGGATAATTCGGGGTTCACAAGGTTACAAGGTTATAATGGTGACACGGTGTAACTGGCACGTGTAACTGACACGTGTAACTCTTTTCGTTACTATTTATATTTTAATTATGTCTAAAACTATTCTAACTAATAAAACAAACCTATTCTATCAAATTACATTCTTATAAATATCCCTAATACCTAATATAGATTATCTTTATTTTCAATTAAAACTCTTATTATACATAACTAATTCTAACGGGTTGAAGACGTCGCTAACAATCTCCCCCCAGTGTTCGGCGGTCCGGACACTCCATCCTCAGGTGGCGGCGTCTGGTTCACCACGATGAGTCGGGACACCGGTCGGCGCAGCGTTCCGCCCCTTGTTCGCACGTCAACGATGCGGATTCTCCCGTCAGGTCCAGGGAATGTCTTCTCGATTTGCCCCCGCGGCCATGTGTTGCGCGGGAGCGTGGCGTCGGCTATGATGACTATGTCACCCTCGCGGAAGTGCGTGTTCTTGCCCTTGTCGGTTCGCCGTGGCATGAGGGTAGGATGGTACTCCCTCATCCACCTTCGCCAGAAGTGGTCCGCCATGTGTTGCACGGTTTTTCCAGTCGGCTCTCCCCACGAGACAGGAGTCGTCGAACTCCCCGAGGACTGCAGCTCCGCACGATCTACCAATCAAAAAATGGTTGGGGGTTAAGGCTTCTTCGTCTCGAGGATCGGCGCTCAAGTGGGTGAGAGGGCGAGAATTGACCGTATGCTCAACTTCGGTCAGTAGCGTGTATAAGACTTCTTCAGGCGGGCTCTTCTCCCCGAGGACGGCGACCAGTGCGACCTTCACCGATCGCACCATTCGTTCCCATGCTCCCCCCATGTGAGGAGCTCCCGGAGGGATGAACTTCCATAATATGCCCTCCTGTTCAGCGGCCTTGATGAGCTCTTCGTTTTTTATGTTCTTAATTCGTTCTTCAGCTCGTTATTAGCCCCAACGAAGTTCGTTCCGTTATCACTGAATATGACACGTGGGGCTTCCCCGTCGAGCTGCCATCCGTCGTAGGGCCATGATCATTGAACTCGTGCTGAGGGACGCAGCTAATTCTAAATGTATTGCTCTGGTTGTCAGGCAGGTGAAGAGAGCACCCCAGCGTTTTTCACGTCGCCGGCCAATGGTCACGTGCATCGGCCCGAAGTAGTCAACTGCTGCGCAGGTGAAGGGAGGCTGGTTGTGTGCTAACCGTTCTCGTGGTAGGTCACCTGGTGGTGGCATCTGCGGCCTGGTCCTTCGCATTTTGCACCACTGGCACTTGTAGGCGACCTTCCTCACGGCCTCCCGGAGCGATAAGATCCAATATTTCTGTCGCAGCTCGTTGATGACAGTGGCGTGACTGCTGTGCAACAAATGCCGATGATAGTGCTCTATAATGAGCTGGGTTGTGTGCTCCCTCCCATCAAGGATCGGCAGTCCTTTTCCATTCGTTTCGATCTTCGATGTCCGGCTCCGGAGTCGAAGAATTCCGTCATCGTTCAGAGTGACGTCCACATTTCCCAACCGGCTGGAACGTTCGATTGGTTTATTTCGTTTCATGCTATTTATTTCGCGTTCGAATGCTTCATCTTGACTGTTTCTTATTAATGTCGCTTCTGCCTTCTTTAAATACTTGCGGTCGATACACAGGTGAGTTTCATTAGCCTTCTTTTCGGAGTTTTCTTTGTTGCATTTCCTTCGACACATGTCTATAAACATATGAACCCTGGCCGTCGTCCTCAGAAGGCGCCACCAATTACTGAACTTGCGAGGGTCGAGCAACTTCTCTTTTTCATTAACGGCGGCGATGGTGCAGGCACTCTTTTTCTTTATTTCAGAGTCATCTTCTTGTTTCAGTATCTTCTTTACGGGCCAGTCAGATTTCGGACCGTAAAGGAACGCGGGACCTCTGAACCATCTTGCCTCTTTGTTGAAGTCTCGTGGGGTGTTCCTAGTCGCATCATCAGCTGGGTTGTCCTTGGTGGATACCCACCTCCATTCGTTCGGCTTAGAGAGTTCTTCTATGGCGGCGAGTCTATGTGCAACGAACACCTTGAATCGTCGTGGGTCCGCCTTCAGCCATTGTAGAACGGTCGTGGAGTCCGACCAGAATACTCTACTGGTAACAGTGAGATCGGTTTCTTCGCATACGGACGCAGCCAGTCTTGCACCCAACAGAGCAGCTTGTAGTTCGAGGCGGGGAATCGATGTGGCTTTCACTGGGGCCACTCGCGCCTTCCCAGCCATCAGCCTGATGTTGACCTCCCCGTTGTCAGCTGTTGACCTCCAATACACGGCGGCGGCGTATGCGGTTTCACTGGCGTCGACGAAGGTGTGTACTTCGCCCGATCTCGTTGTTGGTGCTAGACATCGAGGTATCTTCAAGCAGCTCAAGGACTTGACGTTCCCAGTGTATTCTTCCCAGGCGCGATGCTGTTCCTCATTGACTTCTTCGTCCCACTGGACTCCGGTTCTCCAGAGGTCTTGTATGATTCTTTTCCCCATTATCAGGACTGGGGTAGCGAGTCCAAGCGGGTCGAAGGTAGACATTACTGCGCTGGTGACTTCTCTCTTCGTGGGCTTCTTGTTGCCATTCTTGACCTCCAATGGTGTGTTTCTGAGACCGACGTTGAAGGCTAATGCGTCTTCTTGTACGAGCCACCTCATACCTAATGTTTTCTCTTCTTCTTGGCCAAGTCTTTTTTCTTTAATATTCTCGTTCGCGTCTATCTTGGCTAAGGCTTCTTCTTTATTGCTGGCCCATTGCTTCAATATGAATCCAGCCTTCTTCTGCACTTGATTTACTTCGTCAGCAACGGATGCCGCCTCTTCCGTTGTAGAAAAGCTCTGTAGGTAATCATCCATATAATGGTTGCGGATGATTGCTCGGGCTGCCCTCGGATGTTCCTTTGCATGTTGCTCCGCGTTGATGTTCTTCACGTAGATAGCCGTTGCTGGAGAAGACGCGGCGCCGAAGATTACAGACTTCATTATATATTCTTTGGGCTTCGATCCTCTGTCTTCACCTCGCCAAAGAAAGCGTAGGCTGTCGCGGTCTTCCTCTCTTATCTGGATTTGCAGGAACATTTCTTTCACGTCAGCGACGACTGCTACGGGCCCCTCTCGGAATCGTATTAATACCCCAAAGAGAGATTGGAGTAGGTCTGGACCTGGTAGCAGCGCGTCGTTCAGGCTCTTCCCTTCATGCTTAGCGGCGGCGTCGAATACTATTCGAATCTTCCCTTTCAATGGATGTTTCACGGCGAAATGAGGAAGATAGAAAGTCCGGCCCATTGTGATGTTCTCCGGTGCTTCTTCGGCGTACGCGCTCGTCAAGAGGTTACCTAGTTGCTTGCTATATTCTTCATTGAGGGTTGCGTCTCTGTCCAGTTTTCTTTCAACACCCAGCAGCCTGTTGCGAGCTTGAGTGTAGTTATTGGGCAACCTCTCGTCTTCAGATTTCCACAGAAGCCCGGACTCGTATCTTCCATCTGGTAACTGCCTTGTAGATTCTTTAAGTATCTTCAACGCTCGTTCATCTGCATCGTTGCTAGGACGTCGTTCTCTTATTCCAATTGAGTCTAATTCGAAGTGCTTCTTAATTAATTCTTCAAGTGATTCTTCTTTATTATTTATTCGACAATGGTTGATGAAGTGAACTGAAGCTATCCCGGTGTGGCCCCCGTGAAGTACCCAACCCAGGCTTGTGAGAGAAGCCACAGGTTCGCTTCGTTTCCCTTTCACGATCTTCCTTGAGACTATGAGGTCCCAGTTGTCCTGACCGATGAGCAGTGCGGGCCTTCCTTTTTCATATACTAATTCATTCTTTAAATTCTTCAGATGGTCGCATCGTTCAATAGATTTCCCATCTACATATTGAGGTGACAACTTCAGTTCTTCAACGGTGCGCACGCCTCTCAAGGCTCGTTTGTCCCTCCTGTGTATGCCTCTTATCTTCAGATCCATTTTCTGTGACTTTCCTTTGGTGATTATTTTCCCACCGACGGTTTCCAATATTAATTCTTTTTCTTCCCCCGTGGCCCCAATACGTGAGGCGATGGAGGCGTCCAGCAGGGAAACCGTTGAGCCCTCGTCTAGTAGTGCTAGTACGCGGGCTGATCCTTTGGGTCCGTAGATATCGACAGGCATCATCTTCAAATAAATTCTTGCCCCATCCGCTGCGGCGTAGACGGGACGAACATCTTCTATTTCCTTTGCTTGATTATAGGGGGACGGTGCGAGCTTCTGTTGTTGCGTAGACGGTGCTGTTGTGCGAGTCAGCTCCGAGTGCAACAACGTGTGGTGCGGTCTCTTACATTTTCTGCACGGCTGTGCTTTACAATTCGTTCGTACGTGTCTCAGTCGCAGACACTTGAAACATAAACGCTTCTGTTTCGCTATTTCCCATTTCTCATCGGTTGTTGCTTCCTTAAAATTCTTGCATTCGGTGAGCCAGTGTTCTCCATTGCAATGGAAGCAGTTCTTCTTATATGGTTCCGATGACGTTGCTACAATGTGCGTTTCTTCTTCGTCATCTTGCTTTGTGTGGACAGGGAATCTTCTTTGCCCGAACCTCTTCTTAATCAGTTCGGGCGGTGCAAACGATCCACACAAATCAGCTTCAGAATTGAGGAACTTCTTAAGTTTCACCAGTTCTGGTTCATCGTGGCCCATGCTGGCGTTGAAGTCGAACCATCGATACCGAAGTATGGGTGACAGCTTCTCAATGACGACTCTTGTGATCTCCGGTGAATATAAATACTGGACTTTCTTCAAAGCTTCTATCGTTGTAACGGCGTTGCTGACTTGACTCGCGAATGCGCAGATGTCCCTGGGTGCGTCGCTAATACGGGGTAAGTCCTTCATCCTTTCAACTTCTACGAGAACTAGTTGCTCTGGTCTCCCGAAACGACGTTCTAACGCGGCGAGGATTTCTTGAGGTTCCGACGATGCGAAAAGCAGGCTTCGTATTGCTTCTCTGGCGGCTCCCTTTATTGTTCTTCTTAGGCGAGCCATGTTCTGTACGTCGTTAAACTGCTCCGCGCTGTCCATATATGACCTCTTGAAAGGCAGCCATTCTTCGTTAGATCCGTTGAAGTCGGGTAAGTCCCATACCTTATGAGCCGCAGGCGTTGGTTGCGTTGTGCGCGCGGCGACGATAATGGCGTCGGCGAGTTCTTTAAGTTCGCTCTTGTGTGAAGGTACTTCCTTTTCATTCGGGGCTTCCACGTAAGACGCGGTGCGTTGGACCCATTGTTCGATGTGCGAGTGACGTTCAGCTTCGAATTCGTTGTCTACTTCATCTTCGGAGTCGCATTGTACAAGTTCCAGTTCGGTGCGTGCGAGGGCTGCGGCGGTCTCCGCGGCCACTAGCTGCTTTTTCTGAAGTTCCACTTGTGCTCTGAGTTCTGCCTTGCGTGACCTTGAGGATCTGGTCGTCCGAGGGACCACGGTGTCTGAAGACGCGAACGGAGGGACGCTAGGCCTTCCAATGTTCTTCAGATGCGTGTGTGGTTCGTGGTGCGGGATGCTCGCGGGTGCGGGCATCGTAGTCGCGGGATGCGTGGACACGCTGCGTGCGGGCGCAGTCGCGGTCGGTGCGGTGCGCGTAGTTCTACTCGTCGTTGTAGTCGCGGTCGCGGTCGTAGTCGTACTCGTAGTCGTCGCGCTCGGTGCCTCGGTCGCGGTGGCGTCGGCGGCGGCTGCGGTCGCGGCCGTCGCGGCGCGCGTTCTTCTTCCATGCGTCGAGGCGGATGCGGCGGTTGAGGCGGGTGGCGATCGTGTGACGAGATGTGGACGTTGACGCAGTCACGGTGTCCGTAGGTGTGAAAATCGACCAGTCCGTTCTTGATTCTTCTGAGCTTCGTTCTTCCTGCTTGGAGCGTGACGGTGACCTTGAACGAACGGTAGGCATCTTCGGTTTTTTCTTCTCTTCCCTATCCGACGTAGAAGGACCAAACAATGTGACGTATCGGGAGAGGTGCCGGTCGACCGAAGAAAACCTTCCAATGTTCTTATCTTTCAAATGCGTATATTTCCATAGAAGCTCAGAATTCGACTGTACATAGTCCGCAAATCGGACCTATATTTATACCCCGAATTAAGATGCGGAACGCGCGACAGGTCTCACTAGTAATATGCCTCTGTAGGCCAATGGCGTGCGAGCATATACCCATCTCGCTTCACGCGTCTCTTTCTGTCTTTCGGACCTGTCGCGACGTGTCCAAGGATAATTCGGGGTTCACAAGGTTACAAGGTTATAATGGTGACACGTGTAACTGGCACGTGTAACTGACACGTGTAACTCTTTTCGTTACTATTTATATTTTAATTATTTCTAAAACTATTCTAACTAATAAAACAACCTATTCTATCAAATTACATTCTTATAAATATCCCTAATACCTAATATAGATTATCTTTTATTTTCAATTAAAACTCTTATTATACATAACTAATTCTAACGGGTTGAAGACGTCGCTAACAGCAGCCATTGAAGTAAATGCATTGTAAATGAACCCTATGATTTGGTCAGACATCGTTAATAGGGTTCCGTTTTTATCCGTTGGATACGGAACCCTAAAAATAACAAACTCTTTTACTATCATCGTCATTAATAAAATAGACTTAACCTTAGGCGTTATTTCCATCTATCACCATTTATAATCTTCGTATAATCGATAAACTTTGTAAAACTTAAACCTTGTTGGCAACATAGTTTTTTGTCATGAAAAGCCGAATTTACTACAATATTTACATAAAATTTAATTATTGGACTTTATATCAATACTTCATTTGCAGAAGCCAAGCATTATGCGGCACAGGAGATCGCCAGACATGTGGAAGACCTGGAGAATCTCTGGCGGGAACTACAGGTAACTTACAGCTGATTATTACAAACATTATAGACGTATGCAACTAGAAAACAAAATTAAATCTTCTCCTTATAATAGATTGAGGTAATCTTATGCATATTTCTGAGTTCCCAACCGCATAGATTACTTACTTAAAGTCCTTCTTTTATAACAGTAATGAGTGCCTATCTGTGCAGGGGTTTTCAATTTAAATAAGTTAACTGATAAGTTCATACATCTTTCTCAAGTAGTGAGTGATTAGGACACCGTCGACATAACTATTCTTAGAAATATTATTTTGCAGCTTATTACTATTATGCTATTTTAGTTATGACAAAAGCTGGGTAAAGTGGAAATTCAATCAAAAATCCAGTTATGTTAAATTTCTATGGACTAATTTCAAATGATATTGTGTACAGGCGGCAGCAAAGCTTCGTCGCGAGCGGCTGCAAGAGGCGTACCAAGCCAGGGTGTACTTGCGTGGCTTGGACGACTTCAACGCCTGGCTCGACGAGGTGGAGTCGCAGCTGCTTAGCGAAGACCATGGTGAGTGTGACATTTTGGTCGTTTTTAGTTTTAGTAAATACTCTTTATAGTCTTAAGTCATTAACCTATAATTGATCCGGGAATCAAACTTTGCAAGGCCCAAGACACATAACGACTATTGGCGTAGTGAGACGGTGAGATATGTCATAGTTTAAATATTAGACTTTATTGTACTTTAGTTTGCAAGTTATAAAGGTCACAAAAATGTATACATGATGTGTACATCATTTACAATTTAAAAAAAATATTACCAATTGTAAAACATGTTTCACGTTTTCTTTTGGTCTGCTGTTATGTATTTCGTATGGATTATTTACCCTTCTTTTTCTATTTTTCTGTTACTTTATTCAATTTACTAATTTTGCCTCTTTCTTATTTTCTTTTAGTCACCTGCTATGTTTTATGATCTCATAAAACAAAACAAAGTAGTACAAAATCGTATTTATTTTGTAAAGACATTAATTTCAATTTTAATTTTTGAATTTTTCCCTAAAGTGAAACTATTCGAGCCGTCTATTTCTGTACACGTAGAACAAGAGTTTCTTTTGTAAAGTACGTGGTATTACCCACTGGCAATTGGCGAAATATATTTCTGTACACGTGACCAAGAGTTTCTATTCACTTGTAACGTTCGTGTTATTACCCATAGGCAAGGACCTAGCATCAGTGAACGCGCTGCTGTCCCGGCACACGCGGCTGGAGCAGCAGGTGAGCAGCAAGGGCGACGCGGCCACGCAACTCGCGGACAACGCGCGCCAGCTCGCTGATAACGGACACTTCATGGCCGAGACTGTTAGCGCGCACGCGGACAGGGCGCTCACTAGGTTCGTATCAAATCAAATCAAATCAGTTTTTTTTTTATTCAAAGTAGGTTCTACAGAACACTTTTTGAAAGTCAATACAACTACCAACACTTCACAAGGTGTTTCGTTATGAAGAAGAAGCTAGTAGTAGTTCAGAGAGTAGTAATACAGAGAATAAAAAAGAGCATTAAAAATAAATATAGTACAAATGACTACATATTCCAACCTGTAATTTCTTCCAGCAGCCCCTGTGTTTGTAGTTTATCTAGGAAATAAGTATGTTTATCTAAGTAAACGTAAATGAATGTCTATTCATTTACGTTTACTTATATAATGTGTTGTTAAATGCTATGCGTTTCATACTTGTATAATGTTTTTTGTTGCGCTCCTTGCCTTTTACTGTAGGATGCATTATAACCAAAAATATTTAAATAAAAACATTAGCCTCATGTGTTTATCATGTGATTGTGTTGATTATATTGTGTTAAAAATATAAAATGTTAACTTACTCTTGTTACCGAATAATCTTAATAATTTTCAAATCATTATAATTTTTCATTTATTTCAATACATTTTCACTGTGAAGATGTCAATTTCTTTTCTACATATTTAAAACCCTATTTGTGCTATACAGTACAATTAAACTATATATTCAACCTCGTATTAATAAACGTTATGTTGCGCAGATACCGCCAGCTACAGGAGCCAATGCAAATCCGGCGCGACAACCTGGAAGACGCAGCATTGTTACATCGTTGGGAACGCGACGCCGAAGAGGAACTCAGCTGGTAAGTTGATCCGCTACTCGACAACAGGTGGCGTTGTACGTTTCTACTTAGTGTCTGATAACAGATGGCGCTACATGTTCTTTTTGTTGGTGTCGCTCAACAGATAGCGCCACATGTTTTTAATCTGCTACTCGATAGTAGATAGCGCCACATGTTTTTTTATCTACTCGATAATAGATGGCGCTAATTTTCGGTTCGTCGATAACGTCAGCGTTACAAATTTTAATAACTTGATAACAGATGGCGCTACAAGTATCCTTAAATCACACTATTAGAAGTGTTCTAAATACAAATGAAATCGAATAAAACGATTTTTTGTGACATTAAAATAACAAATACAACTTTCGGGTTCGTGGCGTGTTTCTTATTATTATTTTTATTTATCCCTTAGGTTACGAGAGCGCGAAGCCGCTGTGAGGCTGGAGGAGGCAGGCGCCACGCTGCCCGAGGCACAGGCGTTGCTTAAGAAACACACGGCGCTCGAGGCTGAACTCATTGCCAGGTAGGTAGCTCACGGGACATTAGTCATCCCATATATTAGTGTCTTACTATTTATTGTGAGCCAGAGCCTCTATTCCATATTAGTGCTTTATTATTACAAACGCAAGGTTAGATATTCTATATTTAGTGTCAGTTTATTTAAAATAGTAATTTTGAGTAGCGGCACACGAGGCATTCCACTTTAGTTTTAAGTAAAGTTCCATGGGAAATATTGATAGATTAAACATTATCTATTAGTTTAATGTTAGTTCAAACAGTCTTTTTTATGAGTGGCACACTAGGCATTCCATGTTAGTTTTAATTAATTTGGAACGATCTCAAATTGTGATAGAGAAGAAATATCAAATCAAAAGCGTCCTTTATGCAACTGTCATTTTATTTGTCTATTTGAAATTTTCCTGTGTTGCAATTTTCCTAAATATACTATTTTTCTTTCTTTCTTTTTACATTTAATTCTTTATTTGTTAATAGAGAGCCAACAATCAACGCGGTGTGTGCCCGGGCAACCGCGCTCGCCCGTCGCGGACACTTCGCGGGCGCTGCGCTGGAGAACCGCGCGCGGGAGCTGCGCGCTGCGCTGCGGGAGTTGTTGGACGCTGCAGCGCTGCGCACCACTGCGCTAAGGGAACGCTGCGATTTACTGCAGGTACGCTGTGTTGCTTCGTATAATATGAGACAGGAAGTTGCTTTTGTTCAGTCGAACTTATATATTAATGTTTAGGTTTTATAGTGCACGACGTACAAAAGTGCTTTTAGTGCTAATGGTAATTGTTTAATTTTCGTTAAAGAATATTAAAAAGCAACTTGATACTCATTTTCATGACTTTATTTTATAAATTTATGACTATATCTTTATAATATATAGTAAAAAAGAAAATATTATGAATAAATACATAAATTGAAAAAAGAAACTAAATTTTGCGATCGATTTGTAGTTTTCCAATTTTATTTTTGTCGTGTTTTAGATCTTTACGAAAAATTTGACGTTTTTCATAAAGACGAATAACATTTAAAATTGTATACCTTAATTATATTCAATTATATATTTTTTTTGAATTCGTTAATAAGTTATAATAATTGCAAAGTAATGTTACTTTTTTTAACATTTGTAGTCCCCTTTCATGGAAAATCGACCATTATTTTTTTTTAATCTATCTGCGCTATACAGTCCATCTGTAAATGCTTTATTTGTAAAAACATACCAATGATGTAACTACACTACAATGTTATGTCTGTGTGCAGTTGGTGTCGGAGGTGTGGGAGGCGGAGGCGTGGCTGGCGGAGCGTCGCGCGGCGCTGGCGGGCGGCGACGCGGGGAGAGACGCGGAGGGCGCGCTCGCCCTGCAGCGCCGCCTCGCCGCGCTGCTGCACCAGCTGCACGCCTTCCGCGCCACGCTGGACAAGCTGCAGCGCGCCGCTGACGCCGTGCCGGTCAGTGTACACCCTCCATACTGCCGTGTGCAGCTGGCTGCAGCGCCGCCTCGCCGCGCTGCTGCACCAGCTGCACGCCTTCCGCGCCACGCTGGACAAGCTGCAGCGCGCCGCTGACGCCGTGCCGGTCAGTGTACACCCTCCATACTGCCGTGTGCAGCTGGCTGCAGCGCCGCCTCGCCGCGCTGCTGCACCAGCTGCACGCCTTCCGCGCCACGCTGGACAAGCTGCAGCGCGCCGCTGACGCCGTGCCGGTCAGTGTACACCCTCCATACTGCCGTGTGCAGCTGGCTGCAGCGCCGCCTCGCCGCGCTGCTGCACCAGCTGCACGCCTTCCGCGCCACGCTGGACAAGCTGCAGCGCGCCGCTGACGCCGTGCCGGTCAGTGTACACCCTCCATACTGCCGTGTGCAGCTGGCTGCAGCGCCGCCTCGCCGCGCTGCTGCACCAGCTGCACGGTGCCAGTCGGTGTAACACGTCCTTTACGTCTGCAACAATATACCACACAGCTGGAGATGTTACACGAGTAAAGAATAAGGATGTTACGCACCATGTTAGAAACTATTTCAAAATACATGCTTTTGATAAATTTTAAAAAACAAATCACCAGCCAGAACTATAAATTCCTATTTATAATAATATTGTATACTAAATTTGAAAATACACTATTTTTATAAATTATTTAAATATTTAAAACACTGACATTTTACTACCGTAGAAAAGTCACTTTAATAAACAAAGATTTTGGGGTACTGTGTCTTTATAACGCAATGACACACGAACCAAACAGAACTACGGTTAACTTTTCCAGGTTAAAATCCTAAATGATAAATTTTTATTCGATTTTAGAGCACTTTTCCGATTTGATAAAATCGAAATAACAATTCTAATAGTTTAAACACTAAGAAAACTTTTCACTAAATATCGTAATACCCGTACCCGTAATAATTGATAGTAGAAGCCTCTAAACCTCGAATTCCTCAATAACCTGTACTAACAACAGCAACATATCGCAGGAGCACGTGTCTGACGGTGAACAAGTGAAGAAGAAGATGGAGGAGCTGAACTCCACGTACGAGGACATGCAGCTGATGGCCGCCAGGCGACAGCAGCGGCTCGAACAGAGCCTCAAGTACTTCAAGTATGTACATAGATGTTGCTTACTCTGCCGTCGTATTGAAGATCATATTTGCAAAATTATAGTTCCGAAAAAAACTATCTGAACTATCCGAGAAGATCGATTGAAAATACTACATTTTTCGTTATGATTTGACCGACTTCCAATTAGAAGACATTTTTTTCTTCCTATCATAGTCTTTTGGATGAAATTGCAAAAAATTGTATTGCGCCAAAATGTCGATTACTGCGTTCTTTGTTACGATGCAGAACTATACTTATAGAAATGAGTATACATTTAAGATAGTAAAACTCGGGACGACACTGAAGTGTGATACTATTTGAAATTTTCACCTTTGTAATATTGAATAGCAGACAAGCATTCAGTCCGACTGATGGTAAGTGGCTTCTACTGCCCACGGACATCATCTGTAATCAATTAGATATTCCTACCTGAGGTCAGCGACAGATTCTGTTATTTAAATCGTTTTCTTTACTTTACATTACACTTAAAACTCAATCATAATCATATGGTATGTACGCATGTACTGAAAACCGGAGATTGTTATATCTCACAGGCATCGACAGAGACTGAGTGCGACCGTTTTTGCTGCTATACTGTATCGTTTACGGGTTTTTTTTATTGTATCGCTTCTATTATTATGATATTCTTTTTGTATGTATGTTAATTTTTAGAGCATGTAAAATAAATGTAGTTTTTTTCTACGTACACTAACGTGTGGTTGTGGTGTGGCGCAGGTTCGTGGGCGAGTGCAGCGAGGTGCAGGAGTGGGTGGGCGAGCAGATGGCGGCGGCGGCCAGCGAGGAGTACGGCCTCGACGTGGAGCACGTGGACACGCTGCAGCAGGCCTTCGACAACTTCCTCGCGCACCTCAACGGTAAAGCCAGCTCCATATTTTCGCGAGAATTAGAGAATGCCCTAAAAACGTCACACAAATCGCGGAGAGATGCAAAGTCAGGTTTAAATCTCACTTAGAAATAAACAGTGTATTCAATCTTTAGTGCTAAACAAAATAAGAAGTTGAGTAAAAATGTCTAGATTTAACGGTAACATTGTAGTTTATGTACTGCAAACTCTGTTTTTTCAGTAAAACCAAATACTTTGTAGATAACATTTGTCAACTCGCAATTAATCGGGAAAATTATCACGATTTACGCGTCTGCTTAAAAAAATGTGGCACATACAGAATGCTTGCGTACGAGGATTCCATCTTCCACACAGAAAGAATTATCTGTGATGAATAACGATTTTCGTTCGGAATTTGGATATTTGCATACTTGTATTGTGGCTCCGTGACTCAAAACTCTTAATACAGGGCTAAGACCAAAATTCGCGATAAATTCATACATTAATATTAATGTTACTCCCCAGCGAACGAGGGTATGATCGAAGCGGTGTGCGAGTCTGGCAATGCTCTGCTGGAGGAGAACACGCCCGAGGCCGACAAGGTGAAGCAGAAGATGGAGGACATCCGCGGCCTCTGGGACGACCTCAAGGAGCTCGCCATCGCACGACAGGAGGTACGCCTTTATCTTATATATGGTATAGTCCGCGAGGTATAAGCTGAGCTTTGCATAAGTGTGAGTGAACACAAAAGTAGTGTCAGATAAAAAACTTAAAAAAAATATTATTTTTTAGTTAAGTACATAAGTTGAAGAGGATTCTTGTTTAAAAAAATTTGATAGTAAAAAATATTTTTACAGTATGCTAAAAATTAAGTAAATAAACTTAGTAGTATTTGAACCCACCATTTTGTGACATTGTACAATTTTATAGTAAGAGCTTGTCGCGAAATATTAAAGATAGAATCAGAGCTAAGTCTGTGAATTGAAAATAAAGTTTTTTTCCTTATTTTTTAATTATTTGTC
This sequence comes from Epargyreus clarus clarus, assembly GCA_014595695.2. Taxonomy (NCBI): domain Eukaryota; kingdom Metazoa; phylum Arthropoda; class Insecta; order Lepidoptera; family Hesperiidae; genus Epargyreus; species Epargyreus clarus. The sequence continues at coordinate 280,922 of JACTTY020000151.1, forward strand.
TGTCTTCACATTTTTTATAAGTTTCAATTTCATGAAGTGTACCAAGTATTAACGTTTAATTTTTAGTTAATTAAAAAATATATGTATTTGATATTTTAAATTATTCACCACAATAAGTCGAACACAAATACAAAATAAATAATAGTTTAAAAAACTAAAAAATACGCTTTTATAAAAAAATCGACCAAAAAATGAAAAATAAATAAAAGTTTAAAAAAACTAAAAAAAAACACTTTTTATAGAAAATGCAACTAAAAAATAGATTTTTTTTTTTTAATTTGAATTAAGAATAGTGTAAATAAGATAAAAATATTTTTTATTATAAAAAAAGCGTGGGGTGCATGGTGTCTATAGTTATAAATATTTTATTGATAGATATTGAGTAGAAGGATTATCATTTTGATAATATCTTAAAAAGCACCCCACGCTTTTTTTACAATAAAAAATATTTTTATCTTATTTACACTATTCTTAATTCAAATTTAAAAAAAAAATCTATTTTTTAGTTGGATTTTCTATAAAAAGTGTATTTTTTTAGTTTTTTTAAACTTTTATTTATTTTTCATTTTTTAGTGATTATTTTAGCGATTATTTTAACGATTATTACGTAGCGTATTATCAAGTTTATCTTTCGAATCAGCATCAGCACCTTTGCTTAGCAGTGCAAAAAATCGCTGATCCTGATTATCCTCGTAAGGATAACGGGTCAGAATGTTTAAAATATTGAATTGTCATCGGTCCTTAATAAGTATGTCAAATTTCGAGTTAATCCGACGTTTTGAAGGGGGTTAAAATCATGTTCAAAGATTCCGTTACATACTAACATACCAACATACATACGTCTCAAGCTAATAAAAGCGTATTAAAATATTAATAATTCAACAATTCTGTTACCGGTACAAGAAGTGAAGATGATGCAAGATTGCCAAAAAGCAGTATAAACCGGTTTAAACTTTAATTTGACTTCACACCTACACTATCCATGTGCACTCAATGCAAAGCTCAGCTTAGGCCTCGCGGACTATACCTGGATGTATACAAGAAAAATACCGATTATTTGAAATAAAAAGTCACGAGTGAAAATATTTTTCTCACCTAAAGAACTCGAAAAAAAGAGAAAAATAAAAGAAATACCGGCCACCATTATAAGAGCAGATATTCTGTGAACATTTCAAGTGTTTATTTATTACGGTTCCGGAGATAGTGCCCTGTGACAGACGGACAGACCGCGTAGTTTTAGTAATAGGATTCCGTTTTTACCTTATGGGTACGGAACCTTAAAAATAATAAAATCTTAAAAATAAAAACGGGTCGCCATCACAGAACTATATCTATATAGGTCTGTGGTCGCCATACAAGAAACCACTATTTTCCACTGTATTTAGGTGTTTCAGCTTTTATTGCACAATATCACAATAATGATAACATTTGCTAAAATTAAAAATTGTCATCAAGTCGATACCTAGTTAGACTTCATTATAATATTGTTACTGGAGAGGACGTAAACCGTACGATGTAATCGTGTTTTTCGAGCGTAGTAAATGTCGGTCCTGTGGCGCAATGGATAACGCGTCTGACTACGGATCAGAAGATTCCAGGTTCGAATCCTGGCAGGATCGTTTCCCATTTGTTTTTTTTATTTCTCAACATCTTTTTGTAAAAAAAATGATAATAATAATTGTATATATTATTTTATTGCTTTCAACATTTTTATATCTAAAACGTCAGATTTAGAAAATATATTTTTATTTGATATATGATACGCCATTTATTGTGGAAGGTTTACTTTATAATTAATTTATATTGAAATATTTAACAAATGAACCCATTTATACTAGACATTTACATGAAAATGTTTAAATAAATAGTAATTATTTAAACATTTTAAATTAAGGACTTTATTTTTTTTTTTTGTAAATAGTGGTGCTATGTCATGCCTTTTCATATTATATAACTTTTTTTGAAATCTAGTCGTAATAAATATTTTTGTAACACTATTGTAATTTCTCTCTAAGTATTTTCTTATAGAATCATAAGAGAAAAGTAAAAGTTTTATAAATCTCAAAGTATATAAAATTTTACGTTAATCAATTAAGTTATAGTAAAAAGATATTTAGTATTTGATTCTCGGCGTAATTTCGGGCTCCTAAAACCTGAGCCTGCGATTTGAACCCTGTATCTATAGATGAAAGAGTTGAATTTCAAACCGCCACTGGGTGGAATCTTAAAGAAAGTCGTGGCAAATATGATAAAACGGGCGCAAATTTGCACCAACGCTGGTGGAAGGCACTTGACAGATATCATATTTTCTAATTAGCAAAAAAAAGTTACAGATTCTGGAAAACATTTCTATCACTCAAAATCACCTTTTTTATTCAGTACAAAAGTTATTCAAAAACAAAATAGGGTGATTAATTATGCGCCACTGAGGGCACTATTGTTTTATTTCTAAATGTCTCATAGGAGGAGAAAGGCTGGAAATGTGTGGGCATTTTGTATATAATATAACTTCTTTAGCTTTTGGAATCGCTCTCAGCATTCCTGAGCATCATTATGCTTCGTAGCAAAAAAGTATAAGAATGTTTTTTTGGAGATAATTATATTATGATGTACGATGTTTGTGTAACTTATTTTAGCCTAACGGTTACTGTTTACAAGAACTAAGTTAAATTATTCTCAAAATATACCGGTCTGCTTAAAAATATGCTTATTTAATTTCTTGGCATGTCCAACAAATATATTCTCGGAAACATTACCCTCCGTATTCCTGCAAAAAACGGATATAATATATGAATTTTATTTTTTTCTATAAAGTAGTAAATGATCATGTACGAGTAGATTGTAAGTGATCATTATCGCCTCTAAACATCTATTAATCAATTATTCAGGCCTTGAGGGTCAAATCCGAAATTATAAAATTAGCGAAAAATGCTGAAAGGAATTACGAGGCCGAATTTGATTAAAAATAAAACTGCATCATTCGTTTTTCAAAAATATATTTGTCCCTTAGCCGGGAATCGACCGAGTTTAATTATGCGTGGTATAACATTACACTATGTTCGATCACAAGTACTCGTACTATTGAATCAAGCCCGCTCACATTCTTGCGAGAATCTCTCCAGAACCCGATTCTTATCGGCTTTAAATGTTTTTTAATAATAAAGTTTATTTAAAAACAAAGACTACAGCAATCATTACAACAAATGAGGTATACTAATTTAGACAAAGTTAATTTAGACATAAATATACCAACTATTTTACGGATAATGGATAAATTTGCGTGTCTCGTACTTTTCTTGCGTTCTCGCGAAATTCTCGCGGGAATGTGTAGCGGGCTTGAGATATCTTATCGTGGTATAAACGTCCCGGTGTGGGTGTCTAGGCGCTGGCGGGCGCGCGGCAGGTGCACGAGTTCGACCGCGCGGCGGAGGAGACGCTGGCCTGGGTGGCGGAGAAGGAGGCGGCGCTGCTGCGGACGCGCGCGTTGCACCGCCTGCGCGCGCTGCGAGCCGACCTCGACGCCATCGCCAGCGCGCACGCCCGCCTCGCCGCTGAGGCTGACAGGTATGTTACAGTCTTTAGCGGCTTAATTGGGGCGGAAGGGACGGTCCGCCCCGGGCATCTGATCCTGAGGGTCTTCCAGGGCCGGATTTAAGGGAAGACAACCGGGGCGGCAGCCCCGGGGCCTCCACAATAGAGACGTCGGATTTTGTTTTTATTCCGACTAGTAAATACTAGTAAAAAAATATATATCTTTTCCTTTGACATTTTTTTTCGCTTTATCTACAGTACTTTGTACAAACATGAATACTAGAAGAATCTTACCTGCGTTTCACAATAAAATATTGATTGAAATACTCAACTGAAAAAATTGTTCATTTTATTCGAAAAACAATTTGGGGCCAGGGGACCTCCAATCCTTTGTTGCCACAAGGCCTCTAGACCTCTAAATCCGGCCCTGGGGTCTTCCAAACACCGTTGCTAATAAAAGGTCGTCAAAACCAAACAATTTATGAAATTAGTATCAGTCAGCTTAAAAAAAAGGTCACCGAATGACAGGCGAATAATTCGATGACACATTTGTAATTTTGTGAAATCAAATCAACTTTTTACACCGTTCCAATTTTTCGTTCCGGGCCTGCGACGACCTTAGTCCACCACTGTTTATATTGAATTGTGGCATAGGGGCCCGCAAAATGTACTTTGCTCACATAAAATTTAGGTCTTATGTAGCGGCCACTGTATGTAGCAATAGAACCTCGAAGTCGAACTAAGTACAACGTGTTTAACTTATAAAACCTAATCCACTATCGTGCGTTATTATTGATCAATCTATCCAATATTTTATTTACGAAAAATTTACATAATTGACATACACACATACATACATACAAATTAATTGACAGATTCTATCTACAAATGTCGTCAAATGTCGACCTTTAAAACTAAAATAAAACTAAAATACATACTTAAGTTATATTAAATAAAAATGTCCTTGAGTATGTACATTAACCTTCACTTTAATACTCTTAAAATTAGTTCCACAAATATAGCAATGAACGATTTTTTTTAACGTAATGTTCACTTAAAAATATATGCTTATTTTGACATTTACAACGTATTTTTTTGTGCTTCAAATATATTTATTTATCCTTATATAATATTACAATAATTTCCATGAAAAAAAAAATATTTTTTATTCATTCACAATTTACATCTACCATTACAGGAAAAACCTAATGCATTTGTATAGGTATAGCTTAAAAAGAAAAATAACGTTATCAATATCGGTATACATTGAAACTTGAAACATGGATAGATTAATTACGAATAACGAGCATATAACCTCTAATCCGTGTCCGCAGACTGGGCGCGGCGTTCCCGGACGCGCGCGAGCACGTGTCCGCGAAGCTGGAGGACGTGTCGGAGGCGCTGAGCGCGCTGCAGCGGCGCCACGCGCACACCGAGCACCAGCTGCACCTCGCCGACCAGCTCAAGGCGTACTTCGACACCTACCAGGAGCTCATGTCAGTACACAGCTTTATAAGTATTCGCATACTTTAAAAAAAAGAAAAATAATTATTATGAAAAAGAAAACCCACTAAGTTTCTTACCGGATCTTCTCAGTTGAGGTCGAGGTCCGATCCGGCAGTAGATAAAAAAAATATGTAACTGACAATTTGTAAATGCCATCGTAGGCATATACAAAGTAAATATAATTTCATTTCATTTTGTAATATTACATTGTCGACATGTGATTTTTTTTTGCAATATTCTTGTCAAATCTGTTGTTATTCATTTGTCTTAAATCTGAAACGAACGATGAATTTTTTTTTAATTATTTACAATAAAAACATGAATACTTTAGATTACGTTTTTTAAGTAAAAACATAAATCCATTTTTGTCCTACTCCTGGGCATTCATCTCTTACAGTGAGATATAAGGAGGGAATTTAGGTCACAGGCCACTATGCCGCCCACTTCCGAACAGATAACCTTCAAACATTATTTAATAAATTTCTTTATAAAATTCACAAGGATTATAATCTAACACGCGCGTGGACTTTTTATTACAAAGCACAAGGCTATCGCTGTTTTGATTATAAAATTGTCAAATAATACAAAATAAAATACGCAAATTTGTGCGAACTTATTTATTTGAAAACAATACATGAATATTTTTCACGTTACTTCATCGATTATTTTCGCTCATCCCAGGGCATGGACAAACGAGACGCTGGCGCGCGTGACGGCGCCGGAGCTGCCGGGCTCGGGGCGGCTGGGCAGCCAGAAGGACCTCGCCGCCGTCATCGAGGCCATCCAGGACAGCCTGCTGGCCAGACACCGCGACATCAAGGTCGAGATGGAGGCCAAGGAGGACTCCTTCCAGACCTTCTACAGTGACGGTGAGTTTACTCTGGTTCATTAATAATAAAAAAATACTATCGTAATATTAATACATAAGTTTTACTATTGCTCTATAATATGTTTATTTGTACTCTTTAGTTTTTGAAAGTACTTGTCGGTTGAGAAAAAAGCTTTGAGGATTCTATAATCCATTTGTTAAGGAATTTGATAATAATTTATAATCGAATTAAAATTTATGATTTAAATCGAAGAATCGCCTTGATCTATTTGTAGCTAGAGGTTCATGTGGTAGATAATGCAAGTGGTAGATTAATGCCCGTTTTTATTTTGTTTACCAAAGATACAAATTTGACATTTTTTTCTCTTACATTTTTTTCAAATTTCGCTTTCAGATTTTTTGTTCGTGAATTATGATAAGGGGGTAGTTGAAATAAATCATAGGTTTTTCTTGATGTTACATAAAAAGTAGCTTATTTATAAAGGGAGACATACTTTTCCGAGGCTTTCCAGCTTAGTCCTCGGGAGTAGCGGCGCATCTGGGGCCGACCTCAGGTAGGAATATCTATTTCTATTTGGGGTTGATTACGGATGTCCATGGGCTGCAGTAACCACTTACCATCAGGTGGACTGCATGCTCGTCTGCTACTCCATATTATAAAAAAAGAATGATGAAAAGGGTAGATGAAACAGAACACAAATTCTTTCGTGATGTTACAACAGAGTTTTTCTTAATGTTACAATATTTTAAAACGAATAAAAGCGGAGATTAATGGACCTATTTGTGCTCTCAGGCGAGAAGTTGGTGAACGAGGGCCACTTCATGTCTGACGAGGTGCAGGAGCGCATGTCCGCCCTGCGCGCGCGGTCCAGCGCGCTGGCCGCCGCCTGGGCCGCGCGCGCCACCATCTACGAGCAGTACCTGGACGCGCTGCTCTTCAAGCGCGACGCGGACCTGCTCGACCACTGGATCTCCGCCAGGTAGGCCAGGCCGGACCCTGCACAGTGGGCCGCGCGCGCCACCATCTACGAGCAGTACCTGGACGCGCTGCTCTTCAAGCGCGACGCGGACCTGCTCGACCACTGGATCTCCGCCAGGTAGGCCAGGCCGGACCCTGCACAGTGGGCCGCGCGCGCCACCATCTACGAGCAGTACCTGGACGCGCTGCTCTTCAAGCGCGACGCGGACCTGCTCGACCACTGGATCTCCGCCAGGTAGGCCAGGCCGGACCCTGCACAGTGGGCCGCGCGCGCCACCATCTACGAGCAGTACCTGGACGCGCTGCTCTTCAAGCGCGACGCGGACCTGCTCGACCACTGGATCTCCGCCAGGTAGGCCAGGCCGGACCCTGCACAGTGGGCCGCGCGCGCCACCATCTACGAGCAGTACCTGGACGCGCTGCTCTTCAAGCGCGACGCGGACCTGCTCGACCACTGGATCTCCGCCAGGTAGGCCAGGCCGGACCCTGCACAGTGGGCCGCGCGCGCCACCATCTACGAGCAGTACCTGGACGCGCTGCTCTTCAAGCGCGACGCGGACCTGCTCGACCACTGGATCTCCGCCAGGTAGGCCAGGCCGGACCCTGCACAGTGGGCCGCGCGCGCCACCATCTACGAGCAGTACCTGGACGCGCTGCTCTTCAAGCGCGACGCGGACCTGCTCGACCACTGGATCTCCGCCAGGTAGGCCAGGCCGGACCCTGCACAGTGGGCCGCGCGCGCCACCATCTACGAGCAGTACCTGGACGCGCTGCTCTTCAAGCGCGACGCGGACCTGCTCGACCACTGGATCTCCGCCAGGTAGGCCAGGCCGGACCCTGCACAGTGGGCCGCGCGCGCCACCATCTACGAGCAGTACCTGGACGCGCTGCTCTTCAAGCGCGACGCGGACCTGCTCGACCACTGGATCTCCGCCAGGTAGGCCAGGCCGGACCCTGCACAGTGGGCCGCGCGCGCCACCATCTACGAGCAGTACCTGGACGCGCTGCTCTTCAAGCGCGACGCGGACCTGCTCGACCACTGGATCTCCGCCAGGTAGGCCAGGCCGGACCCTGCACAGTGGGCCGCGCGCGCCACCATCTACGAGCAGTACCTGGACGCGCTGCTCTTCAAGCGCGACGCGGACCTGCTCGACCACTGGATCTCCGCCAGGTAGGCCAGGCCGGACCCTGCACAGTGGGCCGCGCGCGCCACCATCTACGAGCAGTACCTGGACGCGCTGCTCTTCAAGCGCGACGCGGACCTGCTCGACCACTGGATCTCCGCCAGGTAGGCCAGGCCGGACCCTGCACAGTGGGCCGCGCGCGCCACCATCTACGAGCAGTACCTGGACGCGCTGCTCTTCAAGCGCGACGCGGACCTGCTCGACCACTGGATCTCCGCCAGGTAGGCCAGGCCGGACCCTGCACAGTGGGCCGCGCGCGCCACCATCTACGAGCAGTACCTGGACGCGCTGCTCAAGTTCGTAATAGGGCCTCCGCTAGGGTAGATCAGGGCACACTAAAGGTGCTAGAAGCTTTTGAGGTTCCAATCCGGCGGCACCGTCGCCACACCTTATAACAGCAATGTTAAGCGCTGCTGTGTTCCGGTTTGAAATGTATGGTATGGGAAACATATTTATTCAAGGCGTTCCAGCTTAGTCATCAAGGGTAGCAGCGCATTTGTGGCCAACCTGGGGATAATGAAAGATGTCCACGAAGACAGTAGCCACTTACCATCAAAGGGTTTACTACTAAAAACGTACAAGTGACAGGAAATTTTCAAATATTCCGACTATATTTTATAGAACTTCATTTGACAGAAGTTTATAATTTGATGATAAACTCTTTACATTTTTGTACAGAATACCACTGGTCCGCGACGGCAAGTACGGCGACAGCGTGGCGCAGACGGAGGAGCTGATCAACCGGCACCGCGACCTTGAGGAAACCATCGACGCGCAGAAGGAGAGATTCAACGCTCTGCGACGCATCACCCTGGTGAGTGCTGGAGTCAGGAGTTTAGGGAACTCCTCGGGTTTTAGGAGTTGAATGATTTTGATGATTGGTATTAGTGTTATATAGGAATAGTATGGGGTGGAAGTTTAATCAAAGAAGTGAAATTGAGTTTTACTGTTTTTTGGATTTTATATTTAACTTAAGTAGCCAATTTGAATTACTTTTGATTAAGCAATGATCGTAATTTTTTAAATTGCGATAGGGAAGAATTGATATGCTAGATATGGTAGACGTATTGTCATTATTATTCAGTCTTTATTGAGCAACAAAAACATGACAAGAAACTAAATCTTTGTTTCATTGTTCTCATAAGATCATGTACTTTTGTTTTTAATTACATGTAATTTGTGTACAAAATATATGTAATAGAACGCGCGCTTATGGTCAATGCATATATCAACACAAATATCCTGCATACAGGTGGAGAAAGCGTTCCAAGCACAGAAGGACGCAGAGGAAGCGGCCAGAAGGAAATCAGCGGAGAAACAGGAAGCGGACAGGTTACAGCAGGTGCGCAAGAGGGAGATGGAGCGCATCACGGAGGAGAGGAGGAGAGAGACGGCACCACCCGTCCAGCTCGTCAGGAATATCAGCCAGGAAGGGAAACCGGTAAGATTTTATTTCATATTGGTGTTATAAATTTTGTATTGTATAAAAAGGTTTTATAGAAGGCGTCCTATCTTATAGAAGGCGTCAGCCACAACGCCAACCACCTCGTTGGCCCTCACAAAAGCCTGGCTATGTTAATGGCGTATAGGTTTTTTTTAGTTATGCTATTGTTATTATTGAAGTAATTAACATTTAAGTAAGTTCTACTTGGACCTTTAGAGTTGATTTCACCTTAAAATAGGTAATTATTTTTTGGTAGAGGTAAATTTCAAAATAACGGTGTGTGAGCCTAGAGAATATTTGCTTAGCGCATTACACGATGAGTACCGTGACCAAATAACATTTTTAAATTATCCTTTCTAATTATATTTGGAAGGATTGGTTTAGGCCTTAGAAATTGTATTGATAACTTCGCTGCAAGACGCTGCTGCATAGGTTAGCATGGATTTGATCGCCATAGGCGATATCTACTGCAAAAATGAGAAATTCTGATTTTAAGTCGATGTCAGAAAACGTTCTGTTTATTAATTTAAGTTACTCATTGTAAAAAAATATAATTGATTCTCACATATTACAGTTTTATTAGTACTTAGGAAAACAAAAAAGAATTTTAACATTATAAGAACTTAATCTAAATTATACAAAAACAAAAAAAAAACTTTATTAGACGTATTAAATGAATGTACGTACGTGTGACGTATTAAAGGAAGTAATGAATGAATTGTGTTGTTAGCAGCTGGAGGGCAGCGCGGGGTCGGAGGAGACGCTGTCGCCGGCGCCGCAGTTCGAGCGCCTGCCCAAGAACGATGCGCTCGTCAAGCGCGCCGAGAGCATGAGTGTGAGTAGACACAATGTTTATTACATTGACATTTTTCTTTTTTTTTTATAATTGTATATTTTTTTATAACAACTAAATTTTTATTATATTTCCTTTAATTTGCATGCTACCGTATTGTTAGCAGAATATGAGGACCTAAACTTTGTAATACCTGATTATCTACCTATTCTATGCAAATAAATTATTCTATTCTATTCTTAAGTTGGACATTTATATTACTTGCTGTATTTATGTTATTATAACCGGTTGTGGTAAAAAAAATGGTTTTGACGAACCACGAGTAGTCCTATTTAGGTTTTCTTTTTTGTTTCTTTTTGTAGGAAATCCTAAAAATGATTAATGATATACCTGAGTTTTAGGTAATTTGTGAAGGCGTTTTGCCCATAGATAAGACATACATTTATGTCCTAAAAGTATTTTATAAAAAAATGACATCTGTACATTTTTTTGATCTGCCTAACCTTCCTTCTGAGATAAATTAAATAAATTAATAGAATATATTTAGATTTTTCTTATCACAAAGCAGTCTTGAGGTTTACTTAAGGATTTATCTTTAGGTAGCCCCTGAGCGCTGTGACTTGGCGCTCTTTAAGAGAGGTGAAAAAAGAGCTTTCCTTCAAAGCCGGCTATACATTGGCAACTCCTCTGGTGTTGTAAATGTCCATAGACAACGGTGACTTCTTTCCACCAGGTGGCCCGTCTACCTCATCGTTAGGCATAAATATAAAAAATAGTCTTGCAACTAGGTAAGTGTATGTAATGTTGTAAGTCGCAATAACAATGATGGTATGTGTCAGGTGGTGAAGTCGGCGAAGCGCACGCCGTCGTTCACGACGCGGCGCCGCACGCAGAGCTTCCGCAGACACCGCCGCGGGGACGCCGCGCTGCCGCCCGTCGAGATCGAGGGTAACACCACACTACACACCATACACGACACGATACGATACGACACGATACGATACAATATGATACGATACGATAACACACTTTCAAATCGTAATCACACACTGATTAACTAACTTCATGCACAATAAGAACCGTACTTGAACAAATGCTCAAGCCGTTTCATACTGGGTTTAAAGTCAACAAGTTAACAATGAGATTCGGAATTCTCATATTTAATTTTAATTGAAATACAGTTTTTAGCGAATTAGGTTTCCACTAAAGTTAATACGTGTGTACAAAAATGCATGGGCATCCGCTCATTGAGGAAGTTTGGTTGAATTAGACCACTTTTTTCAAATTTTCTATATTAAGTATTTATTGTTAAGTCCGGTATATCCTCACCGCTTCCGTCAGAGAATAATCCATGCACGGTTTCCCCACGAAAAAAACTGACCAAATGCGGACTTCAAAGGGGAGGTTGAATTTTGCGAGGGGTCATGACCCTTGTCAACCTTATCTTGGGACCGCGCCTGATCGATTACCTGTCTTGAGCGACTGACTCAGAGCATCGGCGGACGATTGCCGGCGTGGACCGTCGCTCGAGTGTCGTTCCCCTTATTGAAATGTATATGATGTCCAGGTTACATGGAGCGCAAGCAGGAGGCGGGCGTGGGCGGCAAGCGCGCCACGGTGCGCTCCTGGCGCGCCTACTACAGCGTGCTGTGCGGACAGCTGCTCTGCTTCTTCCGCGACGAGCTCGACTTCGCCAGCTCCAAGGCCGCCGCGCCGCCCGTCGCCATACTCAACGTGAGCGCCCCCCCCCCCCCCCACACACACACACACACGCACGCACACACACACACACACACACACACACACACACACACACACACACAGACACGCACCATGCCCACTACAGCGTGCTGTGCGGCCAGCTGATCTGCTTCTTAACACACATATATACACACATACATTCAAGGTATTAATTGCACACATGCAATATATCCAATAGTATCCAAATTATCCAATAGTAGTTATCCAAATGTCCAATAACATAAATATAGAATGCTAAAAATAAGTGTATATAAGTAACAAGAAATATTAGCGCACACATACACACACAGAACCACATGCATACACACATGCACACTCGCATACGCGCACGGTCACACACGCAAAATCTTATTACTTGATGGGTTACACACAGTTTACCATTGTGTCATGACAACGCATATTCTTACTTTAATCTATGACTCTTTTTTTACTTAACTTCCGCATCATAAGTGATAAATTTATTTTTCCAATTCACTATCATACATGTATATCCTATTATATTTATTTATTTATTTATTCTTAATATACCTAAAATATGGTATAAAGGCGGACTTAATGCTATATGCATTCTCTACCAGTCAACCTTTAGGTCAAGCAGAGATCAGCGAGGATGGTATTAATAGAATTAAATATAAATAAATTTACTAAATAAAGTATTCAAGAAAATAAGATATATATTGTACATATAGATGTAAATATAAACGGTAATTTAATAAGCATATAAATGCAGAAATAGTAAAAAAAAATAAAAGAAAAAAATAAAAACAAATACAATTAATTTTAATAAATAGATAAAACTAAATTAAATCCCCAGATGTTGTCTCAGATAGTATTCTGTGACTTTTGATTTGAATGTCTGCCTGTTCAGAAGTTTTTTGAGATTAATGGGAAGGGCGTTCCAGATACGAGCAGCATAAATAACAAAGGAATTAGAAAGGAAACCTGAATCGTGTAGAGGAAAAGATAGAGTAAGGGAATCTAAGGATCGTAGCTGACGCTCGTGGGAATCACATAGATATTGAAAATTATACTATGATATATGTACGTAATAAATATAAATGCGTGTATATTTGTTTGTCCAGGCCCGTTGCGACCCGGCGGGTGACTACACGAAGCGCGCGCACGTGTTCCGCCTCTCCTGCGCGGACGGCGCGGAGTACCTGTTCGCGTGCGGCAGCCGCGAGCTGATGCAGGACTGGGTCGCCAAGCTGGCCTTCCACGCGCAGCTGCCGCCCGAGCTGCAGCTCACGCCGTACTCCGCGCCGCCGCCCGGGGAGTCGCCCACCGCCGAGCTCAGGAGACGGCTGGAGTGAGTTGTTGCTATTGATTGAAATTATGACCAGAGGTTTTTAAACTTATTCCGTGGATAGACCAGTTTTAGGAATTATTTCTGTTCAGAATATTTTTTTTTTTTGATACAAGATAGATTTCAAAAAAATAATAAAAATATTTAATTCGTTTTGTTCAAAATCGCCAAAAAAGGGCAAATTAAAAAAAACAACCACGACGAGTAAATAACCTCTCTTCTTTGGGAAGTCTGTTAAAAATAGCTAGTATGTCTCGATCACGGTCACGTGTTCGAAGACGCCAAAAAATATTCACAAAACATTTAATTCCATTGGAGTTGGAGTACAAACAATGTTAGTGTTTCTGGAAAATAATCGAATCCTCGCAAAACTAATATGCAAATTTCATGACAGACGAACAGACAGCGAAGTCTTAGTCATAGGATTGCGTTTTTACCCTTTGGGTCCGGATCCCTAAAAAACACTGTTAAATTGCATAAAGTATATTAAATTAGCATACTAAATAATATTGTATCCTGCAGGAATGCATCCTCGTCATCGTCGGCGGCATCATCCCCCGAGCCGGCGCGTAAGCCTCGCTCGCAGGCTGAAATCCTACAAGAGCACCGCGAAAGCCAGCGGGCCAGCAACACCCCCGACAGGAACATTGGTAAGCACCCCTGACCATGGTGATCATAATAACAAGTCAACAGGAAGGTAAGCTGCTGCTACCACTGCTGGCTACGGGATCATAAGAGACCGACCGAAATTGGCTTTTCGGCAGAAACAGAAAATGAAAACAAACCTTCTGTTTCTGTCCTAGCTTCAGCCAAAATTGAAACCAAAACGATTTTTTAGAATTGTGAAAATCCATGGAATTTACAGACTTTGGAATTTACATTAAATGGAATTATACAATATAATTAAATGGAATTTACAGACATGTTTTACACACTGATAGTTATTATATTTTTCCTGTTCACAAAATTAATCTAAACTTTCTAATGTTTGTGTAGAATCATCGGTGCTACCATCGTTGCCGCCGCGGCAACCGCCACCAAGCCAAGAGGATAACACCGAAGTTGTACTGAGGTAATCAGATATTTTGTATATTATTATTGTATTCGACTATTAGAGTTTGCATTAATAGTAAAAAGTAAATAGGATTTCTTCCATCATCATAGATATGTCTCATAAAAAATGTTATTAAAATTCCGTACCAAAGGGTCGAAGTCTACTGGTTAAGGGCCTTTTCCCCTTAACCTATAGTTTCTGTTGTCTTTTATCCGTCACAGGGCTCTATAAATGAGCTTGAACTGTACTAGACAGACATTTGAAAAAAAACATATCTAGAAACTGCTACATTAACAAACTACACAAGAGTACGGAAAATGTATGGAAAATAAAAATTGTTATATTTAAATATAATTTTTGTATAGAAACTCTGAGCAAACAAGCGGTGCGTGGGGCCGCTCGCGCTTCTCCAACGGACGAGACATCAACTCCGAGTTCATCCGCTCGCAACGGGAAGGTAAGAAACATACAGCTTAACATATATTATGATTTAAAATTAATATTGATGCGATATGAATATATTTGGATATGTAACAGGTATTTAACAGTCAGATATCGGGACAAAATATTAAAATTATAGTAATTTATCCCAACTATACGGCAAAACATGCTATATAACTTTCATATTGATGTATAAATTATCAATTTTGATTTTATATATTAATGACTGATTTTAGAAGAGTATTTATTCTGAAAACGCACTATTTACCTGTAACAAATATAATATTTTCGTTTTTCAACTAGCAAAATGAAAATAATCGATTGTACTAACCTTTATGTCTGTTTTTAACTTTTATATACCAGTTACATATTTAAATGTTATATATCTTTGCAACTGGAAGTCATGTCCGCTTTTGTGTGTTTCGTGACGTGAGAGCTTTTGTTTTGTCCAAAATTATTTGAAAAACCTGTTATTATACGTGTTAGTGATTTTGGGTTTAAATTAAGAAACATGTTCATTTTTGATTTCACAATCGAATTCACTAAAGTTGAAAAGTTGTTTCCAATCATTCACATCAATATAATGGACATTATACGATATTTATGTAGCATGATGTATAAACATAACCCGACATTACACCAATTGACCAAGTAGCGGAGAGTATGGCGCCGCCGCTGCCGCTGTCCGGTCCGCCGGACCGGCCGCCCGCGGTCCCGGACCGCCCGCCCGCCGTCCCGGACCGGGCGCCCAACTTGCCGGAACGTACCGACCGGAACTCCAACATCGAGAGACAGAGCGAAGATCGGAATTCCAATATAGTGGAACGAAATTCCAATTCCAATATGGCGGGCGAGAAGTCGGTGACGGCAATGGTGAATAGTTACCAGCAGCGGATGAGCCGCAGCTGGCAGGAGGCCCCGGAGGCCGCGCGCGGCGCCGCGTGGCCCGAGCGACACAACTGGCAGACCGTCGAGACCTCGCACTTCTACTCCGCCAGCGAGCTCGGTGCGTTGTGACGTCACTATGATTGTGTTAGCGACGGAATTCGTTGGAATGTTCTAATGTTATATTGTTTAATTGTTTTCGTAGTGAAATTTGAAGTGAAGACAAATAAAAGTAGAAATATTAATAAAATTTTACTTGATATTAATTTCACCGTTTTAACTGTAGATTCCAGCCGTAAAACTACAGCGACAAAATTTATGAACTTTCACATAAGTGAGTACATAAATGTATAAAACAGAATTTTACACATTTTACATATTTTACATTTATTACGTTTTTCGAATTCATGTCAGATCTCTCAGCATAAGAGGAATTAAAGCTATATTCCATAGCACTAGTCTAGCGTAAAAAACATAGTCTCTCACAACACTATAAAGAAAATTTGCCTTTACGTTGATTCATAGTAATGATAGTCCTAAAGTAATCTCATCTTAAATGTTATCTTAAACACACCACAGCAATCGCATTTACCACAGTAACCACTTTATATCGGGTAGGTCTCATTGCTATGTTCGCTTGAGAAAAAAAAAATACGGGTAAATTTCATGAAATCTATAGTTTCAACGTACATTAAACATTCCAAAGCATTCCACAGCGTTCCACGACGTTCAGTAGTTAGTTGGTGCCTACGGTTTCCTGTAGTTTAGTAGCGACCTCTGGTGTACCTTCCGGAAACTACCTTATTAAATAGTTCTAACATATGCTTTCGTATTCCTTTTCTTTTATAGTTACTTCATATGAATGTGTACATTTACTAACAAAAGTAGTTTAGTTGTAAAAATAATAAATAAACAATTAAGTATCCGAAATAAATTTATAGTGCTCCGGACTTGAAAATAGTACTTAAAATATGTGTTCTACATTGTTTTCAAAATTATATTCCTTTCTATTTTTATGTATTTATTAACCTTCTTTATATAAATACACGTTTTTATTATTAAGATAGTATTTAAGAATTAATTTCAATACAATAATATTTTCTTTACTTTGAATGCAACCAGGATCTAGTCATCTTCTATACGTGCTTCATAAAGTGAAGTGTATGTGATTTTCTACATATTTATTAAGATATGTAACTATCGAAATCAAGTATAAATATTATATTTTTCATTTTTAAATTATTACCGATACAATCACGGAACAAAGTATTTATTGATTTGTGGAAACAATCGACAGAAAACGTATTTTTGTTACTCGACAAAATATGGCGCTGTACGATCTTCAGTCACGGTTGCGAAATTTCCTAAAAAAATATCATAATTATTTTAATAAAAATCTTGCTCGGGAAACCTTAAGAATAATTTGCAGAGGTATTTTTTTAATGATTTCGATAGTTGGATATTGTATTTTCACTTTTTCTTTTTATTTCTGTGTAGTATAGAGCTGTTTGTAGTAATTATGTCTGTATTTTGTAAGCTTCGCTTTATATGTAGTTTTGTTTTTTCGATGTATGTGTGCTATATTGGGCGAAGGTTTTACATGTATAGCTTGTATCCATAAGTAATGTGAATCAAAATGGCGGGCTTAATATATTTATCTCGCTCATATATTATAGAGAGCAAGCGAGAAACCAACAAAAATAGACCCATTTTGGATTACATTTTTATCAAAACAATTATTAATGATTTTTTTTGCAAAAGGCGGAATACGACTTAAGACACAACATAGAATCAAAATTCAAAATGTTATTCGTGATTTAAAAAAAAATATTATTTATACCTTGTATGTAACAAGGTATAAATAATTATTAAATAATGTGTTGTCCTATTCTACCTTTGCATTTAGACATTTTAGAAAAGATTTGGTACATTTTTTATAATATATATTTTTTTATTTATAAGTGTATTTCTTTACTGTGCTGCCATTGGGAGCTTTTATCTGTATTCAGGATTTGTATGATTTGTGCTTGCAAAAGCTTTGGTTTTGTTTTGGGTTTTTGGTTTTTGTTTATTGTAGAGTATTTGATTTATTTGTAGTAATAAGTGTGTAGTAATTGTAAGTATTAAAAAAAGTTTAAATTAAAAGTCGAAATTTTTCGAGATAAAATTAAAATTCAATTGTGTACGGCGCATATATTGGACACATTATGGTTACGCCTAACGAAAGGAATCGAAGTAAATAAAAAATAAGACGCTCGTGCATTGTATAGTCTGAAGAAATTATCTGAGCATGTGGTGATTTTTGAAAACGGCTATGGTCTATTTTCATTTGTTGTTAGCTTCAGAGTGTTTAGTTTTTACGTTAAAGAAATATGAATATATAGAAGCGTAATATAGAAGATCAATTTAAATATTGATACTATTCTTTAAAAGTTTCGACAATCTACCAATACTCTGTTTTTTGCGCCGGTGCACATGTATAGAAAAGATTATCAGACTATAATTAAGTTGCAGAATCGGGCGGGTGAATACAAAGTTGCCAAGCAAAAAAGAACCTCATCGTACAAATATAGTCTGCGCCAAGCTGCTAGTCCGCTCTGAAGTTGTTGCGCACCACTACAAGCATATATTCCGGACCAACGTATCTATGTACCTGCGGGCAGCGGACCCGCGCCGTCTTCGTCCCGCTAATATCTACAATTTGCTATTGCGACGCGACTCGTTTCTATATTCGGAGCTAACTAGCAGTTCGGCGCGGACTTTAGATAGGTAAAATAATGTTGTATTGTTGGTGAAATGTGTGTATATTTGTAGCGTACGGAGGCAACAGCGGCGGCAGCACGCGGCCCGCGTCGGTGGCCGGCAGCGGCGGCTCCCCCGCGCTCGACCAGCGGCCCGCTTCCAGGTCAGTTAGTCATTCATCTAGGTAGTCTTAAGTCGGATACAGACTCACGCGATAAGCCTCGCCAAGAAATTGCGCGAGAACCGAGAAGGCATCTACACTCTCTACCTATACCGTTCTCTTTTCTCGCGAAATACCGACACCGATCGGAGAACAGGCTAGCGCGAGAACGAGAAGGCAAGTAAGGGGGTCTCGGGTAGGTCGGGGGTTCTCGGGGTTCTCGAGGGTTCTCGACGTAAGTCTGTAGCCGGTGATACAAATCAACAAATCAACAAAGAAACAAACAAAGGCCTATACCCATAAGAATAATATAAACTCTATTTTTTTATGACGTTAGTTTATTTCTCTTATAAAAAAGATCTTATGTATAGGCTTTATGTATTTAGACTTCGGTCTGGCTGATATAATGATAGCTTTGCCACGCGGATCGTCAATTACATAGGAAATGTGAACATGAGACACAGGAGTTTTAATTAAAACAAATATATTTTTGGACATCCATCTGTAATTACTATTATTGTCAAAGAAATAGTAAAACTAACGAACTTGAAATCCATCGAATGTATGGAATGGATTTAATTCCTAAATTATTCGTCGACTTTTTTTATAATAAGGTGTAACAGACAAGCATGCAGTCCACCTGATAGTAAGTGGCTACTGCCGCCCATGGACATCTGTAATCAACCCCAGATAGGATTAGATATTCCTACCTGAGGTCGGCCACAGATGCGCCGCTACCCCTGAGGACTAAGCTGGAACGCCTCGGAAAAGTCTGTCTCCCTTACCACACCGTTCAAACCAGAACACAGCAGCGCTTAACACTGCTGTTATTAGGTAGAAATAGGTGTGGCGGTGGTGCCGCCGGAGTCGGACCACAAAGGGTTCTACCACATTCTAAGGCTACTACATAATTGAATAATATAGTTTGTCCCACAGATCATCGGGGGAATCGGAGCTGTCGGTCAGCGGCGTGACGAAAGACAAGAAGGACAAGAAGGGAGTCTTCGGGGGACTCTTTAGCAGGAAGAAGAGACCGCAGAGTCATATGTAGACTGAGACGTGAGGATGCAGTCAGTGGACACACGAGACCATAATCATAGGACGATATAGAAAGAGATAGATATACTCCATGTAAGACGAAAGACAGAGATGATTATATTGTAGTATGGTGACCAATGATAAAAAATAGGTAAATTGCGTTTGACGCCACGTGGAAAGAATAATACACTAAATATTTATATGTGACAAAACAAACAGATAAAAAATATTTTAGATTGTAATTTTAAAAGTTTTTGTACACTGACTGCATTCTTCGATTTCTCTACAAATACACACATTGTTAAAATTAATAGTTTTATATAATTATAAAAATAACTTAAGAAATTCGTGCCTTGTATGAGATTAATAAGTAAAAAATTGGAATGAGGAATAATATTGACATGGTGGTTGAAATTTTGCATTTAGTAACATTCCGGGTTGCCATATTTAAAATTAAATGGCAGATTAATTAGTGTTTACAAAAATAAAAGACTATGGTAGCCCAATAATATAATTACATTCCGGAGAATATTTTGAATGTTTCAAGTGCTATTTTTTTAAAAGTCTTACGAAATATAAGAGATACGTTTTTAAACGAACATTCCACCAGCATTTTAGTGTTGCCAGTTCGAAATCAAAATTTTGCTATTTTTGTTATTACTATCATATTAATCGTCTTTTTGTGTAGATATCTGAACTGAATTTTAATTCAGAATTGTTTAATGTTTATACTTATTCTGTTTTGTCATTATATTATGATTTCGTAAAACAATTTTAGAGTCTTGCGTACATATGTGGACATATTTTATGATACTTGTAATTACATTACATGCGATAAATCACGAAATAAAAGGCATTTATTCTAAACAATTTAATAAGTAACGTACATATTTTATGTTATAAATTGGACTGGTTCCAATGTTATTTCTTTTTTCATTTTTCTATATTAATTTGTTAATCTCTGTTTAAAACGTAATGTCATTCATATGTCAGATTCTACAATTGTTTTACGTTATCAACTGTATATTATAAGAAAATAAAATATTTAAATAACTTCGTAATCATCCAATATACGAGTAATTTATAAGCATGTAATATTGTATGTTATTTTACAATACAATCCTAATGTACCACAGATTAAAATAAAACCTAATGCCAATCTTGAAATATTTATAAGGGCATTTATATATGACGCAAATAAAAAACATTGCGATTTTTAGATTTTTCAGAACTCTTACCCTATTTCAATTTGGTATATACATGCAATAAAATATTATATGCAAAAAAATAATTCCTTTTTTATGCATTAAACGAAAAAAAGAAAATATTAAACTTTAATATTGCTGTAAGAAACAAAAGTAAAAAGAGTAAACAGTTATTGTATTTCCTGTTTCTTCATGTAGCGTCGTAGTAAATGCCTGAATGCAGTTTTACAAGCAATGCAATGTGCCTGTGTCTATAACCCAGTGCTTATCATTTCATATTTTTACTGCCCCATATTTTTCTATATCGGAAACCGACTTCAAGTTGGAAAATCTGTTAAAACTATTACATTGTAACCACGAACACATTCCGTTCGAAAAGGTCACAATTTTTAATGATTTCGGGACCAATTTTGTAAAATAAATAAAAATCAAGCAATAATCTTACGACAATAACGAAATATATTTATACATTGTCTAGTTTTAAGGAATATTTCATATTTAATCTTTTGATTATTCGAAATGTGTTAATTCTTGCATAATGTTGCTAGTTATTCGTCGCCATTTTCTTTTTCAATAAAACATCACTTTATGATATTGGTGTGTTTATTTATAAAAATAATTTGTGACCCGTTTCAAATTCCAAAAGTACCTATAAATAGAAAACGGAATGCAACTCTTCTAATAATAATAGTAGGGGATCCCACGTAGGGGAGCCCTGTAGAAACTAGAGCGTCGTTGGGACCTATACGATTGTGTAGATTAGACATTAGTATAAAGAAAAGGTTATATCATATTTTTCGATTCAGCGGGGGGTTTTCCTATTCTGACGATTTGAAAAAAAAATGTATGAGAATGTATGAAGAATAATGTATTTTCCTAAAAATGAGCCTTTTCCTTTAGTTTGTGATGCATCATTATTTCCCAGGTATTCATGCTAATAAGTGAAACTATCAGATAGCATAATAATACAGGATGTTTTTTTTCAAAATGACTTTTCTCTACTTCAACGTGGTAATTGGCAGATTATGATGTTTCCCGTTTCTATCATTATTTCCTTTATATTAAAAAGAAAATTGACCACGCTCAAGCATGTCCAGTGATCGACTTTTTTGATTTTGCAAACCCCCCGACATTTAAAGCTCACTTATGGTTTAGGATACTCTACAGGGTGTAAGGTATCTCCCATATCTTAGTCTGACGCGGTCGAGACACTTCCCAAATCCCCCTTGGGCTCCGCAACCATAATACATTAAATGTGACAATAGATGGCGTTGGCAACAGGTACCTACTAGGGTGGAGTGAAAATTATTTTTTTTCGTATTATTATCGGAATATCTGTAAAAAGTTGCTGTTATTGTTCACAAATACACACACAAAATTTTATTTAGCGCATAATAAATTTAGAGGTGCCCCCAACATCATGAACTCTAGAGAAATTTGCAAAATATTGTCAAAAACACCAACGTCTAATATTGTCATATTACCGTTAAATAATATTATATAAAAGTATACAAGGAATTTATTTTGATGGCAGAAAAGGTAAGACTTTAATTTGTATTCAGAAGGAAGGCAAATTTTATAGAAAAAGAGTAACAGAAGACCATTATGTGATTTTATCAGAGCCAGGAAGTAATTATTTCGGGCATGTTACGTATGAGTCGGGAACTGCTAAAAATATTGAAACTATCATAATAAATCATTTAAGAACAAAATCGGTGGAATTGGATAAAACAGTGGTTGTTGGTTGCGATTTACAGTCTTGAATACAGGTTTCAAAGGAGGTGTTATTCATTATATGGAGGAAGAGCTTAACAAACCATTACAATGGTTTGTTTGCCAGTTACATTCGAATGAGTTACCATTGCGACATCTTTTATTGCATTTGGATGGAAAAACTACAGGGCCTAAATGCTTTTCAGGTCTTATTGGATCTGAATTACAAAAATGTGAATCAATGCCAATTGTTCAATTTACCACCATTCCCTGCATATTACCTGAAGTTGCTAGAAATGACTTGAGTACCGACCAAAAATATATATACGATGCGGTGACCTCTTAATCATTCTAGATGGTTTACAACAGCTAATAGAGTATATTAGATTATATGCTACTAAAACAGACCCCGATGAAAACATATCAGCGAATTTTAAAAGCAAGAGCAGAAAATACTCAGGAGCTTCGAACATTTAAAGTGCCTGCTTTAAATTTCGATGCAAAAGATTACACTGATACATAATTATGTGGCAAGACTGTAAGGTAACTGAGCCACCTCTGACTTCCAATTTGTCTGATGTAGCCTTGAAAGAGATTGTCAAAAGCGGTTTGGTTACATGTCAAACTATAAAAGATTTTCCCTGCCATACCCAAGCCGTAGAGCGCTGTATCAAATTGGTGACCGAAGCGTCAAGTGCAGTTTGTGGAGAAAAAAAAACGAGATGGTTTTATAAGGGCAAGACTATTATCAAGCCAGCAAATGCCTAATTTTGAAACAAAAAAAAATTCAACATCAAATAATGTACTTATTTCTGATTTGTTTCATTCCCTGATATGTTTTATTTTTATTTTTCTTGATTAAACATATTTAAACTACTATTAGGCTTTTATTTAAAGTATCACAATGTAGTTTGTATAATAATATACAGGAAATCTAGAAAAATACTATCATTAAAAATTAGATCAGTGTTTTTCAAAATTCTTTATTTTTCAAATTTTTGATTGGGTTGGGGCACCTCATAACATTAAGACAAGTAAACAATATTTTGTACGCTGAATTTACTCATTAAAAGGCAACTTTTTACCTCTATTCCATTTAAAAAAAAAAAGAAATTTTTTTTTTCATACATTTTCACTCCACCCTAGTACCTACCTAGCTAGACAAACCACTTAAATTCAAAGTTCAATAGATGGAGTTAGTTATGTTCATGACATTCTGTGGCAAATTCAAATGAGAAAATATACACTATATTTAGCAGGTTATTGTAAGACGTGCAAGGTATTAACAGTGGAAAGTAATGAATTAAGATCCGATTCTTACCAGTTTCAAGCCATCCAATAGCCCCATAAAAATACTGATGTTTGGTAATTAATGCTAGCAACAAGGATCGATATAATATAAGCTTATTAGATGGACTTATTACCCCGGAGTATCAAGCTACGTAATCCACAATATCACTAAGTAGAAGGGTCGCCGAACGCCTGGTCGTCATAAAGCTTTACAAACTATTCGCAGGGGTGCTCGCGAATGAAGACTCGTACAGAAGCCGAGAATAATAATTTAAAATTATTAGGTTCGTACAGTATGTGTTTGAAAAAGTAATTCAAGATTTATTAAAAGTTATAAAACTCATTCACAGTAGGTATATTAGCTTTTCGAAGATAATTATGATTTTATCTATGTCATAACAGTTTTACAAAATGTCTTTATTAACAATTTCCAGCAGGAGATTGCAAAATGAGTATTCATGAAGAGTTGCAAAATAGTTGAGTGAATTAAGTGAAAGCATGTTGTGTCACGGCGCTATGAAAATAGCCGCGCAGCGAAAATGAAACGTCACAGGCAATGTGCGAATACGGACTGTTTATGAAGTGGCTGGGTTTATGAAACTATTAGTTTGTAGCTTCTGATGTGTATAAAATATGCATAGTGTTTTATTTTTTATCAATTCTAACAACTTAGACTCGGCACGTCGCAAACTAAAGGAGTAGATGTCTGACTAAAGATGTCGTGAAATATGAAATTAAATACTAATATAAATTAAACTATATACAAATAATTAAATTACCTAAACATAACCTACAATTTTAAATTAAAATATAAATAATAGCAAAATTTAACTTTTATTATAAAAAGGTCGTCCAAAACCCTTTCTTGTGGCATAGTGCCCAGAACACTGACAGCGTTACCTCGCTGTATAGCGAGGCTAATTTTTTGTGCGAAATAGCTGCCAGCCTTCTGGTCACCCGATGCGAGGATAAGTCTGTGGGACATATCTTTCACAATTTTTTTCATATATTGAAATATATTTTCTAAATTATTTGAATTTTGCAAAAAGTTGCAATTTATTTATTGAGAAGTAACATTTCCATTGGTATTTTTGCCTAACCGTGGATGATAATGTTTTTCGAGTGTATCCATCTGACTGTCTTAAAAAGTCCTCCAATCTGCTCCACACCCGGTTCTGAGCGGTTTGAATCCAGCGGATTCAAACGCTTATTTAATGGTGACATTAACAATTAAACTAAGAAGTTAGTATTTAATGTATGTATTATGTATCAACATTTTTTTCATTATGAGATTTTCGCTGATTTTTAAACGACGAAAATAAAGTTTTTTTTTTCACTGGATATTCTGCATAATTACTGATTTCATAACTGGGACTGCGACTTGTGTATAAAGAAAACAAACGTCGCATATTCCCGTCTCGTTCTTAATCATTCGATAAAACGAGATGGCAATAACAAGGCATGTTTACGAGAGCCAACTTCACACCGCACTACGTGCGTCATGTTGGCTGCATTATAATAACAATGGGCGGGGCGTTTTGTTAGTACAGCGCTTAAGCGATTCCAATGTTGGACGAGTAAATTTGTACATTTACGTTCGCGCAGTGAACTAAAGCGCTGTAGCGCTGAGCTGTCGAAAAGCAAGTTGTGTAAAGTTTTTTTTTTACAAAGCTTACGTATTGTGTAGTCCGGACTGGGTGCAGCGTTATCTTTCTTTATCCGCTGATTTTTACCTATTTTCACAAGTTTTCGCGATATTTCACGTGTACTATAGTGTTGGAATATAGTGTGTGTGTTGTTTGTCGAAATAAAAGTGAAATAGAAACGCGCACTGGTGCGTGACTACCGTATAGAGATTATCGTCTGATTCACATTAATTATGTGAACAGTGACGAACCATTTCGAGTGCGCGATAACACGCCCCGTCTTTCTGCTCAATTCTCTCGAGTATTGAGGGCATTGCTTGTGAGAAATTAGTTCGATTCCGTGTGTTCTTAATATAAAATCAATAATTTGTAAAAGTAGACCCTAAAGTTGTTTCAGTCGGATTACAGGACATAAAATATTTTTATTAGCAATTACCATCGAGTTTCACGGCGGTTAACGATGATTACAATGAGGTAATTGCGAAATAAACGTCATTGAGAATCGCGTCGTGGTTCGCGGTCGTTTTCGAACGGAATACGGAACTGTGCCGCCAGAGCGCGCTTCCTCCGTCCGTGACGTTGTCGCGCTTGCGTGCGCTCAGTTCGCGCGAGCTTCGCGCCGTTGCAGTCGTCTCCAAAACATCGTAGGGCTCCCGCGGGGGCCTCGATCTGGTTTTTGGTACTCGGGCCGCATCGAGAGTGTCGAAGTGCAGTGTTTTAGTGAAACCGTGGTGCGCAGCGGGAGCGAACAAGCGGGCGAACCGGCCCGCCGTGGCAGCGCCGATCAATACGCGGTGGAATGGCGCAGTAAATATGAGCCAGGGGGGCTCGAGGAGGCCCTACTCGCACGGGGGCCCGCGCTGGCACCCGCGCTACAAGGACTACTGGGACTACGAACAGAACTATAGGTACGTGCTCGCCGTGTCACTCTGGTCACGTAATGTTGTCATTCGGGACACGAGAATCCCCACGCAGGTGACGTAGCTAATGTATTCGATGTGGAGCGCCTTACGTGCGAAACATGGTAATTACAGCGGAATAATCACTGATTTAAGCTGTCATTCGGAGCGGGCAGCGTGCAC
Source organism: Epargyreus clarus clarus (assembly GCA_014595695.2). Lineage (NCBI taxonomy): Eukaryota > Metazoa > Arthropoda > Insecta > Lepidoptera > Hesperiidae > Epargyreus > Epargyreus clarus. Next base: position 307,511 of record JACTTY020000151.1, read on the forward strand.
ACGTGAGGCGTCGCCGCCGCACGCGAAACTGATCCTTATCGCACACGTGAATGCGAGCTATCCGAGCGGCAAACTAGCGTGTCGATAGTGGCTATTGTTGCCTGATAGCGCGGACGTGCGCTATCTCTTCTCACGTAAAGTTTTTAATTTTAATGCTATGTATGTTGTATCTTTACTGCTGTTATGTATAATAGCTATTTGTGGCTTCCAGTACCAGGCGTTGGTTGTTATCTTCATGTTGTTGAAATTTTGATACATAATGTATTGAATTGACCTACCTTCATATTTTGTGGTATTGACATAACAACAGCTGTGCTGTAAGGTACCTACTAGTATAAGATGAGGACCATATTCTATGTGGTTATAATAAATGTTTAAAGAATACCCATAGAGCCATATTTACACCTAGAAAATGATGTAAAGAACATAGAAATGACCACTCCCAGTCATTCATATTTCAAAATCATCACAGAAACGTAAAATAACTTTAAGAACTTTTCTTTTTTGATTTAAAAATGTAAAATAGTCCGAATATAAGTTGAATTTCAATAAAATAGTATTTTACTTACAATATTCATTTATAATTTATTGCAATTAACTTTGTTTAACAATCAAGTATCTAAATAGAGACTATGTAGAAGCTATAACTTAGAGAAAAATTTCAATTTAACAGGTAACATACCTATTCTTTGAAATAGATTCTGCTATTCTCCATTTTAAGCAAAGTATTTAAGTAGAAAATATAGTTGATAAGAATATCTTCCAAAGTTTCCACCTATCTATGTTGCAATTTTTAAATATCTACTGTAGTACAAGAGTCTTAGACATATCGCTACCATAGTCCAAATCTTGGCTAAGAATATTGGTGACCATGACATAGTCAACCTCGTAGAAAGAAACAGTTGACCATATTTAAATATAAAACATTACATTTGTCGAATTTCCGTCCAGTCTATATGAATCATGTTAATTATAAAATATAGTCTTGAAATTCCCCAAGTCTGGTAGTTGATTCATGCCTTATTTCTGGGGAATATTTGTGTTACATAATTAATTCTATTATGCAATCTACAAGCACATACAATCAGAAATAGAATATTGTGACTCATGTAGTTTCAAAAACTATTCTAAGGTTTATTTCTAACACAATATAGGTAATAAACAATTAATTAAATGTAGGTATTGATTTTTGTATAAGTAAAAGTCATTGGAAACATCTGTAGATTATTTTCCATATTCTATTATGTATCCATTATTGTCAGTATTTTTTCTGTCATAATATTATACCATATTGCAAGTTCTAAAGAATGATTGTATCACTGGGAAGTATGCACAAAATACAATGCTCAGGAAACTTCTAGCTTCTTAGAATGATGTTTGTTTATTAATTTAATTATTACATTTATATGAGCCACCTTTACTAAAGAACTAGGAATTTAATTTGCAATAAATACATAATCCCTTATAGGTGAAAATCAAAGACTCCTTGTATAAATGATACATCAAGCATACATCACTTAATTCTAAGGGTTTTTGAGACCCAAGAAATTGGGAAGAACATAATTCTAATCTGAAAAATTGATAACTATAGCGTCTTGTACTATTGAGATGGTCCAAAATGTGTTTTGGTGTGTTACATGTCTCTCTTTATGAGATAAAATTCCTGACTATTATGACTTATGAATTCTTCAATGTTTTAGTTGCTAATTAATAATTTAATAATTTACCTATCTAATGTTTTTTCTATCTAAAATTTTCATTTGACAAATTCTGTCTACTGGAAAATGACAAAATTCAATATTTAGTTGGTAAAAATTAGATAGATGTTTATTAATATCAGGAGAAGGAGGATTGGTTAATTAAAATTTGTATCTGTTTGTTTTCTCATATAAAAAATACATTTTGTGATATACCGGATCACAAAATGTGGTCATGAACCATGTATATTGCAACTGTGTGCATGTTTGTGTGTGTGGAGAGCAGTATGCGTGTGTTAGTACGGAGGAAGGTAAAAAAGCGGTCGGGTGCGCGGGCGCAGGTAGCCCGACCTTCGGGTTCATCGCACCCGCCGCCCTAAATATAGTGCGCCACGCGGATGCGTGACGCTCGCTGCGCCGCCCGAGCTGCGAGGGGCTCACTTGTAGGCCTGCGTGACGTCACTCATAACATGGACTATGTGTAAAAGTTGTTGATGACGTCATTTATATACTAGGAACATGTATAAAGATTATTGATCATAAGAATGAAAATCCGCTGTTTCTTGTCGGATCGCATCTGTTGAGGTCGTGTACCGGGGTACATGAAAAATTATTGTATATCTATCAATTTGTAAGGATTGTACTGGTAATATGCTGCCGCGTCCGAATGGTTGGCGTTTGCCGTAAACTCTAAATCTCTACGTATATTTGGCTTGTTCGAAAGGTACACTACAAGCGTTTGCAAACCTACACAATTGCAATTCGTGTCGATTAGGGAATCGTGCTGACGCGGCATTACATTTAAAATCCTTAAAAAGTAAAAAAATATATCCTTAAATAACTACGATTTACGTTCTATATTTGGTATAATATTAAAATAGACTAGGTATCGGTTTACATAACTTCAATTAAATAATGGGATGGCACTGATTATATAAAGTAGTTTTCATCAGCTGCACTGCAAGCATCGCATGCGGGGTGGAACAAAAACTGCATCCCCGCTGCTAGGTACCGACGCGTTATGGGTACAATGCTACCTTATTTGGCTCATACAAAATCGTCGTCAGCTGCACTGCAGGTTGTGTAGGCCGCCTACAAAAACGTCTCGAGCGGGGATACGGCAAAAACGCACCCCCACTGTGAGTTCACTTGCCACACCCTATTACTGTGCCGTAGAGACTATATTGCACCGAACGTATAAGAACGGTTTTTGTGTAGAAGCTTTTGACAAAGAGCTGGGGTCTTATCCAACGTTTTTGGCAAGACCGTGTTGTGTAGGGTTGGCTGTCTTCCGATAGATATCGCAAGATTTGAATCGATAAAAAAAATCGATTTTATTATAGTAGTCTTCGTATACAAGGTTATGCTTTGAAATGTTATCATAATGTTTTATATTTAATTTTTATTAAAAAAATGTTGTTACGTAATTCGTAAACGAAAAATTTTGTTTTCTTATTGTTAGGAATAAATTACCTGTTTTAATTTGTCATTGGATAGTGTCGAAATCAAAACTAATCCAGATCGATTATTATTAACTTTTAATGTTTGTACAAAAATTGCCAACCCTGATAGTTTAGGTAATATGGAATGTATGGGATACGAGGTACCTGCGCGAATCGTTTTTTTCTATATCGCTAGTAATTTGAACTTAGTAGGAAATACCATTCCTCTGATTTTAAGAGATTTCAAGGTTTTTGATGATTGTTACAGGCTGATTTGTATTATGTGTATAAATGAGAGAATTCAAAATTAACAGTGCTATCCTTTTTACTCTTAAATAAGTCGTGCATCTTCCCTTGCATTTGTTTGAGTGACAATTAATATGAATTTAATGACGTCACTCAATCGTGGTTTTATAATTTCAATCCTGTCATAGCCACGTTCACAATTTATATCTCTTAAAGATGGTAGAACACTTTGTAGTTCGCCATCGGAGGCTCTGCTTCGAGTTATTTATACGTAATAACAGCAATGTTGTACTGCCGTGTTCCGCTTCGATGGGAGTGGTAAGGAAGACGTACTTATTCGAGGCGTTCCAACTTAGTCTTGGTCTTCAGAAGTAGCATCTTATCTTTGGCCAGCCTCAGGCGGTAACCTAATTTTATCTAATCACAGATGTCCATGGGTGGCAGTAACCATTTACCATCAGGTGGATTGCACGCTTGTTTCCTATTTCTATAATTAAAAAAAACTATGTTTAATAGAGATGGTGTCTACAGTATAATAATAAAATTATTTGAAAATTGCTCCTTCACAGTTGGTAGAACACTTTATCTTTACTGCATTTTACTGCTTAGGATAGAAAACTCCCCACACACGGGGTGTTTATTTCAAGTGTCAAAAATGGTAACATTTGTATTGACCTCTCTACTGTCTTATATAATGTCAAAGCGAGAAACATATGCAAAAGCCGCACATTTTTTATTACAATTTTTAAGTCTCAACTTATATTTATATTTACTGAAGGACTTTTTATTAATAGCACTTATTACGGTTTATATTTATTTTTACTGCAACTATAAACAAATAAACATTTATTTCACAAACAAACATAAATATTTTGCCGACAAAACAATCTGTAAAATATCGGAGTATTTAAAATGCCCGTATTTTTCTTGAACAATTGTTTTCTTCTCAGAATTTTTGAAAACAAAAGAGATTTTTTTTTTATAAACGCCAATACAGTTATCGTCAATAAAACCTTAGGCGCGGTCACGTAGATGAGACGTCGGTCGGGACAATGTGCTAACGGCTCTTTTATCAGTTCTCAATAAAATAAATAAAATAATAAGCGCTCTCTTTGTTAGTCTTGTACGAAAATATGTCTGTATACGTTTTTACCATGTTGCCCTGGAACATATATCTTCCGAGTGGTTGTGTAAAGTAGGTATTCACCATACCTTTAATCATTAGTAAATTCTGTATGCCGGATTCAATTCTATTCGGATCCCTTTAAGATTGTTTTATCCCATTTTCTATATCAAAGCTATTCAACGTCGTCGCTAAGAGGTAAGAAGGACCGAGATCTCTTATTCAAGAAAACAAGATAAAGTTCTAAAGGTTACTCCTAAATAGAACCCCATTTAGGATTACATATTACTGGACTACGCTGGAATTCCTCGGAAAACTATGTCTCCCTTACCACACCCTTTAAACCAGAACACAACAGCGCTTAACACTGCTATTTTTGAGCAGATATATGTGTGGCGGTGGTGCCGCCGGAGTTGAAGCACAAAGGGTTCTACCACCTTCAGTCTTTTTAATTTAGCATATGACCTCGCATATGCAAAGTTAAAGGCAATATTCTGATAGTAATAGCAATATTCCAAGCAGGAATGTCCGATCCTCTTGCGGACAATGAAGAACACAAGCTTGTCTCACAGGGGATGTCTAGTTTATTAGTTTATAAAACTGGTCAAGTGCCGAGTTAACGAAGCGAAGAGGGTTCCGTACAAAATTAACACTAAATGAAAAAAAAAATGTCCTCCCATATGTTTGGGAAAATATGTTTACCAACTTTTTTACATTTACCATTTCGCCTGCAGGTTACCCCTCAATTCAAATTTAGTTGTTTACGTTATACCTTCGTCCTCACCACGGGTAATTTGTTCCAATAGTTTCGTAGAAGATATATTCTTAAGGGTTAAATTTTTAATTTTAGTACGGTACGGTACCCTAAAAATGATAGTCACAGGATATGTCTACTAGATGAAGTGGATATCCGTCAAGGCGTGAGGATGCGGCGCTGGCCCGCCGCAGTGTTCGGTTTCAAGATGCGCCCTAGCCGTGACGTGCTTGTAGTGCTTCCATACTGTGTGGAGAGTTCATATACGGATTCTAGATATACTTCTAGTGTAGTGCTAGTCATCGTTACTTTATAAATATAGGGAAATATGGTATAATTTTAGAGATCGTTAAGGTGGTAGAACCCTTTGTGGTTCGACTTCGGCGGCACCACCGCCACACCTATTTCTACCTTATAACAGAAGTGTTAATTGCTGCTGTGTTCTGGTTTGAAGGGTGTGGTAAGGGTGACATACTTTTCTCAGGCGTTCCAGCTTAGTCCTCAGGGGTAGCGGCGCATCTGTGGCCGACCTCCGATACGAATATATAATCCTATCTGGAGTCGAATACAGATGTCCATGGGCGGCAGTAGCCACTTACGATCAGGTGAACTACATGCTCGTCTGCTACTCCATATTATAAAAAAAAGATCGTTTCGGAAATCGAAAATTTTCAGGCTATTTTCGCACAGCTTAAAGCAGCTTCATATTGTTATTTCGTCGTGTTAAGTGTGCCGTAGTATAAGACGTCTGAACTAAGAATTGGTGCCCACAAAGTATGCGTCACCTTAATTGAAAACTTAGAGAATTGTTAACACGTCATCATGTTTCATGTCCTAAGTGGTCGAACATTACGTGGTGGCGCAAGCACCACACCTGTTTCTGTAATGTACCAGCTGTGTAATGCTGCTGTGCACTGGCTTTTAGAGTGGGGTGACGCTGACTAGGCGTTTCAACATCGCACTGCTTCTGTAATAAATTTCAAATAAGGTTTTTTTTGTAATATAGGAGTAGCAGACGAGCATGCAGTCCACCTGATGGTCAGTGGCTACTGCCGCCCACGGACATCTGTAATCAACCCCAGATAGGATTAGATATTCCTACCTGAGGTCGGCCACGGATGCGCCGCTATCCCTGAGGACTAAGCTAGAACGTTTCGGAAAAGTATGTCTCCCTTACCACATCCTTCAAACCAGAACACAGCAGCGCCTAACACTGCTGTTATTAGGTAGAAATAGGTGTGGCGGTGGTGCTGCCGGAGTTGAACCACAAAGGGTTCTACCACCTTCAAACAACAATACAATGCTACAATGAAGAATTCAATCCGTCAAGTAAATATTATACATTGATACTTTTTTAAGTACACAATTAGAGTCTATGTAATGTAATTTTTCATTCGTATAAACTATGACATAATAAGGATACACTCAATTCGGGAGCGTATCCTGGAGGCCACGTCCTTGCGTCGTGGCGGCCGCTACCTCCGTACTATATCCGACGATTACACGGTCACGTGGAATATATGAGTCATATATGTACTTGTATCTCGCGGGTAACCCTGATGTGGTTGATTCTTTGTTCTACAGTCGTGATGGATATAAAGTTAAATAGTAGATAAAATATTGTAGAGAAAGATGCGGGCACAGAGCGTTGTTAGTTCGGAAGAAGTACCAGTAAGTTCGTATAAGTGTGTGTTCGTAACACATTATTTAAATTGAATGGTGATAGAACCCGTCGACTCCGGTGGCACCACCGCCGCGCCTATTTCTGCCTAATAACAGCTGAGTTAAACGTTGCTGTCACAGTAGAAATAACGAATATTCCATATTTCTACTGTGTTGTTGTGTTTTGGTTTGAAGGGTGTGGTAAGAGAGACTTATTCGAGGCATTTCAGCTTAGTACTCAGGGGTAGCGGTGCAATTATGGGCGACCTCAGGTAGGAATCTAATATTGCCTGAAGTTGATTACAGATCTCCATGGGCGGCAGTAACCATTTACCCACCCAGCAGACCAATGTGTAGATCATTCGCGGTTCTACTTTTTACCCCATTGTGCAGGGTAATGATTTTCTAGTATGTGTGTATTTTATTCTTTCTCTTCCCTGCAGCCCAAGCGGCTTGACGGATTTTAACATATGAGGTTTTATTGTATTCGTCTATAATATAGACGTGATATAAGTTAGATTAGGTTTTATTTACTGTAAACACAATCGCGCTACTATAGGCCACATGACACGAACTGCGTACGAGTACATACATACAAGCAAAATTGGTCGACCTTCCACAAGTTTTTGCCGAGTCGCTGACCTTTAAGCTTTACCAAAGTAAATAACAGCGCTAAAAGCAATATGTTAACGTTCGCTACGTACGTTATTATTTTGAAACGGCAGTCAGAAGGAATTCCGGGGTTTTTATCAAGCACAACAAAAAATATTCGGCTGTAAGAGCAAAATGTTTTATTAATCAAAGTTGTTAATAAAGACGTTACTAAAAACCTTATTTTTTAAATATTATAGCATAAATTAATTGCTGACAGTATTCGATCAGAAAGTCGCGGTAATTGGTGGTAGAACACTTTGTAGCTCGAGTCTTGTTGGTACCACCGCCACACCTATTCATGCCTAATAACACCAGTTTTAGGCTCTGTGAACGTGGAGGATGTGGTAAGGAGGGCATACGTATCCGAAGCGTTCTAACCTAGTTCTCAGGGGTAGCAACGCATCTGTGGCCAATGTCAGTTACAAATGTCCACCTGCGGCAGTCTCCACTACCATATCGTCACACAAAGAAGCCCCCTTGCGCTGAAGACTTACACAGTTTGTCCACCGCCACCGTCACCGAGCCGATACCGATAATTAATGACGGCGCCGAAGTAGCGTACATACATTTACTATAGCCCAAGCGGCTATAGGAAATGTATGTACCGCATCGCACGTCCGTCACTCGAGAACCGTCATCCCGGCCGCCGATATTTCGAGTAGATCGACGTGACCGCTAGATCGGCACCGAGATTTTGACGGGCCGATGTGCCGGCAATATAAAACACGTTGGAGCTTGTCCTGCCGTCACAACGCTTGGCAGCTGGAAGAAAATAAACCGCCGATATCGGTCGCGGTGGATCGCCGTCACGTCATATTAAAATCGGCCTGAAATAATGTCGTTCTTGGTATCGGCTCGGTGACGGTGCGGTGGACAAACGACCTTAGACTTTCTTGTCCATTATACATTATAAGAATGTGTACATTATAAGAATAAGTTAATTTATGGTCCAAATTTCGGCGTTTTCTCGGACCAATTAAGATGCAAATAAATCCGGACGGTAACCAACCAGTTGTATTTAATGAACGGCGAGTGACCGTCCTCATTCGGTGCGGCTTTACAAAGTCATGCGTCGCTCAGTTTGGGACTCGGGTTGAGGGCTACCAAGCTTCATGAACAGATTTGTGGGATATTTGCTAAATATGGGATGTTGCTAAAAAGCGGATAGCAGAAAAATCAATTCAAATCAAAAATATTTTATTCAAAGTAGATTCTTTACAGAACTCTTTTTGTACATTCATATATTTACCGCCACTTCACACGGTGTTTATCGAGAAGAAACTAGCTGAGATAGCAATAATAGATATCTAGATCCACTCTGGAAAGTAGAAACGTTCTGAGACACTGAAGCACATTTTTTATAATATATAGAAAGCGTGCTTACAGTCTACCTGTCATTTGTAATTAAGTCCAGCCTAAGGCGACCGACAGACTTATCTCTACTCTTGGGGTATAAGTTGGAACGCCTCGCGGCTTTGGAATGAGACGACGAAGGGCACTAACAACTCCAAAACATCATACAAACAGAAGTTGATTACACATGTTCATGGGTAGCGATTACCGCGGATACGGTAAATTACTTAGTTCTTTGATATCTCGGTCTATCTTGGTCGGTCCTTCGGTCGGATTGTCTCGGTTACTGCCAGATATATGGCCACATTAGTCGCCATCGTTTCCGCGAAGTGGTGTACGGGTTGATGCTGATATCACATCAGCCGCTCGCATGCAGAGGACGTAATGATGTAGCGAACGAGGTACGGGAGTGACGGGAGAATGAATCATCGCGTTGACACGCACGGTTCCGGGTTCGATTCCCGGGCAAACATAATTATATGATTTTATCTTACGATTCTATGTTTGGTACGTAATGAAGAATGATATGCTGAATTACTGGGCAGATATGCAGCGGAATCCAGGTTCGGACCCCGCCCAGGTTTAAGTGAATTGATGTCTTAATTTTTACCCAAGTGCAGAGGGTAATGTTTTTCGAGCGTATGTGTGTATGTATGTGTGAATGAAGGTGGTAGAACCCTTTGTGGTTCGACTCCAGCGGCACCACCACAACACCTATTTCTACCTAATAACAGCAGTGTTAGGCGCTGCTGTGTTCCGTTTTGAAAAGTGCGGTAAGGAAGACCTACTTTTCCGAGGCGTTCCAGCTTAGTCCTCAGGGGTAGCGGCACATCTGTGGCCGACCTCAGGTAGAAATATCTAATCCTATCTGGGGTTGATTACAGATGTCCATGGGCGGCAGTAGCCACTTACCATCAGGTGGACTGCATGCTCGTCTGCTACACCTATATTATAAAAAAAATGTTTCAATCCTTGGCACGCCCTACAGCTCAACCCACTTGACGGATTTTAACATATGCGGTATCGTTGGATTCGTCTAAATTGTGAGTTACATATGCTATACCTTAAACATTTGGGTTTATCAAAATCAAAGTCTTTGTATTTACGTTAATTAATTACTTACGTTATTAATTTTGAATTGATTGCATTGTATTTGATATTATGTTAACCGTTAAAATAAGCAATAACATGTCATATGTGTAAATTGTACACGCCTATAATTGGCTTACATACATAGAACAGTTTTAAATGTATAATATTATAGTTTATAAGTTTTGTTTGTTAAGCTGTTGGCGTGGTAAAATAAATAAATAAAATTAGTTATTCTCTTAGTGGGTCTAGGTTTGAGTATGTGCGTAGCAATCGTGATACAGGGAATTCTAGTTTGGGGCTAAGTGAGTAAGGCTAGAAAAAAAACTTATCATTGTCATTAATTACATCGCCGAATTTAATGGAGGAAACTTGTTATTATCGAGTGATTAATTGTGTAATTCTACGTTTGTATGTGTGTCAGCTTATGTAGGAATTTGTGTGTGTTTGTGTGTGTGTGTGTGTGTGTGTGGGAGATGAGTTGTCAGGTTTACTTATCATCATGTCGTAGTTTTAGACAGCTATAAGCAAAAGTTGCGGATTCGATTTCAACATCTGGATATGTGGAGGCTGTTCTTAGTTTTACGTTTTCAAGTAGGTAGTACCGTTATATACGCAATTAGTATACCTACTTTACTTCTACTACTTTATTAAGATACTAGATTATCCTCGCTGTGTTGACTGCATGAGCCAGGTCAGTTAGCACTGTATACATAAAACATTGTAACATGTATGTTTTTTTTTACAAAGTCAGAGCTTGAAAGAATGTTACATACGTACTTTCATCCGCTTAGATAATGATATTAGTCAATTTTAAACAAACGGTGAAATTCTATTATTAATTAATAATTCCCAACGACACCCGTTATTAATAATCAATCTGTACAATTTTGCAAAACATTGGATAGATAGATTAAAATTGATACTTGGAATTAACTACTTTCAATCTCAATAGACAGATATTGGTATATCTGTCTATTGAGATTGAAATTTGATATTGTTCTTTACGTAGACAAAAAGTGAATTGATCAATATCAACGGGCCTTTTGTAAAACGTTACCTCGTTACACGTGTACCAAATGATAATTTTAAAACTATCAATTCAGAATATCTCCGTAAGTGTCGTGTGTTGTGTCGTGTCGACATTGGGTGAACCCGTTCATGGTTCACGCACAGTTGACAGCTGGCGCGCGGTCGCCCAATTTGCGGTGCGAGCGGATTCGGCCCGACTGGTTCCACACGCGGCCGTGTGTTAAGATAGTGTTTTGTTGGTTATGACGTGGAGTTGATTTTGAATGTTTTTGGAAAGTATATCTGAGTAGAAACCTTCGTGGTTCTACTCGAATGTAGAGGCATCATAGCTACAACTGTTTGTGTCTTATAGCAGTGTCGATTGCTACTGTTTTTGAATCGAATACAAGAAAGTATGTTTTAAGCTAGACGTTGTAAGTTATCCTCAAATTTGGCATACATTTGTAGTCGACTATCAGATTGGACTTTAAATCCTATTTGAGAAATATAGACGTCGATGAGTATCAGTGATCAAATTCACGTGGACTGTATGCTCGTCTGTATCTACTGCATTTGCTACTCAAATTTTAGTTTTAAAGAAATGGTCCTTCGAGCCGGATACAAGACAGTACAAGTGCACATTTTCGTTTCTTGTACTACTGTATTCGTGCTAAAGATACCCGTCGCGTGGTGTCTCTGTGTCCGCTGGCGGCGCGCGGCCTCGTAACACTTGCGCTTAACTACCAAGCATACATTTTGTAGGTATTCTACCACCCAAAGACAGTCGGTGGTTGATATTCGCGGTTGTAAAGTAGGCGATCGATGCTATCGCCAACGTTATCATTGTCATTGATACATATATGCTAGTCACAAAAATTAAGGGATATAAAAAAAAACCAAATTTTTGGGTGATTTTCAACAAGCTGTAACTCCGAGGAAAATGGTCGTACAGAAAAAATAAAAAAAGCAAATTGTAGCTCCAAGTGCCTAGTTTTCAGGTATGACCATGAAAATTTTTTGTCATGGCCAGGTCTGGAGAAATCCTACGAAAACTACCAAAAAAAAATTTTTCCAAATTTTTTCCCGTCTAAAAAAAGGTCCACGGGCTTAAAAAAAATTTTTTGATTGTTTCGTTCAAAAGCTCTTTTAGAGAATTTAATCCTCTTTAATTTGCCGTATTCAAAAAGCCTGTACGACGATTTGCCGCGGAGTTATCGTCAATCAAAGCAAAAAAGTTCTTTTTGACTTTGATATTCAATAACTCCGGAAATAATGATCGTACAGGAAATCAAAGGAGGGTTTTGAAAACTGCACGATATTCTCTGGATTTTTTTTTATATCCCTTAATTTTTGTGACTAGTGTATTTATGATCACTTTTAGTTGACATTTAGTAGATTCAGTGATTCGAGTTGCAACATGTTGATTTACGAAATAATTATCGATACCGCTGATTTTATAACGCAATCAAAATTTTTAATAAAATTAAATAATCGTTAAACGGAACGTTTATCTTATTAATAAAGTATGTCAGTTTTTTATTTTTGTTTGTTCGGAATATGTCAATTGATAGGCGTCTCAACATAGGTTAATGTTTAATAGACGCATTGTATGTAAGAGGTCACTGCTTCCCATGGACATCTGTAAATAACGCAAACGGGAGTTAAGTCCTATCTGAGGTACAGACGCGACTAGGTGTAAAAACTTTTACATTTTACTACTGTCAAAATTAAGTTGTATTACCTTACGTATCTTATATCTTACGTGTCTCTCCCTAATCACATTGTTCAAATCAGAACACGATAGTGCTTTGCAAGGCAAAAGGTGTGACCGCACCATCGGAGATAAACTATTTATTGTACTTCCACCTTTGTTAACGATGTTGTACCACAGCTTCGTATAGGTATGCAAACTCTTAGCTATACGTTGAGTCTTAGGCGGTTAACATACGAGCGACAGCCTCCGCTAATGTCCGTCGGCGTCGCCGTGTAATAGCAGTCGCTAACGACAAGCGGCGACCGTCTACGACAGTCGTCAGCGCGGGTTGTCGCTCGTGTGTTCCCACCCTTAGCGTCTGCTCTATTGAGGCAAGCGGGTTGTGCTATCACTTATCACACATTATAATAACAATGACGCTCACTTAGTTGAGCGGGACGTCGATCTCCCGCGCCGTGGACGTACTCGCACGTTATCGAAACGATGTACGCCATTAGTGGCATCTGGTGACCCGAAATGTGTTTTGGGAGACAAGTGTGCTCTAATACTTGCACAAATACTTCAATAAGGTTGTTTAAAGATATGGCGGTTCAAAATATTTGTTATTTTTTCCGATTGTCATGTTTTTCGAAGTGTGTACCTGTGTCTCATTCTTTAGCATGCCCTACGGTCAAAATGGGTTGACGGATTTTAACATTGGACTCGTCAAAATTTTGGGAATGACATAGACTGTATTTGGAAGCTGTCGAATTTTCGTTCTTGTAATAATTTCAGTTTTAACAAAATTATAACGAGCTAGTGGTGCCCGCGGCTTCGCCCGCGTTTAAAAAAAAATAATATGACATACATAAAAAAGAACATCGACTTTTTGGTCCAAAAGATCGATTCTCCGATTAATCGATCTTAGATCGCCATCCCTAGTTCCCGTTGAATTTCCGGGATAAAAACTATCCTATGTCCTTTCTCGGGTCTCAGACTCAGTGGTTTAGGCGTGAAGAAAAGACAAACAGACAGACAGAGTTACTTTCGGATTTATAATATTAAGGATCTACCATTATAGTACTTTTAGTTTGGACGTTTCTGACCTCAGACTCGACGTACATTGAAAGTCGAATGGTTGTTAAACAACAAGAGATAAGTTAAGTTGAAGACCGGCGTTGCCGTGTTGTGCGACCACGCTTGGCTGGTCGCCGAAGGTCGGCGGAGGTGCGGCCGCGTTGGGAAACCAACCTTCACCGGGTTTCCAGCCCCTTGACCCTGGCGTTGCGACATGGGTTGCCGAGTGGTACATACTACACTTTTTCTATGAAAATATGAACTAATTCTATGGTTTCAAGGGCTTAGGCTTGCTCTCTTAAACTTAAAGGCTTACTTGCATCCAAGTTTTAGTCCTCATCGTAGGAACGCGTGTGGTCGACCTCAAGTAGAGTCCTTTTTGGGATGTTCGAGATAAACTTCACACGGGCGTTTTAAATTAGTTCTCATTGTTTATGTGTAGTCTTACGTATTATAATAAAGACATACGTGGTGCAGCGATCTCCATACTGTTCTCATACGCTACATTCCAGATTCCATCCTCGATCAGATCAATTACTTATTTTTACTTTGATTTTCCGTAGCGGGTGTGTATCTGTGTGTTTTTGTCTATGTATCACCGGCACACGAGCTAGACAATCGGGTGTATGTATGAAGTATAAGAACTTTTAATAGGTCCACTAAAAAACAGTGATCGATGTTCGATATGTTGCCATGTGTCTTTTATTGTTGGTTCCAACAATTGTGCAGTGTTCGCGTCATTGTAGTGCGGTCCGGAAAAACAGCGCCTGCGAACGGGGCCAAGGCGTCGCGAAAGGCTACCTGGTGGTATCTGATCGGGGGAGGTTGCTATGTGGATCTTTGGACTGAGATTAACAAGCAATCGTTGAGGAAAGCTGGGAGATATTTTCGGTGAATCGCTGGGAATTTTTTTTAAGTTTGATGAAGTTAATGAGCTTGTAGTCCACTTGTTGGCAAGTCGTCATTGCCACCCGTGGAGATCTTCTGCAAACTTCATACAGGTAAGGCCATACCTGAACCCGATTACTGATGCGCTGCCACTCCCGAGGAGTAAGATGGGCGCCTCATATGTAAGTCAATCGGCATCCACTTTCGCCGAAACGCAATAACTGCTACACGTTAGAAATTGGTGTAGCAGTGTCCCTCTCCCGGATGAAATATGCTGATTCTACCACCTCTCAAATATCCATTCGGCGGTCTACATGCCTTTCGCTACTTCTGAATCATTAAAGAAATATGTCTATATGCCGATATGTCTTCCTGTACATCACACACATTCTCTCCGGCTCGGTCACACACGTGCACGATGTAAATTATTCACATGACTTCAGACTTCAAAGAAGACACAAATAGAGCTCTTCAACTTCAGTGAAAGGCTTTCGACTTCAGTGACTGTGATGGTGTTGCAAAATATTGAAACGACAGTGACCAATTATCGTCATGTGGGGCATTCAGATGTTCCTGACTATTCCAGAACATTCTTCAAGCTTAATTTAATATAATCCCATTTTCCTACTAATGTATATTCTTGTATATATGTGAGTGTGTTGCGATTAAATAACTCAAAATAATTGTTGTATTGTCTAAGGTTGTCTTTTTTTAGCAAGGAGTCAGTTTTAAGCGAGTCTGTCTGTCTGCTTGAAGGTGAAAAAATTTGGCCGAAACTTTCACGCAAAAATGACGCTCATTTACCGTGTAATGTCGACCTTAATAGTAGCGATCTCTGAATTTACAATGACGTCGTAGAAGGCGACAAAGAGATCCATAAAATGAAAAAGGACCAGGTTACTTCTACAGAAAAATATTCTAGAATGGGTCTAGAATGTTCTAGAATATTTTATTTTCGTTTACGCGACTAAACCAACGCATAGAATCTTGTTCAGAGATGGCGATAGAATTCTTAGTTAAATTTAATGTGCAATGTGTTGACACCACTAAGTTCCATAATAAATGTAAGTTACCACGAAATTGTGTCAGTGCTGCCAAGGTTCGGCGCGTCATCGGCGTGCGCCTCGTTTTCACCGATCACCCTTGACCGTAATGAAGTGTTCGCGCCGCTCGCCCCGCGGTGGGGTGGCTTACACGACGCTACCACGACCACGACGTCACGACGCCACGACCGCTACGACCACATACTTTTTGCGATGATTGAGTGTATTCAGATGAGGTCAGTTTTTACGTAGAAAAGAGCAAAATAGCGAACTAAAATTAAAAGAGGCTTAATTAAAGAGGTTTTTAAAATCAAATCCAATAATGGTCAGAGCGGAGCCTTCCAATTTTTATTTTATTTTTACTATTTATTTAAAATGAATTTACAATTATTATTGCATCGTAATTCAAGACGTAATGTAAGTATAGTAATAAATTAATACGTAAAAATATTATTTTTATTAGTTTTAAAAATATTTTCATGTACTTATCGGACCCATTATTTCGCAAGGTTGCCAATGGAGATAAATAAATAGAATAAATAGAACGTAGGTACCAAAATTGGATGAGTGTCTATGTAATGATTTTTCTTATGGTTTAATAGTAGCGTCGATGTCGTACGTTACAAAGGCTTACCTCCAACGCCTACAGCCTCCCATGGGGTTTCGTGGCGAACGCTATTGTGTTCTAATAATGGTTTACGTAAGGAGGTCTTAATGAGGTAACAATTGTTGCTGATGACGATTGTGAACCGTAAGGCGTTATCGAATTGAGGAAAAGTGTTTGAGAGTACGACAAAGCTCACGTGTTGTCCTATTTTGTATTCATGCCCTGGTGTTTGTTTTTATGAATTTGAAGTTACAAACATTTATGCAACTTTGATGGTAAGTTGTGATTGTTCTTTTTGACGTTGTATAGGTACTTTATAACAACAATGCTTGATACTGCTGGTATAAAGTAAGCAAAGTCATTCGTCCTTTTGAGAGCTAAGAGCCTGTTACTTTCTGAATCATATTGGTCCCTACTGTCTTCTAAAGGTCCTCGTCCCACGCCATCAAAGTGTCGAATAGCATTATTACTTTTCTTCTCCTACATGTTGTTTTTTTTATACAATATAGGAGTAGCAGACGAGCATGCAGTCCACCTGATGGTAAGTGGCTACTGCCGCCCATGAACATCTATAATCAACCCCAGATTAGATTAGATATTCCTAGCTACCTGAGGTCGGCCACAGATGCGCCGCTATCCCTGAGGATTAAGCTGGAACGTATGTCCCCCTTACTAAACCCTTCAAAACGGAACACAGCAGCGGTTAACACTGGTGTTATTAGGCAGAAATAGGTGGGGCGGTGGTGCCGCCGGAGTCGAACCACAAAGGGTTCTACCACCTTCAACATACATAGGTGGATATCGATAGGAGATGCATAGTACCGTCTAACCGTAATAACGTCTGCCAGTACTGCGAAGCAGAGTTACTATTGCAGAAAACCCCAATGGAAACTCACCGATAAAATATCACCCATTAGCCACTAAATACACATTGTTCTGAGAGACGTCATCCACCAGTATTCAAACAACCTTAGCAACAAGGAAGTCTTATGTTACCCCACCGGCAAATAAAAACGGCCATCGCACAATTAAACTCCCAAGTTCGCGGCGTGAATAGGAAAACCTTCGAGTAGCAGGAATTTTGAAACAATTCTTTAAAAAACTCTGTTACAAAACAAAGTATGAATAACTTCAGAAACTTTGTCGAAACGTGCTTTTGACTGGAAATTGTTTGACTTTGAACAAACCGTGCCCTTCTCACGTTTCCTTGCTTCACGTGATTAACCTTTTTATGAGTTTGTAGTGGCACGCCTCCCGATGGTGAGGTCACTGCGGCCCGAAGACATCGGTAACCAACTCTACGTAGGTCAGGGGTTTTACCTGAAGTATTATGCGTGACAACTTTTGGGGATTCAGATAGTCTTCTTATATGTAAAGCATCTGGCATCTACACTCTTCGAACGAAACCCAAGAACTGCTTCACGCATGAAATAATATAGGTGGCAGAAACGTGGAATTCTCCATAAAATATCGGTAAATATAAACGGTGGTAGCATATAACTTTTGCAAATGATTATTGATCTTAATATGGAAACCATAGAAACAGCATCGCTGACTAGCACACTTATCGTAATCTTATCTTTATATGTCGTCCGATCCATTTCCTGTATACAATAACGGCGTTGGTATACCTTACATTTTAGATCTATTTTGACTAAAGTAATATTGCAAAGTTTCACGTCGTGTGTCTATTCGGTTACTAAGTCTATGCTTATTCCATCACTGAATGTGAACTACGAAAAGATTGTGAACCAAACAATGAGCCGTTTCGTTTGCGTTCTCATCCGGACAAAAACCAGCCTCCGATATTATTTTTTACAAAGAGAAACAGTAGTGGGTACGTGTCAAAAATCTCTTGCTTTCTGTTTTTGCTCAATATTTCTGAGCTGTTTCATCTCACGACGGCAGCGGCGGCGAACGACTTTCGTTCTTACTGTCAGCAAAATAAAGAACGTGGAAGCGTCTCGGTCAAATGAACTGGATCCGCCGTGACTACTCTTTGTAGTCGCGTCAAAGGATGCGTCCGATGTAACTTGAACCGTGCGTTCTCGACGGGGGAGCGCCGCCGCGGCGCTGGCTTGTCTGGTGCGTATTGTCTCCGTAGCGAGACGGCCGCGATTGGTCGCCGTCGTGCTCGTAGGTTTTTGTTTCTCGGTCCTTTGTGCGGTGGCGGAACAAAGCGCTGGAGCCGCGTGCCCAGCGGCGCGGAGACGCGGACGGATGGCACGCTCAAAGAGAAGCAATACCAACGATGGAGTTGGATTTTTTCTCTACGTAACGTTTGTCTGTTGTCGTCGGTGTGATGGAGTGCATGCTTTTGATTGTGGTGCCTTTGGTGTGTACTGTAACTAGTGTATAATGCTGGCAGATTTTGTTGCAATAGAAAGGACTATTATCAGTTGATCGTATTCGTCCTTCATACCGTCTAGTTAGTGTCGATTTTAATATGGAATCGCCAGGGTCTTTAACCTGAATGAAACTTTCAAACTTATTTTTAAACTCGACCAGCCATCTATAATACTTTGGTATCATTTTTATAAACTGATAGTCGCATGACTTGACCATACCATCTGAGCTAGCTTTTTATAAACGTTTTTTGAATTGATCTTACTTTAAAGTTACTACGTATGTAGGTAAATGGTTTGTATATCACCAATCATTGTTATTAATATACTATTTCAGCAGCAGTTCTTCTCGAATTTCCTTTAGGTCTCTTTATGTATGACTGGTAAGGTTAGTGTATAATTCTTTGTGTTTAATAAGTTGAGTTACTGTTTGTAGTTTTGTACTCTGTTTAATCTGAGTTCGCTGCGTATTTCTGCGTCATCTCATCGTCACATAGAGTAGGATAGGTCGTAGAGGCATCGAGTAGCGCAGCGGTAAGCATACTTGTGACTTGCAAAGAGTTCTGGGTTTCACCTACGCCATCTAATAAGTTGTAAGTGTGTGAGTGCATAACACTCGTGGTTATCGTGGTATGTGGTTGTGGGTGTTTGTTACCAGCGCGAGTCTTTAATGTATTGGAATTGTTCCTTGGGCGTTCAGATCGTTAAAGTTTATTGTTCGCATGTCGTCTATATACATATGTCCGCTACAGTCTCCAAATATGTCAGGAATATCTTTAGCCTTACTGCTTCTGAGGACTAAGCTGCAATGTTACTTTAGTTTGTAACGCTCTAGGAGTTTCTACGGTTAATCTAATTTTGTGTAGAGTCATACCAGCTTCTTCTTATTTTGCAGTGGGAACGGCTGTCCCTAAGCATGAACGCATAGCTACGCCAATGACACTTGCAAATTAAAGCCACAAGTTATAATACCATTCCGTATCTCTCTGCGCAACGAGTCGCCTGTGCCCGCCGCTCGCGTATCGGACGCACGTGTGTGCGCGGTGACGTCACCACTGTTTGTAAACTGCACGGCGCAGGGGGGGACGCTGCGGGGCGGGGAGGGGGGTGCGGTCCGGTAAATAAAGCAGTGTGGCACTGGTCCGGAATGCCTTGAGCAGAGCCATCGAACTTCGCCACACTAATACCCTTGATACGTCCTGTGCTAACTGTACATCTAGTATAGGAACACTGTAGCGATGTTGGAATATTATGTTGTTAGTTGTTGCTACGCTGGATATTATGGCTCCTTCCGCGTTTAACAATCAACTTTGTGTGTGAATCTATATATAAATAGCTAGGCAAAATAACTAAATCTCTTTGTTTATTTTCTCAACACGTCAACACTTTTTGTTTTTTTTTTCAGTAATTTCAAATTATCAACTTCTTACGTTGGCGAGTCAAAATCGGTAGTTTTAAAAGTACTTGTAACTATTAAGATTTATGTTACTTAGCGGTAGAATTTAAATACATACCTATTTATCCTAAGATAAGAATTTGTATATTTACCTAAATCAGGTTTTCTAGGCTCTGGTTTGATCGTAGGTCGAATAGATTTTTCTATTCTAAACACGTGCGCTAGGAAACGATAGATTTTATTTAAAATTTACTTTTTGTAATTTTAGAGTTAATATTACAAAGGAGCATTCACATAGGATATCACTAAGGTTTTAAAAATGATTGTAAGTATTTTAGGGATTAAAATTGCATATTGGCGTTCCCAATTATCGTTTTTCAGAAAGGAATTACATCAGCCCTGTCAAACCCTTAGCCTGAAAAAAAGTAATAGATATTTTTGGAAGGAGATTAATGTTTTTTTATAATATAGGAGTAGCAGACGAGCACGCAGTCCACCTGATGATAAGTGGCTACTGCCGCCCATGGACATCTGTAATCAACCCCAGATAGGATTAGATATTCCTACCTGAGGTTGGCCACAGATGCGCCGCTACTCCTGAGGACTAAGCTGGAACGCTTCGGAAAAGTATGTCTCCCTTACCACACCCTTCAAACCAGAACACAGCAGCGCTTAACACTGCTATTATAAAGCAGAAATAGGTATGATGGTGGTGCCGCCGGAGTCGAACCACAAAGGGTTCTACCACCTAAGAGTATATGAACATATTTCTCATTCTTTTGCACGCCCCTCGGCCCAAACTCTTTGACAAATTCTAACATACTGAAGTGTCGTTGGATTACATGTAATTCTTCTACAAGTTCTCTTTTCTTCTCGCTCTCGTCCACATTCTTTCTCTCTCGATCCTTTTTGTACACATGTGAACAAAAGACAATCGTAACACCATAGACATGGGCAGCGCGAACTCGTAAGAGCCTCCACGGTCACCACGCCATATGTTTCTATATTGTTTGTTTACTGCGTATGTAGTAAGCCGATGTGTTGAAACAATTTCCGCATTCGAAGTTTTGCGTTTTTTTTTTGTTTACCAGCTGTTTTTCCGTAAACATGTGTAATGTGTGTATTCCGAACTTGGCGTACGCACTGCTGTGTGTGTCGCAAGTTTTGTCATATAAAATGGAATTGACAATAGATTAGGATTTTTCCCACCTGAATGGGATGCCCATGTCCTGTTTACCTTGTACAAACCCCAACCACACAACCCAGTCATATATATGTATTTGAGAGGTGTTAGAAACTAAGTTCGCACGAAGAGATACCACTACTAAATCTATTTCTAGCGTGAAGTAGTTCTTGCTTTTTGGTTGAATGATGTAGATGCCGACTGACATATACCTATGAAGCGATTGTCTTTGTCAACAGCAGTGGCACACCATCTGGGGTTGGCTTCAGGTAGAACCCCTGTTGTAACCAGAACACCGCGGTCCTCAACACTGTTGTTGTTACGCAAAAAATGAGTTTAATTTTTTTTATCTAAAGTTACTGTTCAAAGTTTAAAACCTTTTAACAACATAAATATTATACACAATCACTTAATAACGACCTCAGTTTCTTGCAAAATCGTATTTAATTATTATCTTATTTTTGTAAAATTCCAGTTTTCGTACATAAATATTTATGTGAGTCCACGATGGCAATATTATTACTCGTTGAAATGTAATTTTCAATCTTAAAACCGGGGTATAAAGTTGAAGATCGTCTGACAAAACTGATTTGAGTGTATCTCCACTAAGTTTTAGACTTTATTTCTATGAAAATAATGTTCAAATTTATATAAAAGGATTAATAGAACATTATTTAAAATTTGAATAGAACTAGGCATGTTTTGTTATACGATACCGCAGCCAAAAACCTTTCATTCAAATAATATATCGATACATCTATATATCCAATAGCCAATTGAAATAAAACGAATGACTCGAAAAAAATTTAAATGCAAAGGCATAACAGAATCTGATCTAATATTATATTCGCTTTTTTCGCTTTGAATACTCGCTGAGATGAGGAGACGAAAGGAGACGAGTAAATTAAATTGATTGTGTCAAAACTTGTGCGTTTGTCGATCGTTGGTAACAGTTATATCTGCCACCTCGATATCGATATACAAAAACGGTTAAATATGATATGAAAGCCAAATATCGGCTAATGAACCGAGTTTAATAGAAGTAAAAGAAGATACATGTGATGATAAGTGGTCGCTACAACCTATAGACATCTACAATCAATCCTAAATAAGAAGGGAGTCCTACATGAGGACAGCCGCCACTGATGTGTTGAGGTTCATGTTAAAATTAAGCGTTATTTAACTATAGTCTGATTCATAATTAGGTGTCCAAAATGTAAACAAAGGTGTTGACCTATCAAGAAAATATGTTTCAAATGGTAGTTTCTTATTTTTGACAATATTAAATTATTACAACAGTAATAAAATTATAATTTAAAAAAATTAAGATCAATTCACATTTTCTAATATTTATATTACCTTAATTTCGTTCCATACAGTAATAATAATAAAAAACAAGGTTTATGGTAGAAAATTAAAATGTGATAATGGTAACACAATCGGAACCCAGAACATTTCTTGTGCCGCCATTTTTAAGTTTCGTAGCTGATGTTATTCATTTTCGTGATTGTAATTGAACTCGAATGTATTATCGTTTTCATAGCGCGTTTATTAAATTGTGAATAATTGTAAAGTTTTCGTTTTTTGTTGAGTTTGTTAAAGTTTTTGTTTCTTGTTATTTTTGACAGTGACATTTGTTTGTTTACATTTTGGACACCTAATTATGAATCAGACTATATATGGAAGTGTCCCTTGTACACACTCTTCATACCAGAATACTACGCGCTTAAGTGCTGTTATAAGGCTAAAATAAGTGTGGATGTGTTTCCTCTACAGTCGAAGCCCGAAGGATTCTACCATTTTTTAAATCGAATTCCGTGAATTGAAAGTAGATTTGATTCGAGTTGAGTTTATTCCGTGTTGGAACATCTCTAGCGTTTCGTTCATATCGCGCATTGTAAACATTCACACATTTACGACCGAAAGGTAATATGTAACACAACTTCAAACGATGAGTTTTATGTCGATAGTAATACAGTTTACATTCTAGTTCGCTACGATGTTCCACAGATATTTACCGTGGAATGTCAATGTTGTGTTTCCGTTTCCCTCTCGTTCGTAGCGATTATCGTGAGTGCGAAAGGGACGGGGATATTCGCGTGTGACGTAATCATGAATGTCGCGTCTCTTGGTGTTGTATTTTGTGTTTTAATAGTATAATATTTAGGTTTGTTTGTTCCTGTGTGTCACATTTAATTCTGATTAAAACAGCTTAGTTGACGAATTGCGCGATTTTGTACTTTGTTGTAGGGCGGTAGAGACTATGTTTGAATGACTGTTGATGACTTTCAAAATGTGAGCCGAATAATTTTGAAATTACTACGGAACGTTTATATTTCGACACTTGAAAAGTCTCCTTTACGCCAATTTGGCTGTTCTGTTATTGTATTGTAGTTGAATTTTCTGTTATTTTCAAAAATGTTGAACAAAGTTGACCCTTGAAGCATTTCTCTATACTTTGTTATTTTGTAAACAATTTTGAATTTTTATTCGTGTAAATAAAGCTGAATGTGGCTTGAGGGATGAAGTCTACCCCAAAAACTAAGGTTCGTCGACCTCTCATTGTGCGCGACCCTCCAGGGGTGGCTCTGAAGGGATGCAGAGTGGTTCTTCTCAAATGATGATTGCTCGAAATGAAAACAGTAGGCGCGGGGAGGCTGTAATATTGGGTACCTAGTTAGGTACCTAGGTATAGGTCTTAGGGAGAAGCTTAAGATTTCACAATAGTCATATTTTCCTATGATTTACACAAAAGCCTTTTAATTGGAGCTAAGCAATTTAGGTTACTTAATATAAATGTACATATTTTCGGAATAAGGATATTCTTATTGATTCTTTAGGCATTCTTTAGGCGTTATTGAAGGTCCTGTCAAAAAAGTTTCAAAATTCAGCTGCTAGCGGATATGAATCAAAATATAATATTAAAGACAAAAATTATATAACATATTTTAAAATTTGTTTACTTATACTGGATAATTTTAATTACAATTTGCTTCTCTAGTATTGCCTGGGCAGCTCTCTAAGTCCTGCTGAACATGGGTTTATCATAGTTAGCGTAGAACACCTAGAACGGATTCTACCACGCTGCTCTAATTTATGATCAACATAATTCGGATATTCGGCCTCAAATGCCTTGCTACCCTAAGACTTACCACATCCTACAAACAGCTTTCGAAGGTGGTAGAACCTTTTGTGGTTCGACTCCGGTGGCACCACCGCCACATCTATTTCTGCTGTGTTCCGTTTTGAAGGGTGTGTTAAGGGAGACATACTTTTCCGAGGCGTTTCAGCTTAGTCCTCAGGGCTAGCGGCGCATCTGTTGCCGACCTCAGGTAGGAATATCTAATCCTATCTGGGGTTGATTACAGATGTCCATGGGCGGCAGTAGCCACTTACCATCAGGTGGACTGCATGCTCGTCTGCTACTCCTGTTATAAAAAAAACCCTACAAACAGAACACAACGCGATTTTGTCATTAGGCAGAAATATGTGTGACGTTGATGCCACCAGAGTCGACACACGCGCTACGTAGCGCCGCGGGCTTTAACAATAAACAATTACAAGAATTAAAATGCTAATATTATGGAGGATAAAAAACAAGGAAGATGGCAATTTATAATGGATCGCGTTACGTACATATTTCCTTAATAACGTTTTTTTTTGCAAAAGGTTTACGACATCCTGGCATATATTTTTCCATTTGCGTGGCAAAACAATTGCTATGTCAATAGCAAATCAAAATATTTACAAACAATAGATTATAAATTTGGTTTTTAGTTTTTTTTTCTCCGATTTTTAATTTACATGGGTGACTGCATGTATAATTATATTATTTCTTAATAATTTATCTTTATTTCGCAAACATATGGAGGGCGACCAATTATTTGATAAAGCCTATGCTGAGCTGGGCTAAGACCCCTTCAAATGAAAATGGACGCCACTGGACGCGTCTGTGACCGATTTGAACAATTGACTCATACTTGATGAGTGGAACTCTGAGGGATCCGTATCACCAAATTTTATTTGTAGTATATGATATCACATACACATTATCAGCATTTTATAGTCCAAAAATGCCGAAAAATATCGTTTCCGTTTTTACTCTTTGGCTACAGAACCCTAAAAAAGATTCTTAAGCGTCCATGGGCGGCTGGGACCCTGTTAAAATCATGTTGGCTGCGTGTTCGTTTGCTCTTTTTATTAATGTAAATACATGTAAAAATTTGAATGGGTATCCGTTAGATAAATTCTCAAATTATATTAATTTACTATATCTCATAGAAGACAATGGATATTCGTTATATATGAAAATAACATAGTACAAAATTCCCATAGCAACGTGTTGGTCTAATGTCGACATTGTGTGCAGAGCGCAAGGTCGACTCTCGCGCGGACAAGGTCGCGAGCTCTTCCGCCATACACAAACCTTGTGCGAACTAACGCGAATTCTTTGTATTGAGCGATTCGCTTGCTCTCAAGTTGATAAAATGTACAGTCACATATTATTTCGGTTATAAGATTCAAATAGAAAATGAGGATGCCGTCCATGGTAGTGATGGTAAGTGACCCAACACTGCAAACAAGCAACCGCTCCACACCCGTTTCCAAACGACTCAACATAGAATAGGAGCTTCCTGAAGCGTCCAGTCCCTTGCCACTTTTGAGGAATAAGGTGGCTTCCTCATATGTAAGACAGTCGACATACACAACACACCCTTCTACCAAAACTCAGAACTCCTTCGCGCTGGAAGTAGTTGTAGCGTTGGTAACTCTACGGACGAACTAAACTCGTTCTGTGACCTTTCAAATGTACAGTAGTGATAATCATTAGCAAAGTCTAGCAGTTCAAAGTTTGAATCTCAGACACGTGCCCAGCTGCAGAACAATTGTAGATTGACAATGCTACCTTCAATTATAGGCAAAATATGTGGCAACTTGTATACTTGCAACCGCAGTTATGCTGAAATTAATAACGATAACTAGTTATAGTAGATAATAGTTATCGTAGATAATATACTTACATTTAATATATAATGTAATTCTGAATGACAACTTTTGTACACGTTTCCTCGCTCAAGCATTAGAAGGAAAGAGCAAGTGGTATGAAATGTCATTAGAGATAACATTTTCCAGTCATTGAAACCAGTCACACAGTTCAGCGGAATCGCGTGTTATCTAAGGAAGTGGATGTGTGGTGTTTGTCGGTTTGTTCCTGTGTTACTAATGCCCTTTGACCGTCTGTTGGTTGTTTCGTTAAGTTGTGGTTGGGACGTCCTCTTCAGACATACGATTGGGACAGATTTCTTGAAACTAGTGTTGGAATATGTTCGAAGCTGCTGTTTCCACTTCTTCGTAGGGAAACACTTTCTGAAGCCGTGGTAGATTGTTGTCCAAAAAGTGTTGATCAATATGAATAAATTCTGAATAAATAAGTTTCAATTTGAAAAATGAGAGATTCGTTCTCAGAACACCGGAACGCATTTTTGGTTCTTTATAAATCTATAGATTTCGCCGTGAATTTCAAAAATCCCTAAGAATTGCAACACATTCATGGCCGATCTAAGTCAAAACTTTAATTCTGTTTGGGTTTGATTACATGATTCCATATGGTAGTAACATTATTATCGCATATTGGTCTACGAAGACCAAATGTGCCGATCAGTGGTTTTCTTTGCATCCTTATCATCAGGTGGTGCCTACGTCCCACGGTAGTTTTCGTTGCATCATTACCACCAGGCGGTGCCCGTTACACGCAAGCTCGTTTGCTACTCCATTTCTCTAAAAATCCATATTAAATTTATTTTCGTTTGTACATTATGCGAAACGGTAACCGGCCGATCTCTCCGCGACCCGCCGCCCGGCGTGCGCTGCAGTGACGCAACGCACGAAAGTGGCCCGCGCGGTGAAAGCCGAAATACACGCCGTTTCGTTCCTACCTGGACGGTGACAGCTTCGAGCGTTTTTTGGTGGTCAGCAAAAAGTTGATTTTTGAAAGTAGGTATGCCGTTACAGTCGATATCGCTGTAAAAAGCTCTCGAAGGTGCGCGAGGCCCGTCAATCACTGTTTGGTCAGCGTGGATTATTGCATAAAACTTTCACGTTCTGAAAGGGAGACTCATGTCTAACTGTGGGACATATTTCCTCTTACTTCATCTTCCGTTGACTGCTCCTTGACTTGTGACTGCATCAGCACTGCAGATATAGTAATGTCTGCTTACAAAGGACAGTGTAGCAGAAATTCTGACACGAAACGTTCCAAGTTAGTTGAGTTTGGTTTTCTCCTCAATCGGGGGTTGATTAAAAATTCCATAAACGGCTGTGACTACTAATATCAATCGATTGAAAGCTGGTAGAACTTGTAGCTATAGTTCGACCGGGAAGGTATCACCGCTACTATTTCTAACGTGAATAAGTTCTTGCGTTTTGTTTCGAAAGATCAAATTTTCGACGACCTCAAGTAGAACTCTAGTCTTATCTGGGTTTGATTACAGATGTCCATCGGCGTCAGTATGCACTTACCATGATTTGTACGTGTCGTTTGCTCCCATATTATAAAAATGCAGTTATCTAAGGTCTATTCTGATGCGCAGTTCCGTAACGCCTGCATCTCAGTGGTAGGACGCAGATTACGTCACGCACTACTTATAAGGGCTTGTCCACACAACTATTTTTGCAACATAGAAATATATCTCGTATTCCTGTATAAAAATAGCTTGTAAACATTGTGTAATCGACCTGTAATGTCTACGTTATTGTCTTATGTCTATTTTTGATATAGTGTTCTGTAGACTGAGAGGCGCTTGTGCGACCAATAATATAAGTAGGCGGGGCTTTATGTAAAATTGTTATAACTGATGTTTTACTTGAATGAAATGCTCATAGATTCGGGCCTTTTGTAGACCTTGATTGATCAGCAAAGTAAAACAATGAGCACAATCAGTAGTTGGATAGGTGGCCGCAGGTACCGACATGCTCATCCGCGGTTCAGAATGCAGAAAGCTGTGAAGTGTCTGATGATGTGTTCTTGTCCTTCTTTGAACCTTGTCTGAGACCTTATGGGCGATTTAAAATCATCTGATACGTCTCGGCCACCATCCGTACCTCCTTACACTAACAATTCCTACACAACCAACTCTGAGTTTTTTCTATGCTACTGTAGACAGTTCAAGTCGATCACAGATACGTTGCTATTCCTAAGGACTAACTTGACCGCCTCGATTTATATCGGGATTATTATTTATATCGATTTAGGGATTTATATTTATATCGAGTTAGTTGGCATCCAGACTCTCACCGAAGCGCAAGAATTGCTTCAGTTAGAAATTTTCGAGTTATCAGAAATTGTTGGTTACCATAACGCGAAAATGTTAGTCTCCAGTAAGCTTCTCTACAGAACAAGTCAAATTACAACTCGCACAAATTTAACAAAAGCGTTGCGGCTAGACACCGCACCGCCTGTCAGTTTCCCATTGTAGTGGTGTTAGTGCCAGGGTGCTCTGACTCAGCTCCTCAAGGTCCGATGACGCGTCACGGCCAGTGAAAGACGTACGCCCTTTCGCCGCCGTCTTGCCAAAATACCGCGAAGCTATCGAACCTTGGGATAAATAGGTAATTAGAATAGAATATTTCCAAGTCGTTAACTCTTTACCACGACTCATATATGTATGTATGTAGCATGAGTTAAAAAGCTATTTAAAAAAGCGACAATATTCCTCAAGTCATCATTGAACTTGAATTGATTTTTCGATCTATAAGTACAATCAATAGATACAGCCCAAACGGCTTAACGAATTTTAACATATGGATTCATCTAGATTGTGGGAGTGTCAAAGGCTGTATTTTAAGCAGTTTGGGTTTTATTTTTAAATACTTAATTCTCTCTTGATCGACCAACGATCAGAATGCTTGGAGTGGAACAGATTCTTTTGATGAATTGAATTGTTATCGAGATAATATCAATATCAATATTGCCATTTGAATCGCAAATATTGATAAACTGCTGCGTCATAAATCGCTATGATCAATACTTTATATTTTTATAGATTAGATACTCGATAGAATTTTTATTAGTATTATGTAACAAATAACGTGGTATTGAAATAATGTCTATTGACATTGATAATGGAATATAATATAGACATAATTGGAATTTTCCCGTAAGTAAAACCCCCAAGTTTCAAGCGTTCCAGCTTAGTCCTCAGGCGTTGCGGCGCATCAGTGGCTGACCTTAGGTAGGATATCTAATCCTATCTGGGGTTGATTACGGATGTCCATGGGCGGCAGTAGCCACTTCAGGTGGACTGCATGCTCATCTGCTACTCCTATATTATGAACAAAAGCGTTTAGCCGTTTATAATTATATAAGGACCTTTACCCAAGGTGCCACATAGATAAAACCCACATGTCGGGCAACAAAGAGACCGGTGGTGTCCGCGAGATGGCGCACCGCCATTGTCACCGATGACTCACGAGGGCTCAAGGTCCGTGTTTTTATGTCGCGGCGAACGACACCCGGTGAGCGGTCGCTGAGCGCTGACTAAGCGGTTTTGTGGTTAGTGTTGGTATTGGTGTGGGGTTGTAGGTTTGAGAAATAGTCGTTGTGTATTGAATGCTTAAAATATCGATATGTCGATAAAATCGATTTTATAGATATCGATAATTCATAAAATGTCCAATGTAGGAGGACTTTTTTGAGCTGACAAAGTTTAGAGCTTATTAATTTTTTCGACATTATTTCTCGTCGGCCTAAAGTCAGAGCGGTATAAAATATTTCAAATTTACGATATAGCTATTTTTTTCGATAATTTCGCATCGGTTACAGTTCAATGTCGATATTTTAGGAGCGATACCTATTATCGATATTGTCGAAATTGAGGGTGGGAATTACTTTACCTAATCAATGTTTATACAAACAGGGTTAGGTATGATCCCAACAAAAGAGGCCAGGTTCTGTAGAAACGATGTTCAGTAGTCGTCACTCGTAAGAGCTGAGATCTAATGAATACTAAGATCCATACTAGTTATACGACCGTTATTAATAATTGAACTATCCATTTTTTACCTACTGAAGATCGAAATTTGACAATGAACATATTGTCAAATATCGACATTTTGTTTAATATGTAAATAATTTCATGGTTTGATTTATTTGATTTATAATGGGTAATATTTGGAGGAATGGGATATTCCTCCTTCATTTGCAAAATTAGTTAACTTTATTTGATCGAGTATTTCTAACTTAGCAACACTTCTTTATTTTTGACTTTATTAGGATTAAACGACTCCATAATAACTCCATAATTAATATCTGCAAACACGTAGAAAACTCTGCTATTTTAGATACACAATGAATGTTGATCTAAATTAAACATAGGAAAAGTTTTAAATCAGTCCTTGGATATGGCGATTTATCTAAATTATTCTGAATCGAAAGTAAAGGGTAGTGTAGTGTATAAATAGTAAATATTTTAAATAAGTGGAATTCCAGAGCAACTATCATAGCGTAGCATAATTTCGTCACAGCTAGCAAGTGGTAGCGTGGCCGAGCGGTCTAAGGCGCTGGTTTAAGGCACCAGTCTCTTCGGAGGCGTGGGTTCGAATCCCACCGCTGCCAAGTTTTTATTTTATTTTTTTGTATAAATATATTTTTGCTCTTTATTTTTTTATTATTATACATAAAAGTGCTTTATGCTGTCAGTGCATTTTTTACTTTTAATAATAATTTTAACTTATACATTTAACAACTATAAATTGATTATGTAGAACATGACACAGATATTGTAAGCGTGTTACATAATGTAAATAATATAATTAATTTTGTACCTCCAATAATAAGGAGTAGTTTTGATCTTTTATCTCAAAAAAATATTGTATGCAAATCAACATTTCATAAAAAAATACTTTTTGTACTACGTTCCAATTTCCTATATCTCTTGCTTTTTGTATACAGATACAACATATTCTGTATTAAATTTTAAATTTGGAAATCCTTTTAAAGGAAATTAAAAAAAAAAAACAAATTTTCAATAAATGTTTTATTTACAAATTACATTTGTATTTGTCACTGAAAAATCTAAATACGTAAGTGGTATTTGTATAACATACTATGTGTTGAATGAACATGACCACATTCCATCGAATATCCCGGCCTGTACAACATTAGATAATGGAGCACACAAGCATTCATTGTGGCCGAAGATATCGGTAAGCACGAATGTAGATCGCGGTGTAGCTATGGCGTGTGGTTGCAACAGGGAGCGCGTTATCTGCCGGCGGCGCTATCGGCCGGTAAGTGGGCCACGACGGGCCACGCCGCCACCGATACTCGCGCTTGTGTCGCTTGGAATATATCTGAGGCTGGGAGATGGTACAATCACAACTCTATGACCCTCGTGACAATGGTCAGTCAGGACCAAAGCACTATTATGTTATGATGCCATAATCAGGGCCGGATTTGGACGTCTGGAGGTCTTGGGGCAATGAAGGAGCGGAAACCCTTAAAGGAATATTTTTGGTCCGTCAATTTTTTTCTAAAGTTTACGGCTCTCAAATACAATTATTTAAACAAATATTGTAGAAAATGCGATGAAATATTGTTTGAAAAAAAAAAAAAAAAAACAAAAAAATACGTTTAAGCTGCTGATTCGTCGAAATTTGGATATTTTTTCTCTTAGTGGAGGTCCTGGGACAGTAGCCCCGCCTGCCCTTCCCAAAATTTGACTCTGGTGGTGACGTACGTGTCGGAGAAAGCAATTTAATTCACACATGCGGATGAGACACGCAAGCGAATGTAAACCGCGTAATAAAAAATACGTAGCAGGTTTCGGGTTCGGTCCCCGGGCGAGCAAACTAAGACAGGTTCAAATGAATAGATTCCTACGACTAAGGACGTTTTAGTAAGAAGCGTTATTTTTTGTGGTTAATTTATGGAGACATCTCTCTAGAATAGCATCAAAATTGGTAAATCCCACATGCGGCAATTGATAAGTTGGGTGCTTCTTCCTTACCACACTCTTCAAAGGAAACACCGCTATCATGAGGCAGAATTATGTGTGGTGGTGATGGCTCCGGAGTTGAACCACGAGGTGTTTTATCACATAAAGGATGAACGGTTCTGGATTGACTATATCTGTACAGATAACTTAGCCCGAAGGTGAGCAACCTAGGCATTGTTGTGTTACGGAAGTAATGACCGATACGCGTGGACAGGTATGCCGCGTGCCGTGACGTTTATATATAGACTAGGTTCGCACGTGGCGACGGTAGCGGTTGCATTTGTCTGCACAAGAGTTACGGTACACCTAATGGTATATTTATGCTTAAACACAATAAAAATATATACGATACACACCAGACGTTCTCAAATTTATTTTGTGTAACGTCCACCACCATCGGGTAGAGACTTGTGACTAGCAGAAGAATAAAGGTTTTATTTCCAAACATTACCATTATTCTCCGACAGGATTACAAAACTGCCTGATGTCGACCACAGATGCGACGCTACCGCAAGAACAACATCCTTTGACACTGTAGTTATTTCACAGAAATATGTGGCAGTGGTGCTTACAGAGTACCATGAAGGCTTCTCCCATCTTGCATATGTCCCACGGCTGGGTACTATTATATCTGCAACTGGGAGAGAGTGTGCTACCAATAAACACTTGGCCAGCGCGGTGGACTATGGCTTAATCCTTCTCATTCTGAGAGGAGCCCCGTGCCCAGCAGTGGGACAGTGATGTGTTGATGATGAACTGAGAGAGGTTTGCGAAAAATTGATATAAAATAATTTTCATTTTCCAGTGAAATATTTACATACAGACGCACAGTTATACCTTTTCCCAGGTAGCTACAGATTTAGAATTTTATTCATAAATTAAGAGATTTATCGTCCGTGTCTTACGGGAATCTATTTTAAAGAATATTACGACCTTAGCGCCGCCCAATACTAAGAAATACGACGTTTAGATGTATGGGGAGTTTCAAAATGATTGAGGCAATTGTAATTAAATAATTTAAGTTCTTTGTGATTCGATTGCGGTGGTACTGTCGTCATACATATGTCTGTGTAATAACAGCAGTGTTAAGCGCTGCTGTGTTCTGGTTTAAAGAGTTGTAAGGACGATACTCTTACAGCAGATATCCTAACTTAATCCTCAGGGGTAATGAATGTTTAGTCGACCTCATATTGGAATTCAGTTCTATTTGGAGTTGCTCATTACCAGGAGGATTGCATGCTGTTTGTTACTATATTTATTAAACCAATAATTTGAATCGTAATACCTGATAAATTTATATAAAATATTATTATTGACCGTCGCGAAAAGGAAAAAATATTATTTTTCGCACCTAAACATTTTTCTTATATAACGTCGTAAGATAGAAACTTTACGTGCAGTTTCCAGTAGAACAAGTAGCGCCATCTCTTGCCATGTAGAAGAAAGTCGCAATGGTTGCGTACATCGGGATTAGCCTTTCCAAAGTGTAAAGTGTGTTATCTAGAAGTCTACTTATATTTTTAGTTATTCTATTTGGTTAGAAAATAATGTTTTTCACGTGTCCCTTCTG
The DNA here is from genome assembly GCA_014595695.2 of Epargyreus clarus clarus. NCBI lineage: Eukaryota > Metazoa > Arthropoda > Insecta > Lepidoptera > Hesperiidae > Epargyreus > Epargyreus clarus. The sequence continues at coordinate 341,338 of JACTTY020000151.1, forward strand.
CGGACGTTCTAATACTTATTGGGTTTTCCAGTCTTTTGGAATAAATTATTTTCTACCCTTTTTTCTTCTTGATTTCCATTGTTTGGCAATGAAGCTTTGAAATATTTTTTGGGTCCTTCACCTACATTGCGCTTCCAGCACCCATAAGAGGGGCATACATTGTCGGCCACTTTGAGAGACTTTGATCCGTTGGATTTGTGTCATAACATAATGTACTAAAGAAATCGACATTCCTGTGGAGTTGTGGATATGATTTAATAAATAAAGAAATAAAAAATGAAATCCACCGTGCTGGGAAAGTGCAGATTAACACACACGTTAACTTCACACACACGTATAAAAACTTACTTTTAGTACTCTCAAGTGTGGTTATCTCACGTAAAATATAATGAAGTATCATTAAATATGGATACCATATTTAAAGATACAAAGAATCGGTGCTATGAATGGCTACGTATGGATGGACAGGTATAAGGGCTGCATGGTTTTTATTCGGAATTATGGATAACTTGTAAAAATCGTAGGTTATAGGCAAAACTAGAGGAATTTTGAAAACTACTACTATTTTATTATCCACGTAAAAGTACCCTAATTTTATCGTATCGTAATACTCTCTTAGATCAATATCAAGAATTTCATCAAGAATGTCCTCATAGGCGTGCAGTACCCTTAGTACGAGTTTTTAATTTACACGTTTGGTTGTAAACGTTCAACGTTTACGTTTTTAAACACTCATACTAAGGGTACAGGTCACATAATACGTAAGTGTTATCAATGTTAAAATGTGTATGTGTTTGTTCGCAGCGATGGCAGCAGCGCCGGCAGCCCGAAGGAGGCGTACGTGGCGCAGTCGCCGCCGCCGCCGCCCGCCAAGCGCGCGCCGCACCACGCCGTGCACCACGCGCCGCACCACCACGACCAGCGGCGGCTCAGCTCCGGTAACACATGCACTGATTTCATTGTCTTTTTAGGGTTCCGTACCCATAGGGTGAAAACGGATCCCTATGACTACACTCCGCTGTCTCGATTTGTTTTTTCTTTTTAGGGTTTCGTAGTCCATAGCCATAGGGTGAAAACGGCCTATTTTTCGACGTTTTTTGCATTACCTATTGAACCGTAAAAAGAAACAGTTCAAACTTTCACAATGCATTTACTTCAATGACTGCTATAATGAAAATACTAAAAATAAAAAAAAATATAAAAACCACAAATTTTAATATAGGTTTAGCAGACGAGCATGCATACCACTTAATGGTAAATACTACTGCCGCCCATGTGAAATCACATTTGAAATCGACCCCAGGTACGATTAAATTCCTACCTGAGGACTAAGCTGGAACGCCTCGGAAAAGTATATCTTCCTTACCACACATTTCGAACCACAACACAGCAGAGCTTAATACTGCTCTTATTATGTAGAAATTGGTTCCGCTAAGAGTTCTACCACCTTTAAAGTATTCCTTAGGGTTTATTTAACTTTTGAAATGTGGTTTCCGCATGACGTTTGTCTTCATAATCAAAATATTCCAAGCAAAATACTTGTAAATTAGTAGTCTTAAGTAATATCCCAGGTGCGAAAGGCCGAATTTTATATCGCTATTTAATTACTAATATAGCAAGAAGGTTAGCTTAGCTTATATTAAAACGAAGGATTTTTTTACCATGTTAAATGTTTTTATCGTGTGTTTTACAGGCGGTGGTGCGGGCGGGTCGCGTCGTGCCGAGCGCCGCGCCGCGGTGCCCACGGAGCGACGCCGAGTAGGTACTGTACACAGCATCATCTCTTTCTCTCAGCTTAAATACAGACAAAAACTACTTATGTTCACATAGAAATTGCCTTGCAATGGCATTTTTTATTAATTAATCCAACGATTAAGCAGACGTGATACCTGGTGGAAAGTAGTCATCCAGCCAGTCAGCCGCTTATGTACATTTGCAACACCAGAGGACTCGTCAATGCATCGCTTTGAAGGAGCTCTTTTTGCACCTTTTTTTGAAGAGCCACATGTCATAGCGCTCAGGGAATACCTCAGAAGGAAGTTATTTTCCACATCTTCTTGCTTAAATCTGGTATCTGGCCCCTTGCACATGAACGTGCATTGGGGCCAGATACAAAGATTAGACTAAAGAATGTTTGTAAAGCTGACTACCATTGGGCAAAGGTGGTAAAAGCTTTCCTGGTTCGATTCCGGAAGCCCCATAGCCACATCTATTTTTGGCAAATATCAGCGGCAGTGTTAAGCACTGAATTCTGGTTGGAAGGTTGGTATACATTTGAGGTAGGTGTTGCAATAGTCCTAAGGGGTAGTAACACATCTGTGTCTGAGCTTATATATGAATCTTATCTGGGATTGAATATAGATGTCCGTGGGGTGCGGTAGTTACATGCCATCATACAGGGTGAATTTTTAAAACGGGCCTACAGGGCCAAATCCGAAACTATAAGGATTAGCGAAAAATGCTGAAAGGAGTAACGTATTTTCTTCAAATTTTCCTTTTCCTTTAATTTGTCACATAACATTACTTCCCAGAATTTGATCCTTATAAGCGACACTAACAGGTAGTGGAATAATATAGAGGTGTATTTTTTTTCAAAATGAACTCGTTTGATTCCCGGCTAAGGAAAAAAATATTTTAAAAAACTAATGATGCAGTTTTAGTTTTTATCAAAATCGGCCGCGTAACTCCTTTCAGCATTTTTCGCTAATCCTTATAGTTTCGGATTTGGCCCTGAAGGCCAGTTTTAAAAATTCACCCTGTATAGTCGTCTGTGTGCTGCTTTATAAACCACACTGCCACGCCCATAAGGACACAGGACCACCGGTTTCGCTCCGAGATCACTCGACTACGTCACACCGTCTCGGAGGCACTTTCCCTGCGTTGCGTAAACGCTCTGTATTCGAAATTATCTGGGTTACGCGCGTCCGTGCATCCGTGCGCTGCGCTCATACGCTGTTGCCATCGTAAACATTCACCATTGACCCGTAACTAGTGGATATGGGCTCTAGGATTGAATTCGGGGAAAAAAATTATAGGTAACGGAATTGAATACATTTTCGTAAAAGTCAATATTCGCATCTTATGAGTATTTTTATTTGATTCTAGCTTTTGCCAGCGACTAAGCATAATCACATAACACACATGTGATTATGTCACAAACTTTAAAGCCCTACTTGACTCCCTTTAGAGTTGAATTTTCAAACTAACTTACAACCCCTATATAATCCCCTTAGGAGTGGAATATTAAAAAATATTTGCCTAATCATAAAAGCCAAAGTCCAGGCTGAAAGAAAACTAGGAAATAGCAGAGTTTAACAGTATATTCAGTGCTTCGCGACCGTGTTGTATGAAAGCTACAGCAAGAATACCGATGACATATTTTCTAAATTCAAAACAGAGTTTTTCTACAGCATTCTATTTTTTGGTTTACAAAAAGTATCAATATCCAACACCTGCCCTTAAACCAAAAATCGCTACACTTCCTAATAAAATAGTCTAAACAATGTATCATATAAAAACACAGTCACATATCAAAACCTAACTGAGAAACAAATTTAACAAATTTCTCTTTTACCAAAGGTTTTGTAAAAATGTCAGCCGTCATTTCATCAGTAGAGAGATACTCAACTCTCACCAAATTTTTACTAATTATGTCTCTGATAAAATGATGTCTGACGTCAATGTGTTTCGTCCTAGCATGAAACATTGAATTCTCAGACAACTTAAGCGCGGATTGATTATCATTGTACAGCGTTACTACAAAATTCGCATTAAACAATTCCTTGAAAAAGGTACGCATGAACAATGCCTCCTTACACGCATCAGAAAGTGCCATGTACTCTGCCTCGGTACTAGACAGAGCAACTGTCCTCTGTTTACGACTCTCCCAGGAAATCACCGAATTGCCAATCTTAAAAAAGTACCCCGTGTACGACTTACGGTCTACCTCCGAGTTTCCGTAATCTGCATCCGCCAAGCCAACAACATCCAGACCAGACTTTCCAAATCTTAGCCGATATTGTATCGTCCCCTTCAGATATCTCAATACAATAGGGGGCTTCGCATGAGTTTTTTCTGGGTCCGCGAAAATAAAATTGTAAAATTAAAATTATTGTTTCGAGTGACATTTAAAGAAAAAACATGGCCGGAGAAAATTCCAATATTCCTGTGGAAATACTCAGAGGCATCCAGAACTACCATAACTGGAAGTTCTCAATGCGGATGATCCTCATCCACGAGGATTTGTGGGAATGTGTTGAGAAGCCTACAGACTTCTGGGCCCATAACCTGAAAGAAAACTAGGAAATAGCAGAGTTTAACAGTATATTCAGTGCTTCGCGACCGTGTTGTATGAAAGCTACAGCAAGAATACCGATGACATATTTTCTAAATTCAAAACAGAGTTTTTCTACAGCATTCTATTTTTTGGTTTACAAAAAGTATCAATATCCAACACAGGCTTCCATATTTAGTGGTTAAGGCTCTATGATGATGAGTCACTCAGTAATTTAGGATAAGTCTCTTCATAAACCATAATGTATGTAATTTTATCCTTATAAATCCTAATACAATTACAATTAAAACAATAAAAAATAAAGTTGTATATTTATGTTATATTACAGAGTTGCGCACGAGTCCGGGCGGCGCGGGCCCGTCCGGCGAACACCTGCACCATCACCACTTGGTAAGTAATGCACTGATAGCAGGTGCAGCCCCAGCAGGACAGGGGTGAGTCACAGGAGGTTATGACCCTCCCCAAAACCGTCGAGTCCGACTCGCACGTGGTCAGTTTTTTCTCGAGTGGAAACCCTGTATGGATTCCTCTGCCGCGGGGGTAGTGGAGACGATATGCCAAACTTTACAGTAAATACTAAAATATACATTTAAAACGCATTACAAAAATGTGGTTTAGTTAACCAAATGTCCCCTGTGTCCCTCCACTCAGAATCTTATGCAGCGATTACGCCTGACTGTTCGTTTATAAATATTAGGTAGTCTTCTTCTTATCTAGCAGAAGCAATAGAATATTCTACGTTTATATTATGCTTACTCCACCTATTTATGATTCCAAATAGGACCAGAAATAGACTCGGACATTGGTCACAGATGCTTTGCTATGCCCGAGGACAAAGTTGTAACGCCTCGTTTGCATTTCCGCCTCGATATACACTTTAAAGCTAAATATGACATGATACTATTGTTCTCAGCCAGAAATTCTAGCGTAGTCTAATTAAATTTAGTCAATATTAATTATTCAGTTCAATTGTAATCTATTAAGTAATTTATGTGTAGTCTTATCAACACTTTATATAGGTTTTTATACTTTTTCATTTTTAAGGATGGTAGAACCATGTGGTTTGACTCCGGCGGCACCGCTGCCACTACTATTTCTGCCTAATAGCAGCAGTGTTAAGCGCTGCTGTGTTCTAGTTTGAGGGGTGTGGTAAGAGATATACTTTTCCGAGGCGTTCCAGCTTAGTCCTCATGAGTAGCGGCGCATTTGTGGCCGTCCTCAGGTAGGAATCTAATCTTACCTGGGGTTCATTACAGATGTCCATGGGAGGCAGTAGCCATTTACCATCACGTGGAGTGCATGCTCGTCTGCTACTCCTATATTATAAAAAAAAGCTTTTTAAAGTAACGTATTAAGCTGTTGTTTGTAAAGCGAACTAGCATCGTACATGTAACGTTATAATGAATCCTACTCTGTTGTTTTCAATAATTGAAGCAGTTTTTATCATTTGTAATGTACTGTTGTTCGTGTGTTCTCAGGACACGAACCCGCTGGAGGGCCCCGCGGAGGCGGCGGGCGCGGCGGGCTCGTCCGACGGCGAGGTGTCCAGCAAGGCGGGCGACTCGCCCAGCCGCAAGCGGAGACGCATCTCCAGGCACCTCTCCACAGGTAACGCACACGCACACACACACACACACACACATAAACACACACACACACATAAACACACACACACACATAAACACACACACACACACATAAACACACGCACAGAGAGAGAGAGAACGAGAGTGAGAGAGAAAGATAGAAACACGCACACATGTACACACACAAGTCCGTGTGTGGATTAGTGCGTGTACGTGACGATAGATGGATAGATGAATACAATAGTTGAATACCAAGAGTTGTTCATAATGAAATAGAATATGTCCAATTTATCTACCAATCTCTACCAAAAACCCAAATTTGACAATTTGCAATACATAGGAATTGTAAAATTTCGATTTTTGGTAGCCAAAACACTAGATAGATCGATTATCAATAACGGGAGTTAATAAATAGACATATAGATAGATGGATTGAAACATGTATGGATAAACATTTAAAGTTTTATTGTATACTAGCTTTTACCTGCGGCTCAGAGGTGTTTATGTATCCCTTGGGAACGGTATATAACGGTACCTATTTTCATTAAAAGGGATGAAAGGTATTATGTCCTATGTGCTTTTCGGAACCCCTGACGACGTGTATACAAAATTAAAAATAAAATAACAATCGGTTGAGCAGTTAAGGCGTGAAAGTATAACATACAAACTCACATTCACATATTAGTTAAAATATTAGCAAAACACTGACAGAATGGGCACATATTAAAACGTACCTTCCTCAGACTTCTCATACATCAAATGCGTGTTATGAAAGTAATAATATTGTGTGTGTGTTACAGGGGAGAGCAACGTGTCGGCCGCGCCGCCGGTGGAGCGCCGCGCAACGAGACACCACTACCAGCCGCCGTGAGTCACCTAGACCCGGGCTGAGTCTAGACTCACCCATAGTGTCTCTATTGTGTACACTCATTAACTCTAGCAGCTTAAGGGGGGAGCGGAAGCGGTCCGCACCGGACCCCCGATCCTGTAAAAATATGTTCGTCAGAACAAAACAATCTATGAAGTGTGTATCAGTCAGGGAAAAAAGTCACCGAATCACAGGCGAACTTTTTACACTGGGGGCCTCCATTCAACTTTCCGCCCCGAGCCTCGGAAGACCTTAGTCCGCCACTGCTAATTAACCAGATACACTGTTATTTGATAGTTTCGAAGGTGGTAAGAACCCTTTGTGGTTCGACTCCGGCGGCGCCACACCTATTTTTGCCTAATGACAGCAATGTTAAGCGCTGCTATGTCGGGTTTGAAGGGAGACATATTTATCCGAAGTATTCCACCTAAGTTCTCAGGGGTAACGGCGCTCTTGTGGGCGATCTCAGGTAAGAATATGATCTTATCTAGGGTCGATTACAATTGAAGTAGCCACTTACCATCAGATGGACTGGTTGCTCGTCTGCTACTCTTATATTATAAAAAATAGTAATGCATCCATACACATATAATATTATTGCGTCTGTAAATAGTGGAGACATGGAGATGAGTGTTTGACCACTCAAACGCAAAATTAAAAAAAGCATTTTTTTCATATAAATATCTGCCTCAGAGGAGAGCACACTTACACACTTATGTGTATCAAACAAAAACATTTTGTAACATTCATATTAGATGAATTACATTTTAACTAAAATGAAAAAAAGTGTAACAGAGGCAACTAAAATAATAGTAATATCTCTGTTTAATACGTATAATGATGTGTTTTCAGGCGTCGAGTGCGTTACGTGAGCGGCGGCGGCGGCGGCTGGCACGAGCGTCTCGACCAGCCCCACACGCATCCCGCGCATTCCGTGCATCCTGGACATCCCGGACATCCCGGACACCCCGCGCATCCCGCACATCCCGCGCATCCCGGCCATCCCGGCCATCCCGCTCATCCTCACGCAGCACACTTGCAGCACGCTCACCACACGCCGCTGCTGCTGGACATCAACCAGGTCGGTGGGGGATTGGAGGGCTGGGGGTCGTGTCGTTACCAATAGAAGAAATGTTGTTTATATACAGTAGAGTTAGCAATTATTGTCATACTAAAGTTTTTTTTATCACTTCAGGTGCGTCTGAGAAATTCATGACAAAATAAACTAAAGATATTATGAGTCAAGTACGACATTTTCTCCGGCGCGTATATTTTTGTCTGACAGCTGTATGGGGTTTAAAGGGTGTAAAATGATGGTAGGGATAATATGCTGAAGCGGCAGGGATTTCAGTCTTATTGAGGAATCAGCCGTCTGCATTAGACTTATTTAATGTCAATGATCTATATAGGCTTTTACTGTATGGATTTGTTATGGGTCTCAGGCAATCATCTATTATAGAATTTTAGGAGCGGCAGTGTTTACTTAACATAAATTTTATGGACCTCCATGGGCGTATTATTACTGATCCACTTGATTGATTGCATTAATAACTTTCAAATTACTTCAACTTTTCGTAGTCGCATGATACGGTGTTAGTCACGCTAGAAAATAAAAACAAAAATAATGATGGTGATTTATTTAGGACCCATATATGTCCAATTAACCATAATATAAACAAAATATAGAAGCATTGATTCGTTTCCACGTCCGCTCGACGTGACGTGACCTAACGTGATGTGACGTGACGTGATGTAACGTGACGTGTCGTGACGTGACGTGACATTACGTGAGGTGATGTGACGTGACCTAACGTGACGTAACGTGACGTGATGAGACGTGACGTGACATGACGCGATGTGACGTGACGTGATCTGACGTGACGTGGCGTGACGTGACGTGACATGTCCCATATATGTACAGATGTCCCTGCGCGGCGCGCGGCTGGGCGCTCTAGGCGGCGTGGGCTGGCCGCACCGCGAGCACCAGCACCCGCCGCACCCGCAACATCCGCAACACCCGCAACACCCGCAACACCCGCCGCGCACACAGGTATGACGCGATAGGAACGGTGGCCACACATGCCGGTCGAGTGTCGTGGGTAGCTTAGATAAGTGTGATAAGAGCAGGGTAGATTATATAGGTATAACAGCAGTGTTAAACGCTGCTGTTATGGTTTGAATGGTGTGTTAAGAGGGACATACTTGTCCGAGACTTTTCGGATCGGCCAAGCCAAGTAAGCCATACAAGCTATAGCCTATCGTACGGGGTACTTGCGCAGGCAAACCTGAACAGGTAGACCTCTGCAGTGCACCGTAACGTGTATGGCAGACATTACATAAGTGTATGTGAAAGGATGGGAGTTCTGTTTGTATGAAAAATGGTTTTGGGATGTATGAATGAGAGTATCAGAAGAGTAGGAATACATTGGGTCTCTTGAAGATGTAAAGTAGTAAGAAGAATATCTTACTTTGAGATACTTGTCCTTTGGTTTTTTTTTAATTATACTGTTTTGTAAAATAATATAATAGGTTGTTTACCATATAAAAAAACTGTTATTGATATAGGATTTGAATTATTATTCTATTAAAATAATAATGAGATTTCATTTCAATATACATTCGTATAATCCACATCGTTTACTTATTAGAGATTAGGTCATATAAAATTAGAATTGCTTAAAATTCAAGTACCAAATAGTGATACAGGTATGAATGATGGAGAAATTAATGTATGAAACCAAAGTGTTCTAAATCTTGACCTAAAATACTCGCCTGGTATTATAAAGACCCAATATGGGTCTCAAACACAATTTAGGGTTGGATATTAGTGTCTTATTCATTATAGAAAATGTTAAATCCATTTGAATTCAGATACAGCATACTGTTCGAGGGTCTGCAAATGATTTATGTGTACATTTATTTTTAATATTGTATTTATTTTGTTTTGTTTTATTGCATCGATATTACAACTACAATTTCAACTTCAAACCAGTGTATAATAATGCGGGTACGTTTCATATATAACACATACATATATCGAGGAAAACTCACTTTAATTTTAATTTTGAAAACATTTAATCATTTTCTCTTGAACAAAGAGTACAATTGACAGACACGTCACGACAGAAAGGGACAGGAATACTATGACTCTTAAACCTCTCTTTCTTTTGACAGCCAATTCTATTCTATTTGTGTCAACTCAACACACACACACATACATACATTTTTTGTTAAAATATATTACACAAATATATATTATAGAAATATACAATTTTGTAATTCTAAGTATTTTAAAGGCAACTATGGTCTGTTCATTTTGTTTTGTAAAAGTTTATTTATGAAATATACTTAAAATATTGTGTAACGACACATAATTGTAATAATAAAATATTTAAAATTGATAAGCATTTGCGCGATGGTTAAAATTAGATATCTTTATAGAAAATTTTAGAATAAAAGACAGTTCATAAATAAAACAAAAAAGAGTTCAGTCCCTTTTTCATGCCTATTTAGTCTTTTTTTATTTATATATAGATAAACCTTTACAAAACCAATGAAAGAATTGACAACGCGTCTACACTACCGTCTATCTGGGCATAGCATATGACGTCCGCCATTTTGTTCACGATCACGACTTATATCAAAATGGCGGACTTTGTATTCTCCTCTCGTTTATTCTCTATACAGTGCGAGCGAGAAATACATACAAAAGCTGTTTTAGAACATTCTCTGTGGAAATTAGTTATAATATAATAATCGTTGAATTACTGGTGCTCTTAAACTAAATGATTTATAGATACTAAGTGTATTGTGTATTGCAGAAGTCAGTTTACAATATTTGTAATATTTTGAACTGAATTCACATGTAATGGTCGATGTATATTATTAATTATTTTAAATACAGTATTTGTGTATACACTGCATACTATGCTACATAATATTATTAGTTTAACCACAATTCATATAACATGATAGTCCTAAATTAAAATAATTTTTCTATTAATATTTTATTCAATTTAAGAAATTTTAATTTTGAGTTATATTGAACGATTTTAAGTGAAAACTAAAGTTTATTAGTTCTAAGCTAAGTACTCGTGTAACAATCACAAAAACTATATTTTTTTAATAAATTAAAAATAATTACATCGACTATTATGTACTATCATTAATGATAGTAATCGCTTCATTATTCTAAGTTAGGTAAGTTTAAAACTCATCAGAGATCTAAGATAAGTGTATGTAAGTGTCTAGTTAAGTTCGCAAGTGTATTGTACACTCTAGTCGTTAAGTGTCGCGATGTACCGCTCTCACACCGACCATCATTCGATACGATTTTTGTAATTATTAAGGTTTCTCTGAGAATCGATATTTTAATGCTAAAAGACAGTAGAATTTTTTCCAATGCTATGAAGATATTATGGTTTGTTTTGAAATAAAGTTGGTCAGAAAGATCGTAGGACTATATTTTGTTTGCAACTTTCGACCATTCAATTCAATTCATTTATTGCAGGATAAGGTGGAATAAATACGTGAAATATATTAGTATTGTGCTCCTATTCTAACCCAAAGGGTATGCAAATTACAATTTGTAACCATTGTGAATCGTCACAAAGTATGGGTGTCACTTATCATTCAAAATAATTATTTTTAATTGCTAGGTACCTTTTTTACCGTGAAAAAGATCAAAAACTTTGACAGTGTAATTCTGGAAGCGGTGGTGCCATCTTTTGGTGGCTTCTGAACAATATGATTTTCTAAAACAGAAAAATCTGTCATAGAATTGAATCATATTAGAACGAAATTTATGTAGCTTTAGTTTGAGTTTACATTTTTTTATGTACTTTATAGTATAATTGGTTAATTGTCTAACAATTCGATAATCTAATCATAAAGTTTAAAGTTAAAAAAGAAATGGAAAATAAAGGGGTAAAATATTCAACGATTCGCCGATCTAACGACCTTGTTTAAAGTACAATCAGTCAAATATCTTACGGTTTGTCCACGAGAGTTGTCAGAGGAGCCTTAGTGTCATACGTCGTTCACGGCGATGGTATCGGTGTGTGTGTCGGTGTGTGTGCCGGGCGTTGTCGGGCGTGTGTACAAGCGGGTCGCGTGTGGCGGCAGGTGGCGGGCGCGGCCGACGTGTGGGGCGCGCTGCTGCCCGCCGCGCCGCACCACGCCCTGCGCTACCAGGTACCACACCACGGACCACCGGACATCATAATACTGTAACACTACAGTATACACCACAACACACTACGCCACAGTACACTATAGTACAAGTACAGTACAGCATAACACAGTGCAGTACATCACAGCACACCACAACACACTATCTACACTAGACTACAACATACTACACTACACTACACTACACTACAGCATACTCGACCACAACACAGTACAGTATAGCAAACCACATTGGACCACGACACAACATAAAACTCCACCACACTAAACCATAACACAGCGCACCAAACCACACTGTAACACGCTACAATACAGTACATCACAGTATAGCACACAACATTATACTACACAACACTACTTCCAGACCACGACGGAATATAACACTCTGCCACATCAGACCATAACAAGATGCAACACTACAACATTCTGGACTACGACGGAATATAACATTACCACATCGGACCATAATGCGCAGCACTACACTACACCAGGCTAGGTCATGATTCGATACTATGCCATACTCCATCACACTGGACCACAATACACTGCAGTACTCAACAGACGGTCACATCCGTTACACTGACTAGACACGCTACACTGCTACGATCAGTCGTCACATTAAATACCACATCAGACCAGAATACGACATAACCAGATACAATATCCCACATCACCCGTACCGGACAACATTATTACATACTACGCCACGCCACCACACCAGACCACAGTTCTGATAAAAAATCACTTATGATGAAAGCAAACTACTTTAATAACGGAGTAAACTTTTCCATTGACATTTCAACTTTAAATGAAATTCTTTGTGTCTAATAAGTATATTAAAATTATAAAAAAGGAAATACATAATTCGAAAAAATATTAATCCAGTATTATATGTAATGTTTGTTACCACAATAATTTCTGCTGAATTTTTCCCGTGACATATTGAAAAAAATATATAAAAGTGTAATAATTACTATTGATAACATGTGTCTTACAACACAATAAAATAAAGATTTCTCAATAAGATACTGACCCACTCCACAATGTCAACATAATCCGCCACAAACAACCACTACACACAACTATCCACCACCGCCCACAACTGTCGACCACTGCCCACAACTGTCCACAGCGTCGGATCAGGTGGTCCGCCACGGCTCCCGCCGGAGTCTCGTTAGCACTACCATAGTTTTAATGCTACCGTTTAATATTAATTAAGGTTTTTTGTAATTAATTTTGTGACTGGCTGGAATTGTGGCTTGTTGAGTTGTATCTGACGGACAATCTTTTACTAGATCTAGTCGACCAGGTGGCGTATGGACGTTACTTTTTACAAAACTAATCATGTTAATATAAGAAATTCAATTTTTTTCAAGTTTACCGTAGCGGGAAAATGTGCGAGATGATGTGAGGGTTCATTTATTAAACTACGCAATTTTACAAAATCTTACTTTTTCCAAAATTATTAGTGGTGGGTAAACGATAGTCGAATACAAATAAGTATCTTCCATAATTAATAATGGGTGGGGAAGAGGGGGAGAATCCTTTATTTTTCAATTAAACCTTGGATTAGCTAACAATATTTTCTATTTTTCATTTTAGTGGACTTCAGTTTTAGTACGACAAAACTTTAAATCAACTGATACACTTGTCCAAAATTAATATTATGTAATAAGGGGTGATGAGGAAATAGAAAGAGGTTATCAGCTAACAATATTTTCTATTTTCCAATTATTGGAGGACAGGATTGAAATCAGTTTTAAAACGACAAAATCTATTAATAAAATTCTCTAAAATTAATAGTAAGGGGAGATGCGGGAATGGGGGAAGGGATATTGTTTATAGTACGTCGAATTGTTACACCAATTAACAAAATTAAATTCCCAAGTGAATAGTTTGAAATGATCAAAGTTTTTTTAAAGTGCCGTCCATACGCATTGTGTTGTGGTTTGGTCCCCGTGTCGTCCCGGTCGCGGCTTGCGGTGTCCGGTGCGTCGTACCGCTTCCCCCGCGTCCGCACACACTAGTGCTATGGTGTACACTCGAACACCGCGCCAGTGGACCTTTACACACTTACCACGCCTATTTCTGCCTCATAACACCAGTGTTAAGCGTTGCTGTGTGTGGTTTGAAAGGTGTGGGGGGGAGACATATTTATCAGAGGCGTACGTAGGCTTAGTCCTCAGGAGTAGCGACGCATCTGTGGCCGACCTCAGGTAGGAATCTAATCCTATCTGGGGTTGATTGCAGATGTCCATGGCCGGCAGTAGCCACTTACCATAGGTGGTGCATGTTCGTCTGCTACTCCTATATTATAAAAAAAAACATTAAATGAATTTGTTGCCTTTAGCGCCTGACATGATATTCGGCCTTTCAATCGGGGGTTCGAGATAAGAAATCTAAACACGCACCTCTAATGTATCAAAATTATGTGCGTGTTAGAAATAATCACTTCTTTTAACGATGAAGGATAATATCGTAAGACAAGTTACACGCTTAAAAACCAATTATTCAAGCCTGTTAAGTCTACCAATCTGCACTTAGGTAGCGCGGTAGACCATGGCCTAAAGTTCTCTCAAGCTAAGAGGACACCTGTGCACATCAAGGGAATAGTAATGAGTCGACGACGTCAGAGTAAAGGAACCCACTGGCGCGCCCGAGTCCCAGCGTGCCTTGTATTTGTCGCCCCGATCACTGCTACCTCGGAAACTTTCACCAACCCTTAGATCAGCTATTTTCATTTTTGTTTAACGATTATACTTTCTATGCCTTTTTTTAAATTCGTCCAGTAGATTTCGATTGAGATTCGCTTTACGATCCCATTCTCGGATGCGCACCGCGTAGTTACCTGAATGCGTTTGGTCCCCGGCTCCCGGTCTAGTCCACTTACATCCTAGCGTAGCCGCAGCCACGACGTACACGGCACGCTGCGGTGCGGTCGCGGCAGGCGCCCGGCGGCCGTCACCCGCGCTTTTGGTTTTCATATCTATACTAGTTCGACTCTTGATGTTTCGACTTAGCTGGGTACACGTCTTTGTACACACGTCAACTCGAGCACCAACCGATATGCATGCCCAGATTATAATGATACTGTGATACTTGTGGTGAGGAGGGTACTAGATTTAATCCTATGTGATAATATGTACATGTCGCTTGTATAATGTAAGCTTGCGGGGAATCCGCAGTAGTCGTACTGCGGTGGTGGTATGACGCATCTTATACGCAATTTTATACTAAACTAACGTATATTACTCTGATGTAAGCTTCTAATGGAGATGCGTCATGACGTCACCGCAGTACAAATAGCATTCTACGCTCGTTCTCTTAAGAACTCTTTAATATTATGTACCGGTCGCTGCTTGACTCTCGTATGCGACTACCTACAGTCCTGCATCTACTATGTCTAATACAATTTCTATATCATAACCTCTGTCAACATACTGAATATGTTTGGTACATATAGTTTTGAGAACTTTGCTTGCTATGTCACCCCTTGTATATTTAACAGTAGAGGAAGAACCTGCATCATTCATAGTTTCTACTTTGAAACCACTTTTGTTTTCAAATTGTCTTGGATTTCACCGACTTCATGTGTCTTCATATGTAAACTCAGCTAACTTATATATGTGACGATCTTAGCTATCAGGTGGACTGTATGCTCATTTGATATATCAATATTATTTAAAAAAAAAAATTCAAAGTCAGCAATAATATAAGAATATCCCTTGAAATAAAGATATCAACTTTTTTCTACCATTCATTTACAAAATTTATACTGAAAATGTGAAACATGATATAAAACAAGTTTAACATTTATAATTTGCCTCAAATTAATTTTAAATAAAAATATTTTATGGAATATGGCATATGTAATCAAGAAGGCTACTAATGCTTCTGCAACCTCCTACTTTTACGTAATGTTATGTTAAACATAAGAACATCATCATTAGGTGACTGCATAGCACGCAAAGTCCCTTTACCCACTAGACCCCGTGAATGACTAGCTCTAGCTTAGGGGGTAGACATTAGTTACGTGATCTTTACTTACAGCAAAATCATGTTTAATATAATTATAATTGAGAGATCGGTTTTTTAAAATCTAACGTTAACTTTTATTGGAAGAATACATGTTTTGATTAAAGGTGTTTTTTGGTTAAGAATAAATGATCATGCCTAGGGAGTTGTCGGGCTCCCCTTTTTTACTTCAATAGCGTTATTCACGCTGCATATACCGCCATCTATTGGCGAGTTGGGGAAAGTAGCGTCATCTTTCTAGTTTTTTTTTAAGTGTCCTATTTTGTCCGAGTAAAAATTTTGTGAATTTTTTTTTTTTATTTAGAATAAACAAATGTTCAGTTCTTGAAAGAAAAAAATAGATGTTCAAACTATTTACTATCTTTGGGAACAAATAGTTCATTTTGTCAATGTAAAAGTGGCTTAAAATACACAAAAAGAAAAACACTTCCCGTAACTAATGCACACCCCTAAGTATGATAATAAATACTATTTATTTATTTATTTAATAATAATTATAATTACATAACGGTTCGTGTTCGGAGTCGAGCAGCCGCCGAGTAGGTCGCGCCGCGGGTGCGGGCTCACTAATATTATTTACTACTTTACGATCACTCTATACTTGTTGTTCGACGGTACGCGGCCGCGTTGGTTTTGTGCAAGTCTGACGGTGTGATGGGAGTGAGGGATGAGAATATAAATCTAGGAACTTACCAATTATATACGTGTGACGTATCGGGAGAGGTGCCGGTCGACCGAAGAAAACCTTCCAATGTTCTTATCTTTCAAATGCGTATATTTCCATAGAAGCTCAGAATTCGACTGTACATAGTCCGCAAATCGGACCTATATTTATACCCCGAATTAAGGTACGGAACGCGCGACAGGTCTCACTAGTAATATGCCTCTGTAGGCCAATGGCGTGCGAGCATATATCTATCTCGCTTCACGCGTCTCTTTCTGTCTTTCGGACCTGTCGCGACGTGTCCAAGGATAATTCGGGGTTCACAAGGTTACAAGGTTATAATGGTGACACGTGTAACTGGCACGTGTAACTGACACGTGTAACTCTTTTCGTTACTATTTATATTTTAATTATTTCTAAAACTATTCTAACTAATAAAACAACCTATTCTGTCAAATTACATTCTTATAAATATCCCTAATACCTAATATAGATTATGTTTTATTTTCAATTAAAACTCTTATTATACATAACTAATTCTAACGGGTTGAAGACGTCGCTAACAATCTCCCCCCAGTGTTCGGCGGTCCGGACACTCCATCCTCAGGTGGCGGCGTCTGGTTCACCACGATGAGTCGGGACACCGGTCGGCGCAGCGTTCCGCCCCTTGTTCGCACGTCGACGATGCGGATTCTCCCGTCAGGCCCAGGGAATGTCTTCTCGATTTGCCCCCGCGGCCATGTGTTGCGCGGGAGCGTGGCGACGGCTTTTCCCAACCGGCTGGAACGTTCGATTGGTTTATTTCGTTTCATGCTATTTATTTCGCGTTCGAATGCTTCATCTTGACTGTTTCTTATTAATGTCGCTTCTGCCTTCTTTAAATACTTGCGGTCAATACACAGGTGAGTTTCATTAGCCTTCTTTTCGGAGTTTTCTTTGTTGCATTTCCTTCGACACATGTCTATAAACATATGAACCCTGGCCGTCGTCCTCAGAAGGCGCCACCAATTACTGAACTTGCGAGGGTCGAGCAACTTCTCTTTTTCATTAACGGCGGCGATGGTGCAGGCACTCTTTTTCTTTATTTCAGAGTCATCTTCTTGTTTCAGTATCTTCTTTACGGGCCAGTCAGATTTCGGACCGTAAAGGAACGCGGGACGTCTGAACCATCTTGCCTCTTCGTTGAAGTCTCGTGGGGTGTTCCTAGTCGCATCATCAGCTGGGTTGTCGTTGGTGGATACCCACCTCCATTCGTTCGGCTTGGAGAGTTCTTCTATGGCGGCGAGTCTATGTGCAATGAACACCTTGAATCGTCGTGGGTCCGCCTTCAGCCATTGTAGAACGGTCGTGGAGTCCGACCAGAATACTCTACTGGTAACAGTGAGATCGGTTTCTTCGCATACGGACGCAGCCAGTCTTGCACCCAACAGAGCAGCTTGTAGTTCGAGGCGGGGAATCGATGTGGCTTTCACTGGGGCCACTCGCGCCTTCCCAGCCATCAGCCTGATGTTGACCTCCCCGTTGTCAGCTGTTGACCTCCAATACACGGCGGCGGCGTATGCGGTTTCACTGGCGTCGACGAAGGTGTGTACTTCGCCCGATCTCGTTGTTGGTGCTAGACATCGAGGTATCTTCAAGCAGCTCAAGGACTTGACGTTCCCAGCGTATTCTTCCCAGGCGCGATGTTGTTCCTCATTGACTTCTTCGTCCCACTGGACTCCGGTTCTCCAGAGGTCTTGTATGATTCTTTTCCCCATTATCAGGACTGGGGTAGCGAGTCCAAGCGGGTCGAAGGTAGACATTACTGCGCTGGTGACTTCTCTCTTCGTGGGCTTCTTGTTGCCATTCTCGACCTCCAATGGTGTGTTTCTGAGACCGACGTTGAAGGCTAATGCGTCTTCTTGTACGAGCCACCTCATACCTAATGTTTTCTCTTCTTCTTGGCCAAGTCTTTTTTCTTTAATATTCTCGTTCGCGTCTATCTTGGCTAAGGCTTCTTCTTTATTGCTGGCCCATTGCTTCAATATGAATCCAGCCTTCTTCTGCACTTGATTTACTTCGTCAGCAACGGATGCCGCCTCTTCCGTTGTAGAAAAGCTCTGTAGGTAATCATCCATATAATGGTTGCGGATGATTGCTCGGGCTGCCCTCGGATGTTCCTTTGCATGTTGCTCCGCGTTGATGTTCTTCACGTAGATAGCCGTTGCTGGAGAAGACGCGGCGCCGAAGATTACAGACTTCATTCTATATTCTTTGGGCTTCGATCCTCGGTCTTCACCTCGCCAAAGAAAGCGTAGGCTGTCGCGGTCTTCCTCTCTTATCTGGATTTGCAGGAACATTTCTTTCACGTCAGCGACGACTGCTACGGGCCCCTCTCGGAATCGTATTAATACCCCAAAGAGAGATTGGAGTAGGTCTGGACCTGGTAGCAGCGCGTCGTTCAGGCTCTTCCCTTCATGCTTAGCGGCGGCGTCGAATACTATTCGAATCTTCCCTTTCAATGGATGTTTCACGGCGAAATGAGGAAGATAGAAAGTCCGGCCCATTGTGATGTTCTCCGGCGCTTCTTCGGCGTACCCGCTTGTCAACAGGTTGCCTAGTTGCTTGCTATATTCTTCTTTGAGGGTTGCATCTCTATCCAGTTTTTTTTCAATACCCAGCAGCCTGTTGCGAGCTTGAGTGTAGTTATTGGGCAACCTCTCGTCTTCAGATTTCCACAGAAGCCCGGACTCGTATCTTCCATCTGGTAACTGCCTTGTAGATTCTTTAAGTATCTTCAACGCTCGTTCATCTGCATCGTTGCTAGGACGTCGTTCTCTTATTCCAATTGAGTCTAATTCGAAGTGCTTCTTAATTAATTCTTCAAGTGATTCTTCTTTATTATTTATTCGACAATGGTTGATGAAGTGAACTGAAGCTATCCCGGTGTGGCCCCCGTGAAGTACCCAACCCAGGCTTGTGAGAGAAGCCACAGGTTCGCTTCGTTTCCCTTTCACGATCTTCCTTGAGACTATGAGGTCCCAGTTGTCCTGACCGATGAGCAGTGCGGGCCTTCCTTTTTCATATACCAATTCATTCTTTAAATTCTTCAGATGGTCGCATCGTTCAATAGATTTCCCATCTACATATTGAGGTGACAACTTCAGTTCTTCAACGGTGCGCACGCCTCTCAAGGCTCGTTTGTCCCTCCTGTGTATGCCTCTTATCTTCAGATCCATTTTCTGTGACTTTTCTTTGGCGATTATTTTCCCACCGACGGTTTCCAATATTAATTCTTTTTCTTCCCCCGTGGCCCCAATACGTGAGGCGATGGAGGCGTCCAGCAGGGAAACCGTTGAGCCCTCGTCTAGTAGTGCTAGTACGCGGGCTGATCCTTTGGGTCCGTAGATATCGACAGGCATCATCTTCAAATAAATTCTTGCCCCATCCGCTGCGGCGTAGACGGGACGAACATCTTCTATTTCCTTTGCTTGATTACAGGGGGACGGTGCGAGCTTCTGTTGTTGCGTAGACGGTGCTGTTGTGCGAGTCAGCTCCGAGTGCAACAACGTGTGGTGCGGTCTCTTACATTTTCTGCACGGCTGTGCTTTACAATTCGTTCGTACGTGTCTCAGTCGCAGACACTTGAAACATAAACGCTTCTGTTTCGCTATTTCCCATTTCTCATCGGTTGTTGCTTCCTTAAAATTCTTGCATTCGGTGAGCCAGTGTTCTCCATTGCAATGGAAGCAGTTCTTCTTATATGGTTCCGATGACGTTGCTACAATGTGCGTTTCTTCTTCGTCATCTTGCGTTGTGTGGACAGGGAATCTTCTTTGCCCGAACCTCTTCTTAATCAGTTCGGGCGGTGCAAACGATCCACACAAATCAGCTTCAGAATTGAGGAACTTCTTAAGTTTCACCAGTTCTGGTTCATCGTGGCCCATGCTGGCGTTGAAGTCGAACCATCGATACCGAAGTATGGGTGACAGCTTCTCAATGACGACTCTTGTGATCTCCGGTGAATATAAATACTGGACTTTCTTCAAAGCTTCTATCGTTGTAACGGCGTTGCTGACTTGACTCGCGAATGCGCAGATGTCCCTGGGTGCGTCGCTAATACGGGGTAAGTCCTTCATCCTTTCAACTTCTGCGAGAACTAGTTGCTCTGGTCTCCCGAAACGACGTTCTAACGCGGCGAGGATTTCTTGAGGTTCCGACGATGCGAAAAGCAGGCTTCGTATTGCTTCTCTGGCGGCTCCCTTTATTGTTCTTCTTAGGCGAGCCATGTTCTGTACGTCGTTAAACTGCTCCGCGCTGTCCATATATGACCTCTTGAAAGGCAGCCATTCTTCGTTAGATCCGTTGAAGTCGGGTAAGTCCCATACCTTATGAGCCGCAGGCGTTGGTTGCGTTGTGCGCGCGGCGACGATAATGGCGTCTGCGAGTTCTTTAAGTTCGCTCTTGTGTGAAGGTACTTCCTTTTCATTCGGGGCTTCCACGTAAGACGCGGTGTGTTGGACCCATTGTTCGATGTGCGAGTGACGTTCAGCTTCGAATTCGTTGTCTACTTCATCTTCGGAGTCGCATTGTGCAAGTTCCAGTTCGGTGCGTGCGAGGGCTGCGGCGGTCTCCGCGGCCACTAGCTGCTTTTTCTGAAGTTCCACTTGTGCTCTGAGTTCTGCCTTGCGTGACCTTGAGGATCTGGTCGTCCGAGGGACCACGGTGTCTGAAGACGCGAACGGAGGGACGCTAGGCCTTCCAATGTTCTTCAGATGCGTGTGTGGTTCGTGGTGCGGGATGCTCGCGGGTGCGGGCATGGGATTCGTGGACACGCTGCGTGCGGGCGCAGTCGCGGTCGGTGCGGTGCGCGTAGTTCTACTCGTCGTTGTGGTCGCGGTCGCGGTCGTAGTCGTAGTCGTAGTCGTCGCGCTCGGTGCCTCGGTCGCGGTGGCGTCGGCGGCGGCTGCGGTCGCGGCCGTCGCGGCGCGCGTTCTTCTTCCATGCGTCGAGGCGGATGCGGCGGTTGAGGCGGTGGCGATCGTGTGACGAGATGTGGACGTTGACGCAGTCACGGTGTCCGTAGGTGTGAAAATCGACCAGTCCGTTCTTGATTCTTCTGAGCTTCGTTCTTCCTGCTTGGAGCGTGACGGTGACCTTGAACGAACGGTAGGCATCTTCGGTTTTTTCTTCTCTTCCCTATCCGACGTAGAAGGACCAAACAATGTGACGTATCGGGAGAGGCGCCGGTCGACCGAAGAAAACCTTCCAATGTTCTTATCTTTCAAATGCGTATATTTCCATAGAAGCTCAGAATTCGACTGTACATAGTCCGCAAATCGGACCTATATTTATACCCCGAATTAAGGTACGGAACGCGCGACAGGTCTCACTAGTAATATGCCTCTGTAGGCCAATGGCGTGCGAGCATATATCTATCTCGCTTCACGCGTCTCTTTCTGTCTTTCGGACCTGTCGCGACGTGTCCAAGGATAATTCGGGGTTCACAAGGTTACAAGGTTATAATGGTGACACGTGTAACTGGCACGTGTAACTGACACGTGTAACTCTTTTCGTTACTATTTATATTTTAATTATTTCTAAAACTATTCTAACTAATAAAACAACCTATTCTGTCAAATTACATTCTTATAAATATCCCTAATACCTAATATAGATTATGTTTTATTTTCAATTAAAACTCTTATTATACATAACTAATTCTAACGGGTTGAAGACGTCGCTAACAATACGTGTTTTCAATTTAATGGAAGGGGGACACTTAAAAAACATATTTTTTGTTCTATGTTGTGTTAATTCGCGGCTTGAGTATCTTAATATAAAAATAGTGATTTTTCGTGATTTGAAAAGTTAGCATTGGAATGTAAAAAGAGATGTGTATTTTTCTGTAGATGTTGTTTTATTTCATTCTTATCTGATTTTCAAAAAGAAAAGGTTTATACGTTTATCCCGTATTTTTTGCCTTTTTACCTGAGATTTTTACTATTAATTTTACAGATATTCTTAAATATTACTTTAGTGTGATTTATTTTCTCATTCGACCTCTCACACACCAAGGGTGTGCTACAAAACCACGCGTTGCCCAAAGAGAATTGGTTCGCAGAAATCGCCAGTTGGTTTCCGGAACCATTTCCACACTTCTAATACTTTATAAGCACCTGTCATGTTAGTGATTTTTACAAGCTTGGCTCGTGTCATTGTGGCCCTGACCGGAGCGCGCTGCAAACCTACGTAGATTTAAAATTATTTTTTTAAATTAACTTTATTTCACAATCCCAGTGACGCAGCGGTTACTATAACCACAAAGGTTGAACAGAATAGGCATGATGACAGTATTAAAAAATCAAAGAATAAATAATTTAATTTAAAAAAAAAACTTGCAGATTTATTATATTTTCAATAAAATAAAAGTATAAAATACTGCAGTTGGCGTTCGTCTGAATCGGGACGAATGACGTCATTTTTGTATGGGATGTTATAGTGTGACGTCACCTACGGACGTCATGGCAACCGCGAGCGTTTTCGCGCTTAATTCAAAATTGGTATAAATTTGTCATCATGCCCGTTCTTAATTAAGACTTCTGTTTTGGGTCTAGGAGAATTCCCGGCACTCATAACTCGTTGTACTCAACTGTGGACGTAAAAATTCTTTTTATATGTTTATTCGTATTAAATGAAGTAAAGTTTGCAGTGCGGTCGTGTAAGAAGGTTACGCCAGGCGTTGGATTGTGTTAACAGCGGCTGCTAGACGCAGTGTGACTTAGCGAGGTGGCGGTAGGCTGCGTAGAGACGTGTGCATCACATACTTTATACCTTACTATATGTAATACATAGACTCAGTCTGCACAGT
Organism: Epargyreus clarus clarus; assembly: GCA_014595695.2. Taxonomy (NCBI): domain Eukaryota; kingdom Metazoa; phylum Arthropoda; class Insecta; order Lepidoptera; family Hesperiidae; genus Epargyreus; species Epargyreus clarus. The sequence goes on from JACTTY020000151.1 coordinate 364,825, forward strand.
GCTTGATGACATTATAGGTACTACGCGACGGTTGCACGCGTTCCCATTGGCTGGTAACCGGCAATCAACCGACCAATCACAGCGCAGATAAATCGCGCAGTCTCCTCTGATTGGTCGATACGAACGCTTGCAACCGACACACTCTGCCATTCAGTTGTCGATGTTTTATTCATCTCACACTTCCGAACCGACTCTTCTTATACTTTTTATGTTTGTTTTTTAAAGTAAACACGAGTTTTTTTTAACGAATCTAACCGACGTTCTCGCGCCATATCACTCGTAACCTGTGGGTGTGACGTATGTTAGTGTACCTGTGACGTAACATGGCGTTGGAACTCGGGCCCTTACAGCATGCAACACTTGAGCTCATACTGTTTCGTTCTGTACATACCGTGCTGGCTTACGGTTTCCACGGCTACGCGACTTTCGATAGTAATCCGACAGTATGATAAAAATGTTTCGATTTTTATCAAACTTCGAGAACTGTCGAAAATGGTGTAGCGTTTGTAACGTGTCGGCTTAGTTTGCTGATATGACATCTAGCGTGACTCGCTAAACGATATGGCAATTTTTTTAACACTTTAATGCTATGGTACATACTTAGACCCGGTCGATTGCGACCTCCCAAATATTTTTTCGTAACTAACCCGCTCATTTTGGAAGGTGGTTTGTTTCGTGTGCCGCATGCATATATATCCCCACCCGATACACCTGTGAATGTTTCGTGTTCTACGTGTAACATAATTTTCTGAACGTCGATCGAGTTCGCCCCGTGAGGACCGACGCTCGGGGTACTCAGAACCATCAGTGTTGCCAGATGTTATAATTTAGCTTTCTTTCTTTCTTTTAACTATCTATAATTTATATTACGTTCGTTTTTAGAATGTAATTATAATCATCATTTCCTAATTCTCTTAATTCCTAATTTTATGTAAAGTCAGACGAAAATAAATAAATAAGTCGCTTAAATTATTTCAGTACGAGAGAGTGACTTCACTTTTGGAATTATTTTATACTCTAATTGACTTTCTATATGTATAGTTTGAACAGTGGAAACTGTAGACGTTTGGAATAAGCGAATATTACTTGTATATTCCACGAAGGCTGAGGTTAAAAAGAGTTGTATAATACGCTAAATTACCACAAAGTTTGGTAAGTTCCACGAACGACTGGCAACACGGAGCTCGCGGCGACCGCAGGGCGAACTGATCGCTCGAACGTCACCTTCATTCGCTAGCAACTCAAGCTTATCTTACATTAGACTGGTTTCGATACTGTTTAAAATATTTGGCTGGTCGCTTTCACTAGACGTGGCTGTTCCCCCGGATACGCTCCTAACGACATACAATTAACAAACTAAATATATGTGCGTAATAATGTCGCGGGGCGGGCATTAACACTGGTGCCGTGTTCCATCTAACTAGCCGTTACAAATGACATTTGAAGCTGTAGGTTTTTCTCTCGTTCTTGAATTTGTTTTATGTGCATATTTAGTTACGTTCCGCTCGCGGGCTGCGGCGAGCGCGACAGGTGGCGCTGGGGGCGCGAAACTTGCTAATAAACTTGACATTACATACATATTTTTTTTTAAACTTAGATGAAGTACTATTTGCATTCGTCAAGTTAGCTCTTTTCGTGTCTCGCGCCCTGTCTACCTCGCTAACTCCATCCCGCGGTTCCGCTTACACCCCTGTGTATGATAATAGTTTATGAACATAGTTATATATCTGTTAGCGTTAGGTCACAATTTGTTTATATTTGTATCTTATGCTTTCGTTTTTTATATTATCATTAGGTATATTTTCACGTGGGGAGACTAATTTTATTTGTTTTTAAGCTTTTTTATAATTATATCGAGTATACAACGAGTTATATATTTTAAAATCACCATTATATACAGTTTAATTGTGCATTTTTTTAATATTTTGCTATTTTTCGATCTCTACTGGTTTCTTTTGGAATTAAACTCGGCTTAGTCGCTTCTTGCAATCATCCGCTACTATGAGCCATTTATTTATTTTTATTACATTTTATTATTATTATACATTTGTTTCTGTTCTCTACATATATATCTGTCCTGTCTGTATGTATACCACGGAACGAGATGATAATCTGCAACGCTTTCTAGTTGAAAATGCGCCCAAAATGCTACCTTTTGTGTTCTGGTACAAGGTTTTAGTGATATGTATTTGTGGTTTTCATATTCGTCGGATATATCACTATTTTATTATAACTACTATTATAATATAATTAATTATCTTGAATACAGTATAATCCTTTCAATTATAAAAGTTCTGTGAAACATTGAAACTTCTATATAAATAGAAGTCGACGTTTACAATTAATTAAGTGAATGGTGAATGTATGAAATGGATTCAACTCATTCTTACCAATTGTAGTAACTAGAGACAACTGCAGATAAGTTCTCCAACTGTACACGCTAGTCGTAAAAATTTATAAGAAACGGATTATTTTTTATAAAGTAAAAAATAAAATCGTGATATATTCGACGGATCATTAAAAGACGTATTATAGCTGCCGTGCGGGCGACACCGTCGTACGTACGTAATGAGAATTGCAATAAATATTGAAAATTACATTAAAATCAATTTTATTAAGTGTTGTATTTTTTATTCTGACAATTCGTAATAACAAATTTGGGCATTCAATTCGCCATTACTGTATGTTTCTATATTTGAAAAATATTCTACAGAATGAGTTATCAAATACAAATAATTAAATGAGTGACGTCACAACACTAGACAAAATAATTTGAATCATTGGGATGTGGGTTAAAACGTAACGTAAATTGTACGTTATACGTACGACGGTGTAGCCCGCTGCCGGGTACGCTCGGGCGCACTCGGGTCCACTCGGGCGCACTGGAGTCCGCTCGGGTGTGTTCGGGTGCGCTCGTGTCCGCCGCTAACCTCGTGTGCCGCTGTGCAGATGGGCGGCGTGTACGCGGGGCTGCAGTACCACGGCAGCTTCGCGCCGCCGCCGCGCGGGCCCTTCGCCTCGCCGCCGCATGCGCACCCGCACTACATCGCCAACTCGCAGGTCAGTCACATACAATGATTAAGGTGAGATAGAAATGTTTTGTACATATAGTCGATATAGCCGAAATTACAAGCTTATGGACAAGACAATTGAATTCATTTGAATTGTTTTTACTTTAATAAAAAAAACGGTAATAAATATATTGTGGCATTAAAACGTCCATTTGTGAGTCTGTGATTCACAAGTACCTAAGCCAGAGCTCTATCCAGATAGAGCATACATAACGTTCTTCTGTAGGTCTACGGGGTTTACTACACTACTAGATTGAGGCTTCCCGAAATTGCACCTCACATCTCTGTTTCCTGGTCTTCGCACACTTTTTCACAGGCGCGATCGCAGCATAAGATTGGGGGAGGGAGTGAACAGGGTAAATTTGGCCAAAACTAAAACTAAAAAACTAAATAAGACCACTTTTTTCAAACTTTTTAACTTTAGTATTTAATGTAGTCTGAGTTCTAACATATCCCCTGCGCTATCCCCCGGCCTGGGACAGCGTCTATTTTCCGACACCCTGGTAACGAAGCATATTGCCTTGAACGTAAACAGGGCACATACGGTGGACGATTGCCTAAAAACTACTCCATGAGCCGGCAGTCAGCTCTTCGACCATACTCGATTTGAATCTGCGAAAGACAAAGATGGTCTTGCGTGAGAATAATATGTTCGATGTGTGTTCCCCAGCGCGCCGAGGGCCGGCTGGACATGCTGGGCGGCGAGGGCGCGCTGTCGCCGCTGCAGCCCGCGCCCGACCTGCACCACGGCCCGCTCGTCATCGCCGGGGAGGTCGGTCACCACGCACACACCAACACCGCACAACATTAACACCAAATCGATAATGAAAATGAATTGTCAAGCCGTATAGCCTGTAGGACTATAGATGCAAATTCCACAGATTTATCATTTATCCAAGGATCTCACATACAAAAATATTATATTACCGCAACACCGATATAGAAATAATAAAGCACCATTACACCATTACCTAACATATAATAATTCTTACACAATCAGAGAGCTATAACAATCACGATTACTTAAATCCAATTAGAATTTATCGAATATATAAATATGCATGTAGGTTTTCACATTGTTATCCCATCAAATGTCAATTTTTTTTTACGACGACGGTATCTAGTTCTAGCTTATCGAACATGACACAAGCAAGTGCTGGCAGTCACACGGGTAGAAACTCGTGAGTATAAATCACAAACACATACACATGACACAATACATTCGATGACCAGGTTCGGACCACACTATCAGACCTTAGTCCTCGCTTTTGTTGAAGGGTTTACGACGTAAAAGAGCCCAAACACTGTATTGTTGCCGTTAAGTATTGAGGAGTTCCACTACTAGAAGACATGTAGACCATCACGTTGCAATGTAAAATATAACGTTAGTATTGTGTTGCAGCCGCGCGGTAACCCCCTGGAGCTGTTAGGGCCGCATCACACGAGACACACGCTCTCGCATCACCACCACGTGAGTATTGCACACGATTCACACGAAAGACTAATGATGGCACTACCGTCACACTTATGTATGTCCAATAGAGTAGCATTCCGAATGTGAATAGACATTTAACATGTAACTATGTTAGGGGCCTTCAAGGGGTTTATGAGACGCATAGGGGTCATGTCCTATTTTTAATATTTAATTACGTGAGGGAGGTGAGGGAGTTATCACAGAATAAAGTTTAAAATCTGTGAAAAGGATTTAGATCACTTGCATCTCCAGAGATTTCTTAGAGAATGGTTAAGTAGTGGTTCTGTTGATGTAGTTTTGAAGGACGTTATTATGTAAATAAATAGAATAGACATAGGTTAATGGGCTGCCTATGATAAGGATAATATTTTATTATGCGTACCTTGTTCATATATTTTGTATGCCTTGTCTCAATAAGTAACGTAATAATCTCAAATGACGATTTTTGTTCACATTAATACTTGCTCGCACAGGAAGCGAATACAAAAGAATTACAATCTAAATATTATGTACCCTGACTGTATTGTACTGTGACGTGAGTGTACATGACGTGTGGTTGTGTGTTGTAGCGTCGCAGCGGCGGCGGCGTGGGCGGCGTGGGCGTGGGCGTGGGCGTCGGCGTGGTGGGGCAGCGCGGCGCCCGCCCGTACGTGCGCGCCGCCCCGCGCTGGCCGCCGCACGCCGTGCACCACATACACGCACAGGTAACACACACTAACACATACACGCACGGCGACACGCGCTGGTACCATACATGTACGCACGTACGCACACGTACACGCGCACATCACGCGCAGGTACGACACACTAACGCGCGCAGGTACATACGTAGACGCGCAGGTACGACACGCATACACGTGCAAGTGCACACACGTACACAAAGGCGCGCAAGTGTGACACGCATACACGCGCAGGTACGCCATGCACACATACAGGCGCAGGTACACATGTGCACGCGCAGGTATGCACACGTACACGCGCAGGTACGACACGCACGCATACACACGCAGATACTCAACGTATATGCGCAGGTACGCACACTAACACCCGCGCGGGTTTAGTTAGCATATACTCCGTAACATAAGGGCTCATGAATACATGGTACATAGTACCCATGGGCGAGAGGGGACGGAAATTGTTATCTTATTGTAATCATTTCCCCTTATTCTATTTTTGTTTTGTACCCCTTTCCCTTTATTTGAAAAATCTATTTCAGTTTTATTTAAAATAAAATTGTTTACCAAAAATATAATAATGTTTAGTTTTTTAAGCCTATATGATTTTTTATTGTAGAATAAAAATGTATGCAAATTTAATGATTATATATTTATTACACAATGATAAACACATTACAAAAAGCTAATAATTTAGTTTTATTATTTCGAATATTAATCTGTATATAACCTTATTATTATACAATAAAAGAATGTTTCTTAAAAAAAAATGTTACAGAAAAATATTTTGATTTGGAAAATGTTTGTGTTGTGTGTACTGTGGTACGAGTAACATTGTGTGTTAACGTGTGTTCCTGTGTGTCGGCAGGGCGGCGGCGCGCTGGTGGGCGCGGTGCCGGCGCAGCTGCACGTGGCGTCGCCGCTCGCGCTGCCGCCGCCGCCACCCACGTACCAGGTACACTAGATACATTACTGTACTCGATGACGGATGGAGCAACATTTTTTTATATAATATAGGAGTAGCAGACGAGCATGCAGTCCACCTGATAGTAAGTGGCTACTGCCGCCCATGGACTGTAATCAACCCCAGATAGGATTAGATATTCTTACCTAAGGTCGGTCACAGATGCGCCGCTATCCCTAAGGACTAAGCTGGAAAGACTCGGAAAAGTATGTCTCCCTTACCACACCCTTCAAATCGGAACACAGCAACGCCCCCGTAACGTACCCGTAGTCCCGACAAAGGTCATCCAGAATAACACCGTAGGATTTTAGCCGGTAGCAGTCTGGTATATCTTCCCCGCTGCCCCCACGGCTGAGAGGAACCCATGAAGGGTTTTCCCACGGAAAAAGAAAAAAAAAAGAAATTAATTTGTTAATAAGTAGACCTTAAATTTTTTTGACTTTGACTTTTAAAAGGTACCTTGACACCGTTGGACCAATACAAGGTTATATGGATACTTACCGTACTAACACCCTTCCAGTGACCGTACTCGGCGCTAAAGGACTTTGGGACATTGACCCGTCGTTCTCCGCCCTGGTGGACTTGGTGCTCGCCACACCTTCTAGTGTACACGACGGCATGTGACGTCATACCGCCGTCCTTTCTGGGGTTGCTTGCTGAATGGGACTTTTGCACAACCACGGACGTTTCCTTATAGTCGCCTCTTTCGATATGCGTGCCTTGGTCCTTTAACTATTTTGTATGGATATACTGAGCGATTCAAATTCAAATTCAAATCTTATTTATTCAAAATTTATTCATATAGAATACTTTTTCCCGCACTGTCCAGGTGTTCCTGAACCTGCTGGCGATGTTCCCGCTGTCGCCGTACGCGGAGGCGAGAGAGGACGCCGCGTCACCCGAGACGGAGAACTACGAGGCGCTGCTGTCGCTCGCGGAGCGGCTCGGGGAGGCCAAGCCGCGCGGGCTCGCCAGACACGAGATAGAGCTGCTGCCCAGCTACAAGTACTGCCAGCAGACGCACCAGGGTCAGTGCACACACACACACACACACACACTGACACACACACACGGACACACACAGAGAGAGAGAGAGACACACACACGCACACATACATACGCGCGCACACACACACATACGCGCGCACACACACACACACACACACACACACACACACACAGCATACACACACAGCACACGCAGCGCTGCGTGCAGCGAGCGCACGACTTATTAGATATCGCCGGGTGAATCATACTTGATTACATAGCATTCAACCAAACTTACATTTAACTTTCTATAAATGTTCACCACACATCACATGACTAATCTCAAAACATCGTACAAAAAGATTATCACGAAAAAAATATTACATTGATTTTTTTGTACTTTTAGGTCACGATTACGCGAATAAATATGTATTTTGTTGTATAGCTTCGACAATGATAATAATTTTCTGTCGGTTGTGTGTTCCAGGCGAGCAGACGTCGTGCGTGGTGTGCATGTGCGAGTTCGAGGCGCGGCAGACACTGCGCGTGCTGCCCTGCGCGCACGAGTTCCACGCCAAGTGTGTGGACAAGTGGCTGCGGGTACGTACCAAACTTCTAGTTCGCTATGAACATAGCAACGAGTCGCGTCGCAACGGCTAATTGTAGGTATTAGCCGGACCTTAGTACCCTCCGCTGCCCTCTCTGGCCCACGGATACATAACGCAGTTAGTGTGCCTTTACGTTGCTACGGTGTATATGCTTGTAGTTGTGTTTGACCGCATTGGCTCTCTGACTGACACGCATTAAGTTCAGAGCGGACTATACCTACCTTATTCCGTTCTATTATATTCCTTCCAAGGTTTAACTCTGGTTCTTTTTCTTATATAATATGGAGTAGCAGACGAGCATGCAGTCCACCTCGTGCTAAGTGGCTACTGCCGCACATGGGCATCTGTAATCAACCCCAGATAAGATTAGATATTCGTACCTGAGGTCGGCCACAGACGCGCCGCTACCCCTGAGTACTAAGCTGGAACGCTTCGGAAAAGTATGTCTGCCTTACCGCAGCTTTCAAACCAGAAAACAGCAGCGCTTAACACTGCTGTTATTAGGTAGAAGCGTGGCGGTGGTGCTGCCGGAGTCGAACCACCAAGGGTTCTACCACCTTCAACCTTACCTTACCTACCTTATTCCTTATTATATCCCTTACAAGGCCTAACACTAGTTCCCTCGGCGTCGAAAGACCTTTACATCATTATCTTTCATTCATTTATTTCCAGACGAACCGAACGTGTCCGATCTGTCGCGGCAACGCGTCGGAGTACTTCAGCAACGCGGAGTGACGGCCGCCGCCGCCGAGGGTGGCCACCCTCGCCGCGCTGCTGACTCTCACGTGTGTGCAGTGCTTTGTGTGAAGAAGTTTTTACAACGTTTAGAACTTTCTTTTTTTTATTATCGTTGACTTTTGTTTTGTTTTTGTGAATTAGGCGAAATATTGTGTCTCTTTTTTTTTTTGTACTGTACCGAATTGGATTGTTGTGTGGTGAGCGTTCACGTTCTCGTTCGTTCAGTGAATGAATGATTCGTGCTGTCAATAATATGAGAAATGTATAATTATTAACTAGAATCTTAATATCTAAATCTAGATTTTAGGTTGGGTACTAGATTTTATTGCGCGCTGCGTCACACTCCGTCCCTATTATTGTTTTTTTTTTTTATCTATGTTCGTCTTTTAAGTTTTAAAGGTAAATTTCTAACGGATAAATTAATACATTTTATTTTCAACAGTTTAATCCAATATTTCGTTTGATTTCTTTTTATATTTATCATTTCAGTTAAATGTATTCAGTAACGAGTGCAATGGAATTGCAGATGTAATTATGTATTGATCAGTATTATTGACAGTATGAGAGTGAAGAACAATTTCATCTTTATGAATCTTAGGGAATGTACTTTATCGTTCATTCTATATAAACGCGGTCTTTAATATTGAAGTAACGCTTTATTTATAGATGATTCGATAAATCTGAGGTGAGTTATAAAATTAAGTTGAAAATCGAATATTAAATGATTGTGTAGAATCAATTTGTTAATTGTTAGAGTTATTGATTAGTGCAAATTTTGTTTTTGGATTTTTTTGTTTAAATTTAAGCGTCGATTACATTGTGTAGTCGTGTGTTAGGGCGCTTTCAGTTGACGATTTGTCGGACGGGTGCCGCACGACCGCCGGACGGTTGTCGTACGGCGCGCGGGCGGTTTTTTTAATACAAAATGACTTGATTGTCACAAGTCTATTTGTATGAAAATCCAACGGTCCGTGTGCCGTGCGACAATCGTCCGACTGTCGTGCGGTTGAAGTTCGAATTGTCTAATGTAAGCGGTCTGTTTTATCTATAATTATCTACAATAACTTTTTTTTTATTAAAACCTAAAAAAATAGCATTTATTACGGAAGGCGGCGTCAAGAGATCGTTGTAGGAATTTCTTCAACAAACGATTGCGTACTGTTAAAAGTTTTGTACTAAGAGTTCTAGCGTAACGTTATGGCTTGTTGAACCCGCTCGGCTTAGCCGCGAGCTTCGGACGAGCCCTTCGGCCCTTAGTTCGCGTCCTTTGGCCCTTAGTTCGCGCAATAAGGACGGCAGTATTCGCTTTTAGGTTTGTTCTCATTTTTTTTTCGCTATCGTGGGCTTTTGGACGATTTTTCGAAATTTGAGTTACAATGGGTGGCGATTTAGTGGTTTTCTAACACACTTAGACATATTTTAGTTCAAGTTTAATATGTTTATCGACACCATAAAGTCCTATTAAAGTTATAACATAAAAGAAAATACATATAAGTTAAAAAAGTTTAAATTTTTGTCCAATAAGTACCGAAGTATGTATGGTCGAACTGCTCAATTATGGTACACACCATGGTCGATTCAACGGCGAAAATCGTTCAAGAGTACCCATTTTGTTTGTAATAATCACTGAATTAGCGAGAAATGGACGTCTTGTGTTCTACTCGTGATGTTCATAAAAATGGGAGTAGCGGCGCATCCGTGGCCGACCTCAGGTAGGAATCTAATCCTATCTGGGGTTGATCACAGGTGTCCATGGGCGGCAGTAGCCACTTACCATCAGAGGATATAGATAATGTCAACATATCAGGTTTCAAGTTGTTAATCAGTATTGTTATAAGTAATATATATTTAAATGTTAATCTCACAATTTTAAAACGTACGGCGTTTTGCTCCTCAAAATAAAAATATTATGTATATTTTTTTTCTACTTAAACAACATTTTACTTTCCGTAGCGGTACTGCTGACGTCTAGTACGTAGCTCGGCTGACAGTCGACTGCCGCAGAATTGTAGCTCATTTCGATGTTTGTAGCTCTTTTATTTCGGACACTTGTGGAGACGTGACGTCATTCCTCAGTGGTTCAGTGGTTATTGCGAACGCTTTTTCGTTTTCTGGTGAAGTTACCTTACCGGTCCGTAACGAGTTATCAGGGGTCGGCAATTGACGTCGAGTGGGGTGCAGGGGATCGCAACCTTTTCATTTAGAACCCAGATCACATAGACATACATAATTTGCAGGGAATATCTAATAGAAAAGCTACGTCTAAATAGGCAGAGAACATCTAATAGGCATGCTACGTCGAATAGGCAAGGAACATCGAATAGACAGGAAACATATAGTAGAGCAAGCCTAAATTAATACGTCTAATAGGCTTGCTACGTCTAATAGACAGAAAACATCTAATAGCCAGGCTACGTCGAATAGGCAGGGGACATCTAATAGCCGGAAAATATATAATAAACAGGAGGTAGACGGTCCAGATGCCCCCTAGCTCCATCAATTGCCGAGTCCTGTGTTACACAATAATAAATGAACCGCTATTATTATTTTGTATGTAATGAATTAAAAATTAATTTAGTTTTATTGTAATGTTTAAATAGTTAAGCGTTAGATTAATTTCCACCCCCTTCTACCGTTACGTCCGCGGCCTTAGGTGTGTGCGTGTATACATATAGGGTTAGCGAGTGTGTGTGTGTGCGTGTGCGAGTGCTCTTGTACCATATACGGATAGTGTTAGGTGTTTAGGCCAGTGTTTCTGTCTCTTTCTCTCCACGGCACGTGACTATACTCCTGTCCCTTTCTTGACGATGGGCGGTCGTATGATCTATTATATTTTACGTTCACTTGTATCATAAATGTTGAATGTGGTCTTTGAAATTGTATACAAATTAAAAAAAAATAAGGTTTTAAACTTCATATTGGTGATTGAAATGATATTCATTTAGTACGTACATGAAGAAATCTAAGTTACATAGACTCCCAAGTAATAATAATTTCTGTCTACTAATATTGTCGTAAATAATATTCGAACGCGTGGCTTTAAACAACGTTGTGTAATCGCGGAGTCTATTCGGGCGCTTCGTCTGCGGTAGCGGTAATAGTTGCTCTGTTGTCATATCACAATTATGTAATGAGTAATGACGTTATCAAAATTATTGGCAATATAGGTTCTCGTGTGTAACAATGCAAGTGTTGTTTTAGGGCGGTTACAGTTTTACGACATGCGACACGACTACGACTACTGTAAAGGCGCACGGGTGTCGTGACGTCGTTTCTGTCCGATGTGGGGATTATTTGTCCAAATAATTATTTTGTCTATAAACAAAAATACATTTAATAACTGAATAAATCGAATCAATCGATGGTAATATTTTTTAAATATGAGCTTACGATATCGACCACCGCCACACCTATTTCTGCCTCATAACAACAGTGTTAAGCGCTGCTGTGTTCTGGTTTTGAGGGTGTGGTAAGGGAGAGATACTTTTCTGAGGCGTTCCAGCTTAGTTCTCAGGGGTGTATCTGTGGCCGACCTCAGGTAGCAATATCTAATCCTATCTGGGGTTGATTACAGATGTCCATGGGCGGCAGTTGCCACTTACAATGAGGTGGACTGCATGCTCGTCTGCTACTCCTATATTATAAAAAATATCGAACCAGACGCTGTTCAAGAAGAATCCGTAATCTTGATATGGCTGTTATGTGTTCATTAGTTTTGGTGATGGCCATTGGGAGGGGGTGAAGGGTGGAAAGATAACAAACAGACTGACAGTACTTCATGGTCCGTTAATACTTTTCTACAGTAGTGATACACAAGTCGTGTCGTAGTCGTGAGCACTGAAGGATCGCACGTAAGGGTGTGGGGGCGTAACGATGCAATAATCGAATATTAATATGCAATTTGGGACTTTATTTATATACATATATATACATGTAATGTGGGCGCGTTGATAATGTATATCTTTCGTGTTACTGGTTGCGATGTTTTTTCTTATTGATGTTCTCTTGTTTCGTGTTTGTGTGCGGCTTGGGGGGGGGGGGGGGGATGTGACGTCATAGTTCATAGGTTGGGACCTGCTTTTGTAACAGAGTTACAATTAATCAAGAAATTTATGCTCAGTTATAGTTATTTGATTGTGAGTTATATAAATGCAATATGCTTATAAGTTTTGGTATCGTATGTCTTAAATGTATGTATATAAATGTAAAAACATTTTGTATATAACATAAAAAATCTTATTTAATGTAATTTTGTGAACAGTTCTCGACTTGTACACAACGAAGTCGATTATCCGTTGCGTGTTTAAACAGTAAAGAGATTTCTCACATCATGTTACGTCACATCACGTCTCGTTACGTCCCGTCACGTGACGTCACGTCCGTCCCCCCGCGTCACGCCGCACCGACCGTCTCCGTTACGTGTGTGGTGACGGCTGCGGTCGTCCCATACTATGTTAGTTGTGTACTTCCCTATGTTACTGTGTATAGATAAATGCGTTGTATGTAACATTATCGCTAATTTTTTTATTATTATTATTGTAATTATTACTTTATTATTATAATTCGGCTTCGGGCGCTGCGATGACGTTCTTCTGTATAAACTTTAGACAGGAATAGGTGGCATTGAAAATAATGCTTGCTTCACAAAAGACATAATTAAATAAAATAAGCATCACATTGAAGGTTTAGCTTTTGTTTTTGTTTAGCTTTTTTGTTGTGTGATTACGTAAACTGTATGTCTTCCATGTTATGTTGTGTGTTCTGTGCGCGGTGGTGTGATGTCAACCATGTGTTGTCGTTTTTGTTGGTAGATAATTTTGTTCCCAACCTTTGTCAACATACATTTAATTTGTTTAAAATTTTCTGAGATACGTCTCTCCATTTTTTTGTTCTCCGGACAAACTGGCGGGTAAAATGTAAATTAAGAATTCCCATCAGGGTTTTGTAGAAGTGAACAGTTAATATCACATAAGAAATAAAAAGAATATATATATGTTAGTTTTTACCACGCTTTTATTAGCTTGACCTATATGTAAGTATGTATGTAATGGTATCTTCGAACCCCATTCTTGCCCACTTTGACCGGTCTGATTGGTTTAAAGTTTTGAACGCTTATCAAGAACCGATAATAAAATACGATTTTAATAATTTTGTTCCATTCTCCTCATCAGGATCGTCAGGATTAACCATTTTTCTGCAGATTTTTGCGTGGTACTTAGTTTTTAAACTATATTTTTTTATTATATGATCTATATATCTACATTCTGTTGATGTTATTCATAAATATTTAGTAAAAATTGTCACATATAACATTAGGCACATATAAGAATTGTCCAAAAACATAAAAGGTTGGGAACCGCTGCAGTAGCTTGGTATGAACGTCGTCGAGCGTCCCAGCGCTGTGCCATGTCCGGGAGCGTGTGTTGCACCGTGTCTGTTTGACGACATAACCGGTGTAATCTGTACGAATGTAACACGATGTACGAATGTACGATGTGTTACACGAAGATATTTTTAATTTTTATATATCACTCTCTATATATGATTTTAGACTAAAATTATCGCGGAATTGAGACATTTTATTATGTAACGGGTACTCACGACAGCCAGCCAAAAAGCAGTCAGCGCAAGTCAGTCATCAGCGCAGTCAAAAATAATGACCCTAAGAAATCTGCGGTAGCCGAACACATCCTCAGTTCAGGTTGTAACCACTGGATTGAATTACACAAACCTCAGGTGATCTCCACTGAGCGTCATTACTTTCCTCGTTTAGTAAGAGAAGCAATAGAGATCAAGAAACATCCTAGGAACTTCAATAGAGAAGATGGTTTTAAGTTAGCCCAAACGTGGAATCCAGTGGTTAGTTTATGCAAGTCACAAATAGTGCAAAGTACGGAGCGTAAGGATATTGTCAGTGTTGTGTGTCGTGATATGAAACCTAGAAAAGAAAAACGAACTAGACGTAGGGTAGATAGATTAATCTACCACTAGTACTTGTCAACGGTTTCTCCCCTCCACCTCAGTTTCGCCGTGACCACGATCCATGCAACTGGGTCGAAATATCGGCAATATAAAAAAACGCATATCGTGAGTACCCGTTACATAATAAAAATCACTCTCTATGTGGATATGATGAGACTTTCGTTATAAAAGTGTTTTGTTTATGCAGTGTTCATGTTAGAAGTTCGGTACATTGGGCGTTCCAACTTAGTGCAAATGTGTTAGACCTGAAATTTAGTGAGAAGCTGCAATATTCCCAGTTTTACAGCCACGGAACATTGGGAGTTCCAACTTAGTCATCGCGAATACAGTTAAACCTGAAATTTAGTTGGATACTGCTCGACTGCCACTCTTAGTACACATTATATTGGTCCAAAGACAAAAAAACTTAGTCCTCATTTGTAACATTCGTGGTAGACTTCTGACAGGTCGCATATAATATTTCAATTAGCACTTAACCTCATTTGCGGTAAAGTGAAAAAAACATTAGAAAAGTCAATTCTACATAATGAAAAGTGATATATATTTTTTGGTATTGTTGTAAAAATCTCGAATATTAGATACTTAGTAAATGTTAGTAAGCACCCGTTATGCGTCAAACATTCATAGTTCAAGTTGTATTCGTATGTTACTGTGTTATCTCGCGTGACGGTGGCCGCGCGGGACACGAGGCATTCCGCTAGGAAACAGTGGTGTCATGTAAAAAATAAATTAAAATAGATTGTTTCTTTCAAATAGTATCGAACAAAAGAAGTGAAATATTTGAATAACCTGTGTTACACCACCATACATACCACCAATGAGAAGCAGTGATAGACCAGTGGTTAAGAAACTCTGTCTCTCGATCGAGGGGTCCGAGTTTCAAACTCCAGATCAAACCTCTGATTTTTTTCAAAATTATGTGTGTATTAGGATTTAATTATCACTTGCTTAAACGGTAAAGGAAACCATTGTAAGGAAACCTGCATACCTGAGAGATTTATAAAAAAAAGTCTCAAAGATATGTGAAGTCTACCAATACGCACTTGGCCAGCTTGGTGGACTATGGCCTATTCCTTCTCATTATGAGAGGAGACCCGTGCCCAGCAGTGGGACGATAATGGGTTGATGATACATACCAACATACCACGACCAACACGTGTCTCGCTCCAAAACGGTGCATCTTCATTTTAAGTTAACTCAACGACGGTTAATCGTCAAGTGACAATAGTAAATAATAGTGTACCAATATCGGGAATGCCTCGTGTTCCGCGTGGTTGCCGCGTCCGCGCCTAGTTGTATCTTACCTTAGTTCGGTTTAGTGTTAGTGGCTAATTTTTACGTGCATTTTTTTTTTACATTGTTGGCCCGCGGGCCGCGTGGGCGTTCCAACTTTACTTTATATATATCATTTTTAGTGATTTTCAATAGCGCCATATTTTTTTTACAAAGATTAGTTCCGGAATATCTATTTCAAAATACAAGAATAGTGTTGTTGCAAAATTGGAAGTTTCGGTTTTATTTATGCCATCTTTTGAATAAGTTTTTCTTTTGTAATGCTAAAATATATGTTTAATATCAATATTCTTCACAATTGTAACGCAATGCGTCAGCTGTTCCATCATATTGTGTTTTCAAATTAATTATGTTGCACATAATATTCATGCCTAACGGTCACGTGGTTCACACGTGCTCTCCGCTACTTTCACGAATTTAGCAAGAATCCAAGATATTTTGATATATACTCGAAAGACCCGTTATAATAATCCCGTATGGATAGATAGATTATAAATATAGAGTTGGATCGTGTCGCGTGGGCCGGCTTTATATACTAACGTCAGTATTTATCGTTCTTCCCTACGGCTTGCCGTTTGGAGCTGGCGGGCGCGCCGCTGACTCACATCTTAAGCACGCTCCACATTCTCGCGAGAATGACACGAAAACGCGAAAAAAACCCGATTCGTATCGGCTCCACATTTTCGTTTCCCGTGCTTTACTCGCGTTCTCGCGAGAATGTGGAGCGGGACTTGTACACATAAACTTACTTTAATTGTTATTTCATTTTCTATCCACAGAAACTTACTAATAGACTGGCTAAGACGTTAAAATTTGACGTATCTAGACAAACATGTCTAGATACGTCAAATTTTAACACTGAAATATTTGAAAAGTTGTTGAATAGACAATGATTATTATTTCAACTGGAGAAACTTGGTGAGATATGGTCTAGCCTACATTAATATACGCTCAGAAGTTCATGTCTTATGTATTTTACAAATATAACTTACAGTTACAGAAATATGATTTTATGGAAAAGTCATTTTTAATTTCAATATTTGTTACACTATATAACTATATAAAACAATTAACTTGTAATAATAAGGTGAGGTCATGTTGAACAATTTTGATAATATGTCATAATTTTATCATGTATTTCACGCTTTATTTCACGTTTGTTTTCTCCAACGGGAATTACATAATTTGTCTTATAAAGTCGTGTATGCGGTCGTGCCTATCGCTCGAAACTAGTTGCTGCTGTATAGTCCGCGCCAAATTGCTAGTCCGCTCTGAAGTTGTTGCGAGCAGGTGTAATCATACAATTTGCTATTGCGACGCTATTCATATCTATATTCAGAGCGGACTATCAGTTTACGCGGACTATACTATTACAAATTTTATTTTTATTTTTGATTGTATATTTAAACCGCTATTGGTGGTTGGGATTAATTTCTTTTTTATTATTATTATGTTAAAATCATCCCTACAGCTACAGGCAGCGAAACACATTCATAGATCTCGTCTTAAACATTTATTTAAATTGTCTATGACTTGGATCAATAAAGATTGTAACCCAAAAACATTTTTGTCTCCCTTACATTATACAAAAAGAGCCAACCAGTGGTGAAACGAAGTGGCACTATTTTGGAATACAATCTTTATTGAATCAAGTTGATGATGATGACTTTTTTCATTTTAAATTTCTTGTCAATCACGTGCATATAAATAAAAGATATTTTGCTAATTGCAATATTGCAATGAATTCGAATTACAACGATAGCGTGCAATTTTGATAATTTTAAATTAAATTAGGTACATAGTCCATAGTATGGCTACTAAAGAAATTGGTTCAGCTATTTCTATAGGAGTAAAAAAGACAACACTATTTTATTCCTTTCTTCTTTTGATATCGTGGTAGATTTGTATTTTAGTTCTACGTGTTTATTTGTGTTGGTGTCTTGTACGTACACGTGGCAGTAGTGTGCGCGGTTACGTACAGACACGCTCCAACACATACAAAACCGATGTGTTCATGGATTGTAACATCTCTATTCGAATTCGTGCAATTTTCAATTAAAACATATACAAGCTATTAAAATGATATTATTCTTAATCATATTGTTTTAAAATAAATAATTCGCCCGAATCAATTTTGTTTATATGTTTCGATCGTGTACTTTTACAAATTGTTTTACATGTTGATACAAAACTATGTTAGGTAACTTTTTTTTTATGTTTTCATTAATGTTTCTGTAACTTGAATCCATTTTTTAAACTATTGCTTTATTTTCTAGTTTCGTGTCATTAGCGTTGCAATGAATTGTAATGGTTGAGTGTATTCTGTTTTATATTCGCTTCATTAAGATTTTTATTATTTTGTTTTCTCTTTTGTTTATTCTGCAATGTAGTTTGTGTCACAGCGCCGCACTGACCAGCGTTTCAAACTATCCTTCCGTGGTGACAGCCGTGCGAAAACTATACATTTCTATAAGCAACTCTTGGCGCCCACTGAGGGACTTTGGCGCCCACCGAGGGACTAATTCTTTTACAATTTTTCATTTGTTTGCACAAATATTTTTTTTTACGATCCATAGTTGTTGATAGAAGTGTAAGTGCACAGTGCCCGCTGTCGCCCGGTGCCGCAAGCCACTCAGTACCAAAGCGTTGTATGTAACATAAACATTATTATTGTATGTATGGTCGCCCGCTGGGCGCGAGTCCGCCTCATGTGCTCAGTCGTTTTTATTTTATTAAATGCACTGCTATTTTATTTTTGGTTTGTTTTATTTTTTATTTTGCTTTCTAGCTAGTAGTACCTGATAGTAGTTTTAAATGATTAATATCATTATTACTTTTGATTTCGTAGTGTCACAGAATTTAATGAATTTTAAAGTTATATTACCTATGCACTATATAAAAACACTAAAAACCAAAAACTCTTGCCTCAAAATTCATACATCTTCAAAAAATGAGATAACTGGCAGCGTTTTGGAACATTATGATCCCTTCCGCCACATTTATCACTAAAATTGTTCTATGATGCAGTAACGGGTGAAAGATATAAATGTGTGTTGAATGTGTGAGTACTGAACCTATATTAAACTTGAAATATTGCTCAACATATGGCATTGAAAATTACACAGATTTTCTGTTAGGTATAAAAATTATTTTATATCACGGCGTGCGTAAATGGACGTTTTACGCACGCTTCGCGTGCGCAAAACCCCCATTTCCGACCCCGTAATATAAAATTTTATACAACACGCGGACGAAAAATGTTTTTCTGACTCGTGTGATTGCAGTCCTCGCCTGCGGCTCGGCCTGCAAACTCACACTTGTCAGAAAAAAATTTTTCGTCCTCGTATTGTAATGTACTATTGATTGTTCATATTTCATTACTTACTTAAATTATTATTTCTTATACGGTTGGTTCGATTATGCATACTTAAATTATATGCTCACGTAAGCGCCTCGACTTAAAAAATCGTCACTATGATTGGCAATGCAAGCACTAAACTAAACAGAAAATAACACAGCCACAATTTGCTTGCATAGGCATTAAAGATAACGTTATGTTCATAATCCTCAGCTTTACATACGTCTATGTAAGTTATACATCAATGAATTAATTAAACTTATTGATTTATTTTCAAGAACAGTGCCAAATTTAATTTGTTGTTTGAACGGGTGTTGTCGACAGCCAAGGTCGTCCTGATGACGTCACGATCGATCGGTCGCCGCGAGATGTCGCTAGTAGTCGCAATTTAGATTTTTTACGAGTTCTAGACTAGAGTACACGTGCCATCGCTACATATCACTACTCTTCCCGTTGTCTAATACAAATTTATATACGTGTTGTAATTAATTCTAATTTGTGATAGATTTTAAACGTCCGCATCGGAGTACATGAATTCGAATAATTCGGCGTAAAAACGCATGCAATACTTAAACCTGATAGTTTATTGATTTTCCCGGACCTCTCCGAAATGAAATGTTGCAAAGGATTAATAATAATAATAATAAGAATAAAGAGATATATTTACGTTATAGGAAAGACTTGCTAACAGATAAATTAAATGCAATATTAACTTAAGAAGGCTAAAAATGTATACGATATGAAAAAATTGTGGCCGCGCGCGTTCTGTTCATGAAGACTCGCCACAAATTTTTCTATCATCTACTTTATATTAGTGGTTATATATTAGGAGGTTTACTCTGTATGCACGGGATCCGTAATTTTGTCCGAAACTTCGGGTGCTTTTTTCGGACATTAGTTTCGGTCGAATATGACAAAAACAATTTGTCAACGGATGTACAGAGTAGATGGCCTATTCCTAAAAATATGTAATTTTTTAGGCATATTGCCAGCGTTGGTTTAGAGTTCTCGTTTATATTCAACTATACTCCCTCAGTGCCTATACGGTGTTTTGTAATTCCCACTTTGACTTATGTAGACGCTTAGGAGTTACGTTGTAGATGTGAGTTATGGATGTTGTGGTAATGTGGCGTGAACTGTCAATTCTTAAAGTTTGAAATAACGCCTAGAGTTATTTACCTCGAGTGTGCAATTTGTCGCTTTAGGGCCGTCACAAACGGTGAAATTAAAGTAACTTAAGCTATCACACACGTTTAAGATAATGCAATGTATAAAGCCAGAGCGTTATTCAGAATACTTGTGGCGCCATCTTGTGACTAGTTGGGGAAAGTTGCCGCAATAGTATTTTATCGTGTGTGACAACTTAAATTACGTCGACTTTTGCGTTCGGTTGAAGCTTGTAAAGTGTACATTAAAATGTGTAATGTATAGATGCTGTATATTTCCTTTTATACCCTGTTAGATTGCAGTCCGTACGTCGATCAAGTATTTACAACCGGGCTCTGCGTATAGACCTCACGTATTTTTATATGGACGCGCTTGCGAGATGTCGAAGAGTGTGGTCACCGCTTCCAGTCCACAGTAGCTTAGCCGTGTACATACGCGTATTGTACTTACTATTGTAATGTATACATAGTGATATAAAAGGTATTTTTGCATGACTTTAATATTGTAAATGTCCGATTGTGTGTAGCGTTGTGGCTTGCTTACAGTGTTTGTATTGTGTATCGAATTAATATCGAAAACACATTGACTTAGGAACAAATAAATGATGGGCCTGCTACCAAAATCATAAGAAAAGAATAAATATGAAGCTATAAAAGTAACCAATACATAAAGTTAATTTTTAGTAAACATTGTAATAGATGAAGATATAATTTTTGCCTAATCAGAAATGAGATTGCCTATGCTTAGTTCGTTACTCGGCCAAATTACTACCGCGCTATTGTAGCACTTATCACGTTTTCTAGCTCTTTTAATTCTTACGGTTTTGAGTAATCCGTCGTTCATTAGTTTGTAGGTCAACGCCTGATGTTATTCGGAGTATAAAATGATGAGCTTTACTCATTTGAAGGTCAAAACCCGTCGCTCGCTCAAGCGACAAGCACTGTAAGCGAGGCGCAGTAAATGTTTGCGAATACGACGCGTCGCCGTCACTTCTCTATGCAATAATTTTTCTAAACGAGAGTTATTTAATATTGTATATGTAATGTTGCGTAGCTGGTAGTGTCGCGTCCCGAGAGGTGCCAGTAGGCGTAATGTCCCGTAGGAGCGGAGGTTGGACTCAAAAGTCAAACGCTTTATTTTCCGAATCGCTATGGCAAATTAACGTTTCTTATTCTTAAAAATTAAATAGAACTTAAAATTCTTCAAATCGAACAGGTTTTGGTAGTCGAATTTCAGGATTTACACGTTTTTGGATGCATTTTTCGACCGTAGCAGTCATTGATAGTATTCATCTTTGATAATAAGCACCGATTTTAAAAACTTTAGAATATGCATTAATTAAAATTTAAATGTACCTACTTGTAATGTCGTGCTTAATGTTGAGTCCTCTCCAAAAAGAATGTGTTAGGGATGTACTGAGAGTGTTTTCCTTGATTCGAATAAATAAAAACGAATTTTAGACAAAACATATGAGCAACTGAGTATTACAAGCAATAAATTAAATATCTATTGCCTATATTTACAATTTAAAAATTTAATACAAATATTGGTTAATGCATTTTTGCATTTTTAAAGCAATGATTAAATAGAAATGCAGCCTATAAAATGACTATTTAACTTAATTCGACACAGTTGATAGATGCTCTAAAGCTGCATAACACGGACAAAATACAAACGGTACGACTTTCGAATGATTGTAAATCTGTCTCAGACATTATGAAATCCTTTAATTGGTGTTGGTAATACATATGGCAACCATGTTGTTTCGATTGTATTTAGGCGAAGGAGACTGATTCATTTGATACTAGACAAATAGTGTTCCAGGTTTAGATATTCAAGTTATATCATCATAGTCCATTTGCCTAGTCAACTAATTCATTAATTTCGGTTCAATAAAAACCTCGCAGTACATCAGTCGATGAATGATGAGATATTAGTAAATCAAGCTACCTCGCGTCAGCGTCAAACACCAAGATGAACTTATATTTAGTAGTTTCATAAGTTTTACAGAGCTTCGAATTACGTCTCGTTAAATTAATTTGAACGCACTTTGTCGTGTTTTAGGGATCGATAAAGTTATCTTTAAGTTTCTTGTAGCTTGTAGGAAACGTTCTTATGAAAATCATACTTCTAACAAACGGTGACACGTGTGTTCTAACGCTTCTATCCTACAGAGGTCACCTTTATCAATTGGTTAAAGTTAACCAAATTAAAATCTTAATATCTGCCAAATTGAACAACGATCGATCGACAAAATTCTAACTCGTATGGACCATGTTGACTAAGGTGACATCTGTCGGAGATAGATGCATTTAGTACAAAATAGTGGTCATTGTGCGTTAAGCGTATGTTTACTTACCGTATTATCTTCATACTTAACGATAACTTTCTCGGCCCGCTGTTGGGTGTTGGATTGTAGTTTATATTTTAAGTGACTAGTTGTCAGATTGTTGTGTGTAATATTTCAGTTGTAATCTGCTTCCGATCGGATGCGCCGGATTACTGGACGTGAAATATATCGAGAAGACTCCAACGGAGAAGTTGCGAAATATGATACTAATAACACTTGTGTTTTTACAACCCTTGAGCTCTACAGTGTTTTATTATCTTCTAGATGACAGAGTCCAGTGGTTCTTACAGGCTAGGCGACCGTCAGGCGAGGGGTCTAAATTTTATCACGTGGCATGCGTAGTGCTATTATCAATTGCAACATGTGACGTCATAATAAAACACGATAGACATGATTATTTAATAAAGTTGGGGAGGGAATGTCCAAATACCGAAATACCTGACAAAAATACTGTGATGTTAATATGATACTTGCGTCAAACCAAAATACGCACATTCGGTTGTTCAATTTTAAATTTTACTTATATTCTAAAAGAGATTTGAACAACGTACATATAGCAATAATTATTCAAGTATTATCGATATTGTAGATATGATGTAGATAAAATTCGGGACCATTATGAACGCAAATTATAAAGTAAAAAATATTATTACATTACTTCCATAATTCGGCTCATCTGATCGGAATAAGAACCAGTTGTAGGAGCACTTCCATGAAGCGTAGGACCAAGCGTTTTGTACTTTACAAATGTATAGCAACCTTCTATTGGCCTTCAAATGTTTATGTACTTTTGATGTTTATACATTTATTGTATCTCATCTACTGGACGTAGACTGGCAACTTTATCGAAACTAAATATTTCTTAAATAGTCGAAACTATGTCGTTATTATTAGATAATAAACTATACAAAGCAGACATTGGATTTGAAACCTCACTTCGGGCATTTATTACACATCTTAAATAATAAAAAAGCTTTTATGATGAACCATTCTTCTGTGAAGTGTAAATTTGTCTCCATCTTAATAATAGTGTAACCATCTCGATGTAAGTAAAAGTATTACGAATTTACGTTACTTAAACTAAACTGAACGAGACAAGAAACCTCGCTTGTATGTGATATCAACAGATGAAATGAATATGAAAATGCTTATTCTATCCTGCACTTAGCACTATTTCGAGCTACGTTTGATGTTTACTCTAACTTTGATTAAACTAAAGCAAGGTACACTTCATTTCGTACTAAATAACAATGTAAACAAATTTTAATTTGTATATTTAGCTTTCCCATAATATAATTGTTGGTACATTGAATATGTTATGGGTATGACCAGTGTGCCATGGAAATTAAACTGAGTTACTTACGATTGTTTGAACTTTTATAACTCACATTATTTTTTATTAATGATAGTATGCTTCATTTAAATGGTCCTATTCGATGATATTGGCAAAATATTGTTTTATTTAATCAATCTAACGTCCCTTATGTACTAACGTACTTATGTATTGCTCCAGTACATACAATTTGCTCAACAAATATACCCAAAATATTTTCACATTTAATAAATTGTTTCCTTAAATTTCTGTTTTAATGAAATCCACAAAGCTGGCTACACTGAATTTGCAATATTTTACAATACTCGGAATAAGAGTGTCCTTGTTTTAGGCTTCCCAGTCGGACGATATGGTTTTAATATTTAGCAATAATGCTTTTACGACGTAATATTGAGTGCGTCGCCGGCGCGAGGTTGTGCGACCCTCATGTGTGCAACACTACTGCAAATAAAGTAATTTTGAATAGCAACGATGCATTTTTATTTTTTCCATCTTATTCTAATATATATTTCATTCTTAAGGCGACATAAATTCGTGGTTCAACACCGGAGACACCATCCCCATAACTATTTAACTGGTTAAACATTTTTTTTTTAATTTTTATTATATAGTGGGATTTTGGGGTTCGCTGGGCGAACACATGATCCCGTACAAACAGACTATTATTCATCCCATAACATTGTGTAATAGGAATAACTTTTAAAAGATTTTAAATAATCAACTTAATTTTTAACTTTTTAACACTGGTTTCATAGTGCGACAAATATGCTAATGTCAAAAATATACTAGTCTTCATAAGGTGAATGATGGCATCCATCTTTTTAATTACTCTTGCAAGGCAAATGTCATTAATATTTGATTCAAGACCAATTCCAGTTTTATCGTCATCAACGTTAATATTTATTTTAATAAACTCATATACAGAAATACATATATATAGAAATAAATAAATAAAATAAGTAAATAACCTTAATACAAATTTCATGTGTTTTGTGCAATCTTGATTGTTTAAGTAGTATTAAAACTTTTGGAATATTAGATTGGACTTTAGGTAAGGTGGTAAAGGCGACATACTTATCCGAGTCATTCCAGCTTATCCTCAGAGGTAACGGCACATTTGTGTGCGACCTCGGGTATGAAATTAATTTAATCTGGGGTTGATTACATATATATGTCCATGGATGATGGACGGCAGTAGCCACTTACGTGCATAGTTGTGCCTGTTACTACTATTATAAAAAATATTAAAAAGACTTATATGTTTTTACCTTTATAATATGTTCCGTTTCAGTACGTATTTACCTTTACTTTGATTTTGAAAATTAAGTTGCTAGCGTACCTACTAGGTTTTACCAAAAATATGGAAATCAGAATGATCATTTTATGAGCAAAAATGATCATTATACACACTTATAGTCCAAGATCCCAGGGCCACCAGACGTCACGTATTTTCTGACAAAGGAAATGTGGACGATTGAGTAGTGTTAGTATGTACTAAGAACGCATGCCTACCTGCTAGCTTGCTCAGACGGCCAATTTTCAGGTATCAGGTAATCAAGGTACATAAAAACATTACTTACCTCACGTAAATTCTCCAAGCTGATTTTTACGTATATTTTAGGCAATATCCTTAAAAATAAGTCGCCAATACTCCCAGACACTTTCCGTCGGCCGTATTGCTTTGCAGACGCTTTAAAGCTCCCAAAATAATTACTTAACTTCACGTAAATTCTGATGCTCCATTTTTATATATGTCTACCAGACAACTATTTTAAAATCTTTTACAAGAAGACAGACCGATCCAAGGGGCCAATCATCCCCTAAGCTCAATTTTAATGCCTCTGTGGGTAGGAGCGCGAGGGCATTATCCACGCGCATGAGACTGAGTGAGACATGTATTAGGATATATTGACCTCTCTCTCTCTCTCACTCCGTTACAATTTACTCATATAACTTAATTATTAATATTAAAAAAAATCAGCAAAATATAAAAAATCAGGTAAACAATTAATAATTAACTTGTAAAAAAATGCTCATTTGACTACAATAATTCTAGAATTTTATCCTACAAGCTGTTTTGATAAATTCGAAAAAACTTCAATTTTTTTTTTAAGCAATATCAAATACTCGATAGTGTTAACGAATTCATTGAATAACAGCATTTTTTTTTAATTATTTATTTATTGGGAATTAATCATAAGTAAAATACAAAGTAGAAAAATATTAATCTCTCAAAATTTCTGAGTAGTGCCTCTAATCTTCATTATCATCGTCATTGAAATTAGACAATTCATCATCCAGCCAATCTTGATATTGAATATCTAAATCGTCATTGTCGCTATCAACATTGTCCTCATTTCCTTCCACTGTAAAAAAAAATTCAAACAATGAAGATCTGAAAAAACTAAACTGACACAAAAAATATGAGAAACGAAAATAAATTACCTGATTGTTCTTCTAGCGACTCACTGACAAAACCCGGTAATTCATCTCCGTCGAACCAATGAAAATCATATGTTCCATCTTTTAATGTCCAGCCATTATTTTCGGGTTTGAAAATGTTTATCATCTTCATAGTTGCATTGTTCCAAAGACTAGCAATATAGTTAGCTCGTCGGAACTGTTGCCAAAGCTCATTTTTGCAAGGTGGTAAGCTGCTAGCATCGAAGTTTTTCAAATTTTTCCGATTGAATTCTTCATTAATGTCAGAAACCATATAATTGTTAATAAACAGTTAATAACATATATAGTTATAGTTGTTAATTAACAGTTGTTGTATTCAACATAATACAAAAAATTATCTGTGATGTATACAACGTTCCTGGAATAATTGATGTAGATGCTGCTGTTTATTAACAATTATATGGTTTCTGACATTAATGAAGAATTCAATCGGAAAAATTTGAAAAACTTCGATGCTAGCAGCTTACCACCTTGCAAAAGTGAGCTTTGGCAACAGTTCCGACGAGCTAACTATATTGCTAGTCTTTGGAACAATGCAACTATGAAGATGATAAACATTTTCAAACCCGAAAATAATGGCTGGACATTAAAAGATGGAACATATGATTTTCATTGGTTCGAAGGAGATGAATTACCGGGTTTTGTCAGTGAGTCGCTAGAAGAACAATCAGGTAATTTATTTTCGTTTCTCATATTTTTTGTGTCAGTTTAGTTTTTTCAGATCTTCATTGTTTGAATTTTTTTTTACAGTGGAAGGAAATGAGGACAATGTTGATAGCGACAATGACGATTTAGATATTCAATATCAAGATTGGCTGGATGATGAATTGTCTAATTTCAATGACGATGATAATGAAGATTAGAGGCACTACTCAGAAATTTTGAGAGATTAATATTTTTCTACTTTGTATTTTACTTATGATTAATTCCCAATAAATAAATAATTAAAAAAAATTGCTGTTATTCAATGAATTCGTTAACACTATCGAGTATTTATATTGCTTAAAAAAAAAATTGAAGTTTTTTCGAATTTATCAAAACAGCTTGTAGGATAAAATTCTAGAATTATTGTAGTCAAATGGGCATTTTTTTACAAGTTAATTTTTAATTGTTTACCTGATTTTTTATATTTTGCTGATTTTTTTTAATATTAATAATTAAGTTATATGAGTAAATTGTAACGGAGTGAGAGAGAGAGAGAGGTCAATATATCCTAATACATGTCTCACTCAGTCTCATGCGCGTGGATAATGCCCTCGCGCTCCTACCCACAGAGGCATTAAAATTGAGCTTAGGGGATGATTGGCCCCTTGGATCGGTCTGTCTTCTTGTAAAAGATTTTAAAATAGTTGTCTGGTAGACATATATAAAAATGGAGCATCAGAATTTACGTGAAGTTAAGTAATTATTTTGGGAGCTTTAAAGCGTCTGCAAAGCAATACGGCCGACGGAAAGTGTCTGGGAGTATTGGCGACTTATTTTTAAGGATATTGCCTAAAATATACGTAAAAATCAGCTTGGAGAATTTACGTGAGGTAAGTAATGTTTTTATGTACCTTGATTACCTGATACCTGAAAATTGGCCGTCTGAGCAAGCTAGCAGGTAGGCATGCGTTCTTAGTACATACTAACACTACTCAATCGTCCACATTTCCTTCGTCAGAAAATACGTGACGTCTGGTGGCCCTGGGATCTTGCTCTATTAGCTGTGTATAGTACAATAATATATTTTAATTAGGGGTGTGCGAATAATTCGAACTTACGAATTATTCGTTCCGAATCGAATATTAATATTCGATTCGAAACTCGAATCGAATAATTCGAAAATTCGAATTATTCGAAAGTTCCCGAATAATTCGAAAAATTTCGAATAATTCGAAAATTTTCGAATAATTCGAAAATTTTCGAATAATCCGAAATTTTTTGAATAATTCGATTTTTTCAGGGTTTCTTATTTTCAATTTTCGAATAAAAATTTAACAGTCAATAATCAATATACTTTATAATTTTTTCACAAAATGGCGACTGCTTGAATAAAAAAAATTTTTAAAAGTAGTAAAAATTGAAATTTGGGGATGATCCTATTCTTGTAATGTTAATAAATAACTTATAAAAAAATGGATGGTAAAAATATTGATTGCCTTTTTTTACGGCACTTCAAATAATTACCTGAAATTCATGCTTCTAGACTAGAATACCCCCTTAATTCGCGAATTATTCGAAAACTTTCGAATTATTCGAAATTTTTACGAATTATTCGAAATTTTTCGAATTATTCGAAATTTTTCGAATTATTCGAAGAATTTCGAATAATTCGAAAATTCGAATTATTCGATTCGAATTTCGAATCGAATATTGATATTCGATTCGATTCGATTCGAACGATATTCGCACACCCCATATATTTAAATATATATTTTCTTCGCCTTAATATTCTGTAGATCGACTATATTTTTTTAAATCGATAAAGATATAAAATAATTAAAATATTGTGTTAATAATTTAATATCTTATTTATTTAAATATATTTGTAAACGATAGTTGGTAAATATAATAGGAACTTGCAACACCATATTTAGTAAATCCATAGACAATAAAACTTTGAGAATCGTTACAATGTATGAAATCGATTCGACTACAATTTGATAATTTTTTCCATAGAGAATCGATTTTTCACAAATATTTTTTGATACGATTGAAAAGTCCTAATACCAAAGTAAGAAGTTTTAACACTTATTCAGTTGAGCTATTTTTTTGTATGTATTGAAAAAAAAAATTACAGCTGAATTCTGTTATTCGAGATTCATTAATTTATTGCTTAATATCGAATAAAATATTCGATTCTTCTTTTAATCGATTTTGGACCGCTGTATGCATCTCGCAAATTCTGGCACATGTCTAAATGACTAAATCAAAATCTCATTTCCGGCAATTCCGGCTCCGGTGGCGTTCGGCATGGTCGTAGTTGTGTTTCATAAGTTTGTTAACATGGTGTAGTATTTTTCTGCTCAAAGTACCTCTCCGATTCTGCTACGACCATCCAAAACAACGGTAAGTCCAATCATTTATTCTTTTTTGCGTTCTAATGTACCTTACCTTTATGTACGTACCTTTATGATCTTGAAGGTCGAGATTTTACTATTTAAATTATACAAATAGGGAAGTTAAACTGCTTTAATAATATTTGTAACTGTCAGTAAGGTAACCAATTTATAGATTTGTGAAAAATTCGAGAGTTTTCGATGCCGGCGAGTCCGCCATATTTATTTTTTGTTTTGTGTTTGAATGGTACTACATCTTGCCAAGGTTTTAAAAGCCTCGTGTGCACTAAATTGTACAATTTTGTCCTTAGAAATACCTTGAGTAGGCCTCCGATAGTATTTGTTTACAGATTTTATTGTTTGAGTTACAAACCTGTATTGTGCGTCTCGTGGTATTTTTGTTTCCATATGGTTCCCATGTGGTATTTTTCACAATTACTCGTGTTAAAAAAGTTATCTTTGATTTTACTTAATCCAAAAATAACGTATAATTGTGCCGGTGAATTACCTGTATTTAATAATTGCTGCTTATAATTATTTCATATTTCTATATTAAGTCACGTATTAAGAATTTCTATTCTCAATAAGTGAATTTGAACATAGATGCGAACTTAAGAGAACTTTGTTGGGCCGTTTCCTATAAGCTTACCCAAATCACACTCTTCAGACCAAAATATTATCACTTAACAAAAAATAGGTGCAACATTGCCTCTGTAGTCAAACCATGTAGAATTCTACCTTTTTATTATGTAGAAATACAGTCCTAATGTTGAGCAGGTCGAAAATTAAGTTGTTTCGATTACTTTAATTAATATGTCTTAATTTTCATAGGAAGCTGTACGTCTGAGCCATCACACAATGAGATATATTACACGGCAGAGTGCTGCGGCCAGCATCTACGTACATCCGGATGATACCTGATTACAATGTTTGCTTCTGCTTAGTAGCGAACAATGTGAATATGACCAGGTATGTGCCGTCTCAATATAAGCTCTAAACTTTGAATCTGCACCTGAATACAGGTAACATCTGGAAGCATGTACTCTGCTGCCCTCCAACTGGGTATGTATAGTATTTAGTTTTTACCAGATCGGCTAGAAATTACATTTTGGTACCAATATCATGTCTATTTCTATTTATATAGCAGTTAATTTTAGATCAAATGAGACTAATTTGTTTGCAATTAGTCCTTTATTGTACAAAATAAATGTAGTTGGTTATATACTACCCGTGTGTGAACTTTAGACATGTGTGAAATACAACACCTCCCCATAGTTCACTTTACAATTCAATCTAAAAGAAGAAAACTATTTCTGGAACCAATTTAATACTTATAATTCCCGGTCAAATTACAACTCAAATGTCAAGACCATTCTTTTCTATGTTAACTTATACAATTGTACCAGCCAGTGACTATAAATTAGAACTTATGACCATGAAAATAACACAAAATAATTAATTAAAATAATACTATAATATAATAGTAAATATATTTAATAGATTTCTAACAAATCTGTGTACTACAGAATCAACCTTTTAATATAGAGGTATAGTTTTGTTAACAAACTCTTAATCTATTCATCATCAGCTGGCAATAGGGTTTTCTTTAAAGAATTCAAAAGTTCTGTTGTGTTGTCATGACACCCACGTCTCAAGTTCTATCACGAGTTGTAATTATATTTCTTGTCTAAAGATTACCCCATAAACTGTCTCCTTGCTTCGTTTGATGCTTTATGCATGCTCCATAGTATGTGCCTAAGTAGACATACTTATGACGCTTTTTCACTTAAATTACATTTAGCTAGGATTTTTTCTAACTGGTTACAATTTACCTAACTGACTACTAGTATCGTTTATGTAGTTTTAAAGTTATCTATGAAATTGGAATTGGATATATCAATATTGCAGTATGATTCTTTATATTTTATAGTTTCAAAAAAGTATTCATCACTGAATGAGGTTGGATAAAATCCTTGCAATATGTTATAGCCATATTGTTGAAATGAAATAAATGTTTAGGCTTTGACTAAGGAATGTTGTTCTTAACAGAAATAATCTGCGCTTAACTTATGTGTAATTCTTGTGTTGAATATTTAAAATGATTACATGTATTCTTAAAAATAATAAAAGATGAAATTATATTCTTTCATATTGTAAGCTTTTCATCTTAGTTCATTGCAATTAACATTATTTAAAACTCCGATTACTATTTTGGTTTAGCTATTTAAGCATTGGTTATTGGTATCTTGGTCTGTGAGGCCTCTACTCGGCAAGCTTAATTTTGTAGAATTGTCCAAAATAGATTAATATTTTGACATTAAAAACTAAAGCCAGTGTGTATTCCCATTGTAGTCTTTAATTCTTCAGTATCCATGAAGTTTTTGTTTTCCATATTGAAAAATTTGCATATTAGTCAGAACAATATCCAATTTCATAGGTGAGTAAAACTATATAAGCGATACTAGGACTGATTATCTCATTGAAACACATTCTACTTATATGTACAAGTAAATAAGCGTGTGTGTACTCATGTACGCACGCAAGAAGGTATACTTCTTTGGTGTATTAAGTAATACTAAATGTATGTGAATCATTGCATAGCCACATAAGAAGCAAAACTATTATGAAATCAATAAATATTACTAATAATTAGAAAGAAAGAAGAAAGAAAGAAATATTTATTTGTAAAAAATACTACAACATTATGTGATATAAATAATAATAAACATAACTTTAAAATCAGAACATTGCTGCAGTAATATTTAACAAAAGGGTCCACACTCAGCCTCACCGCGGCGAACCACGAACACTGATTTTCAGTGTGTGTTCAATTAGTCCAGGGGTTCCCAATCTTTTGTAACCCGCGGCGCAGTTACAAGTTTAATATTTTTTCACGGCGCCCTGTCCTAGCTAACTACTTGAAGAAGACAGTCGAAAGAAATAGGTAACTACAATAATAGTAGTTACCTTAGGTTGATCGAAACGAATTTAAAACACCACAATATGAAATTGTACAATACGTTATTATAAAATAATTTAAACGGAAAACAAGAAGAAAGACTTGAGGATAACAAAAATAAAATACGATATTTATTCAGTCAAATCAATGTGAAGGGTGAGCTAAGTGATCTCCGCGCAGTTTTTCAAAGCGGGGAATATCACTTGACACTGCTATTCTCATTTCTTGCTCCACATTGATCCTTAGCGATATTTGTTCTTTATCACAGCTACAGCTAAAAATGCAGCTTCACATAGATATGATGTTGCAAACGGAATGAAATTTTTTAATGCTTTGAATGTTAAATTTGGATATTCATTTTAAATCGATAACCAAAACGCCAATATTTGTGGTGTCCAATGATTAGAGGATCGACTCACGGCGCCCCTCTTTACTTTCTACGGCGCACCAGGGCGCCGCGGCGCACACTTTGGGAACCCCTGAGTTAGTCAATATCATCGTATTATATACACATATAAAATAAAATTACTTTGTATTTTGCAAAACTTGCAACATTTACTCGCCGACTTAAGGTGTCGATTTTAAATGTCAGTGTTGTAAAGTGTTGCAAAGCACTCATCATTTTTCCCAAATACACCAAAAGAAGTATAACTTCCAAGGGCCTATTTTACTTGTATATCTTGTAGAAATAAAGCAGTATGATTCATTTATTGTTTATTAGAAAAATGTATCAGAAAGTATACCACATTTCTAGCTAGTGCTTTCTTTTTTAGATGTGGGCCTATCATTCTTCATGTCAAGAAAATATAATTCACAAAGTAACTCTACTACCATTAACTATTCACATTTAAATATATGTATATAAAAAATATACTGAAGGCTGCACGTCTGCTCATTTCCACTGCACAAATCGCCATACAGCTTTGCAATTTTCAAAATTTTTGTGAAATTAAGCCTCATTCATATAACGTGGCAGCGTTATCTGTGAACCTGCGTTTAGAAAAATACTATTTTATATCTAAGTGTTGCGGTTGTGCGCACAAAAATTGGTGTTTATTATTTTCAGTATAGTAAATTCTTGTGAAAGTAAAATTTGAATATATTAGAAGTAATTTTATGTCATCATCATCTTTATCATCAACCCATTACTGTCCCACTGCTGGGCACAGGTCTCCTTTCATAATGAGAAGGATGAGGCCATAGTCCACAGCGCTGGCCGATTGCGTATTGGCAGACTTCACATACCTTGAAAACTTTTTTTTAAGATTCCTCAGGTATGCAGGATTTCTTAATGTTTTTCTTCACCGTTTAAGCAAGTGATAATTAATATCTAATACTCACGTAACTTTGAAAGTTCAGTGGTGGGTGCCTGGGATTTGTACCTCGGACCTCTCGATTAAGAGGCCGAGCTTCTTAACCACTAGGCTATCACTGCTAATTTCATTATGAAAGTCACTTTATTTCCAAATCTTTAGTCAAGTCATTTGTAAACGTCACCCGAATTTTGATTTCACCCAACCTTGTCACAGCCAGCCTTGTCATCTTGTTAGTTACCAAATGAGCTACTTGTCAAATTAAGCAATATAACCATACAATGTGACCCGTTTGTACAATTTTTATAACCCCCTCCCACCTGGTGACCATTCGTTGTACTTGCTAAGACCCAAGTTTTCACAAAGTAATTCAGAAATATGGTTTAGATATTTTTTACCAACAGATAGTTTTAATGTACTAAAGTAGAAGAATTCTCAAAAGAGAAACAAATGTGAATAAAAATTCTTATTTGTTTCTCATTAACTATGTTTATAAAAACCCCGTCCTTGTGACCGAGTGTGGTATTTTTAAAGACCCTTGACAAGGATGCAAAAGTTCTACACAGACTCAACGTTTCCGCGGCAGGGTACCCCTCAGTCTCCACACATTCAACAATAAAAGATACTACATGCTCCTCCTGTGAAGATGAGGACCTCATTAGAGCACGACTGCTACGAGGTATCCTCGTGTGATTCATCCCCCCCAGTGCCCCACTTTAGTTTAACTGACAGGCTGACTTCTATAAGGGTGCCTCACAGGTGCACTACAGTTAGTTGCAATCCCTATGTAACAAGATGTGGATGGCCTGGACTCTGGCCGGGTCGACTATCCCTCTAGCGAGGACGGTCTAGCCAACCATGACCAAAATTAGTCCTCCCTTCCAGCCCATAATCGTTACCCAGGCTGAACTTTATGCTCTCCAACCTGATGAAGCTGGAAAGGCCACCAGCAAATGCACAATTCATAGAACATGTGACCTTACATATGTTGCAAATTTACTACCTACTAATGATAAAATTAAAATTATTATTCCATTATAGTATATAAAATATATTAAAAACAAATAATATACTGGAGAGTGAATAACACAATTTAAATTTAAGGATTGTGTTATAAAGATTTAAGAATTCTTGTAATTAGTTCAAATATTGTTTCAGAACTTATTTTGACATTTGACATTACTTACAAAGATTGACTGCTTCCCTCATCATCATCATCATCATCAACCCCTTACTGTTCCACTGCTGGGCACGGGTCTCCTCTCAGAATGAGAAGGATGAGGTCATAGTCTACCACGCTGGCCAAGTGCGTATTGGTAGACTTTACCGTACCTTTAAAATCTTTTTTTTAACTACTTCCCTCATTTTGAACACCTCTCACCTTAACATTCACAAGTTTGGAGTGAATACTTTCTATATTTTCAAGAGAAAAAGAACAATATCAAATCAATTATTTAACACCACTTTTTGAAGCCACAACCATGACACAGCTTTTGCTAGAAATATGCTATAAATATATCATTTGCATGCTCTTCTATATTTACGCTTAGTTATTCGTAAGCTGCTTTCGCTAAAAATAGTAACTTTTCTGAATTCAGAATCGTAGATCACGTTGAGATGAGGCGTCTTATTGTATGATGCTTGATTTTTCAAAGTTTTGAATTTTGTGAAAAGAAGTCATCAACATCAAATGAAGGGGCAGTGTTTTGTGAAATATACATTGGGAATCATATAGCCTTTCTTTTCTATTAACGCTTTGCAACCATAGCCATTTAAAATAAATTTAATATTGCATCATAAGAATTACAATTACTGCAAGTTCAAATACCATGTACTCCAGATAAATGCATTTAAATCAGGCCTATGGTATACAGATGTTGGTACTACTCTCTCAATCAGATGTTGGTACTACTTTCATCTAACGGTATTGTAATTAAATGAGTAATTTTTGCATTTATTACTTGCAGTTTTTTAAGTGATTTTGTATAAGTTAAACTATATTATAAAATTGTAATTCTAAAGATGTAATATTTTAAAGTACTTAGATGAGTCTTATTTGTTACAATTATTTTAGTATATTAGACTTGCACGTTAATTTCATTAATTTGTGCGTAGAGTTCTATGGGTGTGTGTGATACACATTGGGTAAAATTTTAGGTTCCCTAGACTAAAATTGTCACTACTCAGGATGTTAATCTAGCCATTAATTCATACGAGACTTTGTATAAACTCGCCAATTTCTTATCAGAGTGGATGACACACACTCATCCCCTTGCCCCTCACGAGCCGGAGGCCCCCAGGGCTCCTCTCTGCCGCCTCTTCTATACACGCTTTATACAAGTGATGTCCCGCGACATCAACGTGGAATTAGCCCTGTTTGCGGATAACACCGCCATCTACTATCCATCCAACCCTCAGTAGTCACCTCGAAAGTCTACCGCCCTAGGCGAATGGTTTAAGAAATTGAGAATTGAGGTTAATCCTAAAAAATGTCAAGCTGTGACCTTTGCCAAAATGGCTTACTATCTCTAGCAAAAAAGACTGCTCCCGTAGAACCAAATATACTTATACAGGTATCACTGTTCGGAATTCGCCAAATACCTAGATGTCCCATTTTCGGGCCGTACTTTCGTACTAGGGCGACTCTATCGCATGTTAGGCAAGAAAAGTAAAATAGCACTTGTCATGAAGTGACGCTTTACAATGCTTACGCCAGTGTAGTCTGCACATGTAAAACGCATTGACAGATATTAAAAACTTCAAAATCGAATCTTGACCACGGGCTATCCCTGGTACATGCGTAATGTAGACCTCCATAGAGACATTGAGCTTCCTACCATCGCTCAATACGTAGCAGACAAACATGCAGTTCACATGATGGTAAGTGGCTACTGCTTCCCAACGACATCTGCGTTCCAACGCCAGTTAAGATTCGGTTCCTAACTTCCTAGCTGAGGTCGGCCATCGGCCACAGATGCGCCTCTATCTCTCAGGACTACTAAGCTGGAACGCCTCGAAAAAGTATGTCTCCCTTACCACATCCTTCAAGCCAGAACAAAGCAGCGCTTAACACTGCTGTTATTTGGCAGAAATAGGTGGGGCGGGGCGGTGGTTCCGCCGGAGACGAAACACAAAGGGGTTCTACCACCTCCAAATGTTCACTCAGAAATAACTCCTCCATAGCATTGTTTTCTACTCTCGTAGGTAGTAGTAGTATGTAGTAGGCTAAAGGAAGTAAAGCGACACCACAACTAGTTATAATATAATATTGCTACCTGTGACTAACAATGTTATTTAGAAATTTGTGTGGGATGCCTATATGCTATATTGTAGTGTATAGTATGGCAAATATACTCATATGAGACATTATGCTTCTCATCAGTAACAACACACATCTGACATTAACTTCAGTTGGAACTCCTGGCTTAGTAAGAACATATTTTAAGACTGTGGTAACCCATTGCACCAGTTGAGGCACGTAGTACTGATTTCGTCCCATTAACTCTATGAACCCCCAAATAAATATTAGGAATCATCATTTCCCCTATTTACCTATATAGATTTTCATTATAAAATATACATCATAATAAAGGAACTAAACGCACAAATTTACGAAATTATATTTGTATTGAAAATAAATGGCTATGTACTCTACTAACACATCCTTTTCTATGTAAACATCTTTGTGCTATATGCTTGAGCCTCAAGACGTTAGAGGGAACATTACAAGACCAAGAATCCTTAGATAGGATACCAATTATCAAGAGGGAGTGTAATGTTTCCTCAGAATCATTAACTACTAACAAGTTTTTTACATATTATTATGATAACTGTGTTCATACCATTGCCTCTGTGCTCTCTTGTGTCTAAACAAAACGCGTCAATATCACGTCTAACAATTTGTGAAGCATCATCACCATTCACGCTTTCTTAACAAGATCAAGAAATTGTTACATCTTTTGAAGAGTGAAGGCGAACTTTAAATGCTGTCAACGTGTACCATCGAAAAGATCTCGGAAGATTTTACGAGCTGCGAGAAACTGGTATTGTGTGAAGCCAAAAGATGTTTTCTTCTGAGAAGAACTTCGGACGACCATCCACTGCTCTTTTCAGACCAAATGCAAAACGTCTATAAAACTGCTCTTTTCAGAGCAAACTGCAATGATACGTCAAAAAACTGCTCTTCTCAGAGCAAATGTCAACAAAACGTCAGCACAACCGCTCTTTTCAGAGCGAGCTTCAACAAAAAACGTCAACACAACTGCTCTTTTCAGAGCAACTTACAACAAAACGTCAAAAAACTGCTCTTTTCAGAGCAAACTTTAGCAAAAAACTTCTCTCTAGCTCTCTAGAGAGAAGTTTTTTGCTGAAGTTGTGTTTCTTGTTTCTAAACTTCCTGTTTCTAAACATGTTTGTAACTGATGTTGAAAGAAGACTATCACGCGCAAGACGAGATATTGTTGTACTGTCGAAAAGAGAAGAATCATTCAGCTTTGAAGTTATTGTCGAGCATCGAAGAATATCAAAATGCTCTTTTCAGAGCAAACTTCAACAAACCACGTCACCCCAACTGCTCTTTTCAGAGCAACTTACAACAAAACGTCAAAAAACTGCTCTTTTCAGAGCAAACTATAACAAAACAACGTCAAAAAACTGCTCTTTTCAGAGCAAAACACATCAATACAACTTCTCTCTACAGATTGCTCTTTACAGATGCAATCTCTAGAGAGAAGATGTGCTTCTTGTTTCTAAACACTATGTTTCTAAACTTCCTGTTTCTAACTGATGTTGAAAGAAGACTATCACGCGCAAGACGAGATATTGTTGTACTGTTGAAAAGAGAAGAATCATTCAGTTTTGAAGTTATCATCGAGCATCGAAGAATACCAAAATGCTCTTTTCAGAGCAAATATGCAAGAAACGTCAACACTACCACGGAAATATTGAAGATTATCTGGTGAACACGAGATGAAAACGACAGATCAGCATTGAAGTTGAGGTCAAATTTTTCAAATACACAAAGATGGTTCAGCGTTGAAGACAAAACAAAACTGCTCTTTTCAGAGCAAACTATAACAAAAACGTCAACACAACTGCTCTTCACGGAGCAGATCGGATGTTCTCGGACTAATACATTGTTTATTGTGACAGGTATTGCAGTTGGAAGGATGGGGGCAGGGTGTGCGCTGCAGTGGCCACTGAAGCATGATGCCCTACAGTTCTTTCAATGAAGTTGGTGTGATAAGACACAATTAAAGGTGAAGTCTTTGAAAGTTTTTAAAAGTAGGCTTAATACCGATATTTTTAACACACATTAGCTTGGGTTGCATCTATCTATGTATGTATGTAACGGAATATTTGAACTCTATTTTTACCCACTTTGAACGGCCCAATTAATTTAAAATTTTGAACAATTATCAAGAATCGAAGACAATACATGAATTAAATTATTTTATCTCATTCGCTTCATCAGGATCCTCAGGAATCAGGATTAACCATTTTCCTTGTGCGATTTTAGCGTGGTTTTTGTTTGTAACTATAATTATTATAGTGATTTTCCACTCCATGCCAACAATCCTCAACAGCATAGCAGCTTATTTAGGATTAATCTGGGGTTGATTACAAATGTTCATGGTCAGTTTCATTTACTGTCAGACGGCCTGCATGCTAATTTCTACCTCTAATATAAAATACCATTTATGTAGGAAGAATTCTTAAGTGACAGTATTCCATATAATTATGTTACAATATTTAGTTCCATAGTTGGTTTGAATATTATTAAGTTATTCCGCTTACTATAAAGGACCAGACCAAACTTTTGTATAAATCAGATGTCCGATTTTTCAGTACATTTATAAATTAACTTAACTGTTATGAAGAAACTTTTAAATTTAAGAGTTCCCTATAATATTTTCACTCCCCAATATGTATGTCAATTGCAATAATATCTGTTTTTGATATTTTTAAGAAAATATTTTTGTAAAATGTGTCATCAATGATTTAAATAAACCAATTGTTCCTACTGAATGTCATTGTGGACTTAGTATACGCTATGAGATACACTGAGCAATAATTAAAATCGGTACCGATGTGGGCAATGTCTCATTTATTTGTCTCTTTGCAGGATAGTGGCACGGACTGGCCAGCATGTCTACGAAGATATTGGTTCCCTGCTTGTCATCCTGTGAGTTGAAGTCAGTTTAGAATATACTACATTCTAAAGTAAGAAGTAAGTTTAGAAGGTGGTAGAATCCTTTGTGGTTCGACTCCGGCGACACCACTGCCACACCTATTTCTGCCTCATTACAGTAGTGTTAAGCGCTGATGTGTTCTGGTTTGAAGGGTGTGGTAAGGGAGACATACTTTTCCGATTCGTTCCAGCTTAGTCCTCAGGGGTAGTGGCGCATCTGTGGCCGACCTCAGGTAGGAACATCTAATCCTATCTGGGGTTGATTACAGATGTCCATGGGTGCCTGTAGCCACTTACCATCAGGTGGACTGCATACTCGCCTGGGTGGGAAATCTTGTATTGTAATAAAAATATGTTTTTGGTCATCAATGATTTAAATAAACCAATTGTTCCTACTGAATTTTACATTGTCGACTTAGTATACGCTATGAGATAAATCCAATTTTGTTTTAAATTGTTGGTGATGTTGGCATTGTCTGATGTGTTAATGTATTTACAGGAATGCAGTGGTTTGCAACTATGACCAACATGTCCACACATATGGGAGATATCACTTCATTACTTTGTTAAAAGTACAATATGGCAGAATGATGTTGTAAGTGTCAAGTTTTATAAATTTAAGTATACTTTGTACATTACTCTTATGTGAAGGTGGGAGACTATATGGTTTAATTGGCCAAGTATCTTAAAAGTAGTAGCGCATCTGTGGTCGACCTCAGTTAGGAATATCTAATCCTATCTGGGGTTGAT
Organism: Epargyreus clarus clarus; assembly: GCA_014595695.2. Taxonomy (NCBI): domain Eukaryota; kingdom Metazoa; phylum Arthropoda; class Insecta; order Lepidoptera; family Hesperiidae; genus Epargyreus; species Epargyreus clarus. Next base: position 405,540 of record JACTTY020000151.1, read on the forward strand.
TACAAATTGTCCATGGGCGGCAGTAGCTACTTACCATCAGGTCGAATCAAGTTATTCACAAACGTCATTTTACTATGAGCGCATTTCAAATCCGTCAATATACAGACTGTTTAATTTGAAAATTAAAATACATAGAATTTTTCTGTAATTGCTTCATTAACAATGTCACATGCAACAAAACTTATAAATAACACAGGCCAAAAAAGAATAACATGGAATTTCAATTAGAAATGAAGACGACTAACATATAAGAGTACATAAACACACATACATTAATTATTATAGATTAATATTTAGACAATATGTTATCCATCGCATTTTTGTCAAATCCGTCTGCTCTACGACTATGACGATATGTTCTATATATGTCGATGGGCGGCAATTACCACTTCTAATCAGATGGGCTGCGGACTTTTGTTTGATTGGCAAAGAAATGTTCAAGGTCTTAATACGGTTATGGTCTTACTGATGGGTGTAATTTTGAAACACCAAGTAATGAACCCCACTTTAAACTTAAATAGAGTAGCATAATCTTGTGTCCGTACCATTGCTGCTATAAGATATAATTTTATCACACTCCACTTGAATTGATAGAATTATTGATACATCAATGATTAAAATAAACCAATTGTTCCTACCGACTTGTTGTGTGGACATAGTATACGCTATGAGATTACTAAACGATATTTGTAGCATGTATTATAGATAGAGAACAGCATATATAAATGTTATTTTTTCTTTCAGACCCTGCATCGTGGGCCATTAACTCGAGATTGGGTGGAGGTGGCGACGATTCAAGATTGCAGTCTCATAGATTATTAATAAGTTAATATATGATTTAAGTAAGGTTTTGTAAACTTTATGGATTGTTCTCGAAAAGTATCATCACCTTTCAATATGTCGATTTCAATAATATCCGTTTTTAATTATTTTTCCGTAAAATCAAGTTATGTGAAGAATAAGTTTATTGATTCATTCATGAGCAATTTATCAAAGACTTTCTCAAATTTAGTTGTAAAAATTATCAGGTTTAGTTCTCTAATAATTTCCAATAAGATTTGAACCGAAAAAATCTATAATAATAATTTGTATGCATCAATATTCTTTTGCTATTCAACTAAAGAGTAATGATCTTTTATGAGATTATTTTTATAGTTAGCTAGTTGTTAACTTCTAATTTAAATTCTTAATAACAAAAGCAGTTTGGCAGATGAATGTGTGATACTTTTTGAGAAATACCCATAGATGTATTAAAAAAAATTATAAATTGTCTTATTTTTATAATTTATAATGCTCTGTGTATTATTTGTATAAAATGTGTGGTATGTTATACTATGCCTGTTATTATGTATGTTTGGTGTATGTAGGGAGTATGAATGAAGGCGCGCGCCGAAGTGTGTGTACACATTGCAATGAGTGTTAAAGCAAAGCTTGTGGTACCTCTGACCCCAATTATTATAATAGACAAATATTTTCAATCCAACAATTTGGTGCTTTTTTTGTGAATATTTCAACTTTAAATCCGTCCCCAGTAAAGTTTACAGAATGTCACCTCAAATGTCGATTTTTTTACGGCCTCTGCAACGTATGAATAAGATATGCATTTTCTTCAAAATTAGCGTCTTCCTTTACAGAGTCGTATATCATTAAGAATTCCCAGAATGTGACAATCTATACTCTCTGCTGATGGAATAATATAGGTCCTTTCTTAGAAATGAACTCGTTCGAATCCCTGCTAGGGAAAATATATTAAAAAAAACGGATGTTGCAGTATTAATCTTCGTAACTCTTTTCAGCATTTTTCGCTAATGCTTTTCTGATTCTGATTCTAAATTATCCATCTGTCTTTCATCTTCCAATGTAGTTTCATCGTAAACTTTGATGAAGCTCTAAAATCAGTTTCCCAACCGATCTTTTGTTGAGGCTCCCCAAACTACAAATAATATTTTCATGGTCCCCTTTACTTTTTTCAATACAAAAAACATTATTTCAAAGACGTTTATTTTAATTATAATAAATAAACTTATTAGGTCGCTATCGATAGCAAGACAATTTCGTTATTTAGTTTTGATGAAAACTGTTTATTTTTTTTTTTTGCTGAAACGCAAAGGCTTATTCTATGTTTGTAACCACATTTAACATTTTCTACTACTGTAATCGAATACAAGTTAGTATGAATCAAATCTTGTCTATGTAGTTTGGGAGTTCTCATATTACATTGCTACGATACTGACTGCAATGTGTATTTATTGGCTGTGAGATGTCTGTATGGACGCAATATGATGATTGATAAGATGTAATCTTTGTAGACTTGTCTTCGTTTCTTTATAATAAGGATTTGATAAACATTTGTAATATTTAATTGATGTATTCTTGTGATTTCTAATAAATTTGAAAAGATGTGTTGTTGTGGAGTTTCTTTCGCCGCTTCTTCTCCATAACTATTACACCTTGTGAAGCGGTGGTAATGTTTTTTAAATAAAAAAACTAACACCTGTTTTATGATTATTTTTTTAACCCTTAGTTATCTAAGGATAGTAGCTGTTGTGTGGCCGCTTAAAGAATGCATTCCTGAGACGGCGACTTTCCGATAAACACTGTTTATAAACATTGTTATATACAAATGTTACCTAATGAATACGAGGCTTGAACTATGTAGCTTTGTAGTGGCGAAAATATATGAAAATTTATGTTGTTTATTTGCTGTACATACTATCAGAAACTCAATATATTTTGGAGCTAAATTTAATTGAGTAAATACAAACTTAATGAGATAAGTACATACTAAATTCATTTTTTAAATTCATATTAGCTGTTGGAAGGTTACGTCAATGATGTTTTTTGTAGCAGTTTCGATGCCAGGTATATAATATCGACATCTGTATATATCCAGGTATATAACTAAAACTAATTACACTATAGAGTAATAAGTAGGTATGTTATTTGTCTACACTTATATTATAAAGAGGGCAACTTTGTTTTTTTGTTTGATTGTAATGAATAGGCTCAAAAACTATTGCACCGATTTTAAAAATTCTTTCACCATTCGAAAGCTACATTATCCACGAGTAAGAGCCGGTCCACACGGCGCGTTGCGTCAGCGTTGCGTCGACGTTGCGCTGTGGGTGCGTCGTTTTACATACTAATAATCATAGTGTTCACACGGTGCGCGCGTCGACGCAGCGTCTACCATAGGCTGTATTTTATATGAAATATATTTGATAAATAGATTTTTAGGCGGTACAAAGTTTACTGGGTCAGCTAGTTTGTAATATTTTAAAGATAGTATAAATAAATCATATTAGAAGTGACTAGAAAAAAAATGATTATCAGAATTGATATTTACATACATATATTTATTAAATATTTCTGTAGTATATTAATCATATTTTATATTCACTAGTAAAAATGGATACACACAAATTTTACTATAGCTATCTAGTCGTACTCTTCTATCTCTATATCTCTTCTATGGTCGATAGAAGAGAAAACACTTTACAAATCTTCGACAGCCTTCAGGAATAGGGCAAACTAACAATTATAAGTTTTATATTCATACTAGTGGGCTCTGGTGCAGATCTTGATATAAAAATATTAGGGGTGTGCGAATATCGTTCGAATCGAATCGAATCGAATATCAATATTCGATTCGAATCGAATTATTCGAATTTTCGAATTATTCGAAATTCTTCGAATAATTCGAAAAATTTCGAATAATTCGAAAAATTTCGAATAATTCGTAAAAATTTCGAATAATTCGAAAGTTTTCGAATAATTCGCGAATTAAGGGGGTATTCTAGTCTAGAAGCATGAATTTCAGGTAATTTTTTGAAGTGCCGTAAAAAAAGGCAATCAATATTTTTACCATCCATTTTTTTATTGAACAAAAATTTGTAGCAGATTTTCAAATCTTGATTTTTCATAATACTTTATTTGCTATTATTATTATTTTTCGAATTATTCGGGAACTTTCGAATAATTCAAATTTTCGAATTATTCGAAAATTTTCGAATTATTCGAAATTTTTCGAATTATTCGAAATTTTTCGAATTATTCGGGAAATTTCGAATAATTCGAATTTTCGAATTATTCGATTCGAGTTTCGAATCGAATATTAATATTCGATTCGGAACGAATAATTCGTAAGTTCGAATTATTCGCACACCCCTAAAAAATATTCTAGAAAAGCCATTTAAAGTGAAAGTAATATTCTTAGTGGCGACTTCCCGCTACTCACCAAAAGATGGCGCCACGAGTTTCTGCAACTGTCCTGGTTACAGCCTAAGATCTTATAGAATAGAACATTGTTTTGTTATCTCTTCGATATTCTGAGATCCGGTAGTTGTAGTCACTTGATTAAGTATAAGAACATTTACATTAGTATTTTTTTTTATTCAAATTCAAATTTCCATCTGTTCAAAATTGATTCATATAGAATTAATTTCAAACATCATCAAACTACAACTGCTGTAAAAGTGGTTCGTTATGGTCTAAGAACCGGGTATAAGAAGACCTGAAGGCTCGAAGAACCGAGCTGGTCAATGAATGAAAAGTATTTTAAGTCGAATTAAATATGTTGATAATTATATTGCAAATAGGTTGTCTAAAAATTTCAGTCCAAAATATGATTTTTTTTTCTTAAACATTTCACTGGTTTTGTTAATAGAAAAATTACATACTTATCGAAAGTATGAAGCCTATATAATAGTCTGTTTGTACGGGATGATATGTTCGCCCAGCGAAAAAAAAACCTACAGTAAATTAAAATAAATAGGTAAATAAGAACATTACTTAAAAATATCAACTTTTTTCTATTTGCTTAAGTTGTAGCGATTAAATACGTATTATGATTACTATATTGTCCGTATATTTACTGAAAATTGAGGGGTGCTATATACCACTGCCGAATGGTAGCTTTAGAACTATCCGATTGCACTTAGATGGTGTTACATTTGCAGTTACTTCTATGCCGAAATAAGAACATTTAAATTCTAGAATTACATAACATTCAGAAACAATCTAAATTACAAATAATAGCATACATATTTATTGAGTTCCATATTAATTGCAGCAACAACATTTTATAGAGGTCAACACATTAGACTGTCATAGAAAATATAATTATTAGGTTTCAAGTTAGAAAACGTTTAAAATTGTTTTAAATATAAATAATTATATTTAGTTACAATAATTATATTTGGAAACTTATAATTTACATAAGTTGTCACGAGGTAGTGCTATTACATCTGAGCTCATACATAACTATTTATCCGGATATAATTAGTTTTAATTTTGTCGATTTTGAAATTACAAGCTTTTTATGGGACGTAGATTGGTTACGTTATGTTACAATATAACCCAACAAATTATACAATTTAAGTTTGCACATAAAATAAAATAACTAAGTGAGCGTCAAAAGTGGCTAGCGTGTGGACCAAACTCATGCAATTTCAGAGCTATAGATGCAAGACAAATAATGTTCATAATAGATGAAGATGCATACTCTCATAGAAATCATAATGTTATTAGAATTTAAAGAAAATTAAATTAATGTTTTAACGACAAAATATGCACAAATATACCCTCAATGTAAAATTAATCAGGGTAACCAACTGTGTACAGTTTTCGACCCACCCACTTCCTGCAACAAACACGAGTAATGAAGGCAGCACACGATCGTTCTTTTTCGGTAAATCCATTCAATATTTGCAACTCGTGGCTTTTAATATACTGAATCGTTAAACACAAAAGTAGACAAAACTTTTAAAATTACTCAGTCGCTAGAAAAATATATTTTTTACATTGTACATGGCTGTACCTATTTATTTACAGTCGTCAATTCTAACGAGAAAGGAACTAAACAATAATAATGTCATGTCTTCTAGGAGTAGGTACACGTTTTCCAACATATCAATGTCTTAAATGGCTTATCACGCCCTAAACAAGGCCGGGTATAGTGGCAGGTAAGAGGTATAGTTCGCGCCAAACTTCAAGTCCGCTCTGAAGATGCCAATGCGGTCGAACACAACAAGCATATACTCCGTAGCAACGTAAGGGCACACGAGGGCGAGAGTGGGCAGCGGGGGAGCCGGGGGTCCCACACTGTCTTGGTCCCGCTAATATCTACAATTTGATATTGCGACGCGACGCCTTTCTTTCGAAGCGGACTAGTAGTTTGGCGCGGAATATACTACTGCTGCGGAGTATCCACAAGAGAGGGCCTCCTCAAAATTGAGAAAACCAAATTTCGACGCGTTAACACTACCTTGAATATGAGTACCAAAAACCGAGTAAATACTTTATTAACTTTATTATAAATCGTGGATATATTCGATGTATTTATTAGTAAATTCTACCAAATTATTATTCTGTTAAAAAAAAGAATAGAAGGAGATTTAGACATATCAGAAATACACACTTGGAACTCTAACTCGGGATAATTATTAATCTACGTAGGTATATCAACATTCAATCAGTAAAACTGATCAATAACCAAAGTGATAGAACTACCTTCAAAAAGTTAACAATGTGTTATCTACCTAATAATTATGGATGGCAAAGTACGTTCCTTGTTTTGCTAAAAAAATACAAAATTTTCATTTAAATTGATTTACACTTTAAATTTCTAGCAAAATGTCACAAAAAATCTCGAAAGAAATTGTACATCAATTTAATTACATAAAACTTAAATAAAACGTATAAAGAACGATTTTAGAACCGTTAACCCTGAATCACGCTGTTGAAGTTTTTTAGATTCGTAGCATATATATAACTGACGAAGTATCACTAGCAGGGAGTCTGTTTCTACACAGTGAGGCAGTCGGGGACGGGACTGCGCTAATCCGTCCCACCTCTCCCCTCGCAGGGTGGCCTAACGGTAACCCGCGATGACAGGGCTCCGACCCTAACCGACCAGGCTGCTTGCGGCCCCCAGCCCCGGCTGCGACGGAAGCCCCTGCGGCGGGGCACCCCTGCCGGGCTGCGGAGACAGCTGCAGCGGCCTGCTCGACGTCCCGAAGTACCGCCAAGTCCAAGAGACTTGGCCCATATTCCGCCGGTAACGGCTATACCCCGGAGGCGGGTAATAGTCCTCCAGGAGGTTTCTCCACACCACTGCTGTAGAAGATGCGACTCCCATTTTGATTTTTTTTTAATATTTAAAATTAAATACTATATCTTTATAGCTTTTCTGAAAAATACTAGTGATAGACCTTATCTTATTTTACAACAAGTATGGTTATAATCAATTTTTCTAATATAAAAAAAAAAATTATCGCAGACAATCTTGTTTGGTAGTTAACCAATCTTGTTTGGTAGTTATTATATGTAGATGTTTTTTTTTTGTGCCATTTTTTTATAAACATCGGTGTAGTAATGAAAATTGCTAAGTTTTAGGCTTGTATTGTAGTATATTCATTATTTTAGACAAAATTACACTTAGACAAAATTACACTTATTGCAAGGTAAGAGGCGGTAGACGAGGACCCGTGGAATGATCTTACGGAGTCAGTGGATGATTAGACTTTGGTGGAGATTCTGATGCTGATCATTGTTTTGGCTGAAATTTTACTACCAATACCAGCATCCTAATCACATCTTTCTTAACTTCATCTTAACTAAAATAGGAGTATTTGTGTCCACCACGACCACATATCCTACCATCCCCCACCCCCATTGCCCCTATGAACAGAGTCGTACGAAAATTAAGATTAAAAAATTGGTCTTGATTGTGTAGCTCACCGGAAAAATTGGAAATTAATGCAGTAATTTTTTTTTTTGAGATCCACAAATATAGAAGTTACACTAAATATTGAAGTTGATCTTAATTCAAGGTTGAAATTAATTAGCCTGTATTTGATGCATTTCTTTTTCATTTTCTATGTTAAGTATAAGTACATTATTTTATAAAAAAAAACTGGTTAGAAACTTAATGTCGTTTGTATAATTCACTAATAAAATAAAGTAGAGTTCTATTACTGGCCAGTGATTTTGTATTGATAGTTAGTTATAGAAAGCGCTCAGTGGCCAGTATTATAGCCACATGTTTTTTTTGGATTTTCTTAAAAAAATAATGAATTTCAAAAAGTTTTCCTATAATAGCATTTAATTTTATGGCATAGAACATATTAGCATCATAGATTATTAAGATTTCCAAATAAAGTTAGGGTTAAGAGTTGCCAAATTTTGTAGAATGCCGACAGACAGCCACATTTGAGGAGCTGGCTAGTACAAAATAAACACAATAATTTTTATCTTTGTAAACAATATTTTGAATTAAATTAATAACTTTTACAAAGGAAAGAAGAAAAATGAGGGTAGAAAATAAATATTTATTTTATCTACGCTATAACTATCAGTGACTGTCATGATGAAGCAAAGATAAAGTGATTATACAGCTTTGATCTGTGCTTTCTTTTTAAAAATATGCTGTTTGTTAATTGTAATCTATTTATGAAATAAATTAAATTGATATTGATACTTTATTTTATATTTGTGCAAGTAGTCTTCGCAACTTTAAAACTTTGGATTTCCTTATACATATCAACACCGTCTAGGGATATTTTGTGTGAATAAGTTATTATCCCATGAAAATTGACCAGTAGTGTTATCAAAATTGTAGGCAACGTCCTTACAAATAAAAAAAACATTGCAAATTATACATAATCTTTTGCTGCAAATAGTTATCAAAAGAGAAATACAAACAATAATTGCAACATTACAACCTTGACTAAATAACAGTGAAAACCAGAAATGGTTCGGTTTTATTGTGAAAATTGCGCAAATATTGAAAAAATGAATCTCCATAATTCCGTTAAGAAAATATTAGAATCAAATTGTGAGTGATAAGCTAACCACGCAACCAGCGACATCTAGTTGTAGAATAGGAACTATAACTTGCTAGAAACAACGTCATCTAGCGAACTCACCAGGAACTACTTCGTTTGATAGCTTTCTAAATACAATCGAACGACTTCATTTGAATACAACGACATGGAGTGAAACAAGAAAAAATCTGAGAAGCGTGCACACCAGGCGGCGCTAGTTACCTACTCCTGCGCAGGATGCCTGCAAAATGCAACAGGCTGCAACACATGAGTTGTAAATGATGTAGATAATAATAGATACGACTTAGAGTGTGCAAATATCACAATCAAACTATTTGAAAAGACAATAACTAAAGAGGAAATAGATTCATGGGTATGCCAACGATGTTGTAGCCGACTACCTAAAGCCACATCCATTTCTACCTAATAACAGCAGTGTTAGGCGCTGCTGTGTTCTGGTTTGAAGGGTGTGGTAATCGAGACAGATTTTTCTGAGGCGTTCTAGCTTAGTCCTCAGGAGTAGCGGCGCATCTGTGGCCAACCTCAGGTAGGAATATCTAATCTTATCTGGGGTTGATTACAAATGTCCATGGACGGCAGTAGCCACTTACCATCAGGTGGACTGCATGTTCGTCTGCTACTCCTTATATTATAAAAAAAAAATCAAATACCAACGATCTAATAAATATTACCGTCAGAAACCCCACCTCAATTGCCCGCAACGTTCAAACACCTCGGACTGATGACGACTTGAGTATTATGGGAGATACCTTTGAAGATAAACAAGATAACTATGACCCTGACAAAAACACTAATTCACCACAAAATTTAATTTTAACAAAACAAATGACTCCTTGACGAAAAGATAGAAAAAATAGACTCTGTATGATTCCCGAAATAAAATTAATAATAAATAGAGAGGTCAAAAATGCTATAAGAGAACTAAAAGATAAGTATATGGAAAACATAGATACCCTTACCACTGATCAGTACGAAATAAAAAAATATATAAGTAAGATACATAGCCAAGTTGAAGAAATAGTTTGAAAAAAATAAATTGCAAGAAAAAATTGATTACCTTTAAACTCAAATAAACCATCTAAAACAAACCTCATCTTCAAGTAGTCCCAAAGCAAAGAAAAAATATTTATACTTTATGGGCTACAAGAATATAAATACGAATGTGAAGAAGAGCTCCACGATAGATTTGTAGCCATCTGCCATGATTATTTCTCAATCAAAGTAATCGACTATATCGAAGAAATATCAAGGATAGGAAAAAAGGCTATCGCAGACCACTACGAGTCGAATTATTAAGTAAAAAAATAACGAGTACCAAGTATGGTAGTCGTTATAAACGAAATTTGAAGCATAACGGATTGGCTATAACTGAATTTTTAGATAGAGACACCCTTACGGAGCAAAAAAAGCTAAGAAATATTATGATGGATGCTCGGAAAAAGGGACAACATGCTGTAAATAAAAAACTACACCTTATTCATCGAGAGAAAAAAGTTCAAACTGGACAGCCCAGCCCAAAATCAACTTCCCGGCACTCAAAAGTCAGACTAAAGCACAACTCAGACCAATGAAAAAAGCCCACATACCTCCCAAATCAAATCACTCACCAGAGAATTCAACCCTCCGACACGCAACAAGCACCGAAAACCTAGAGGACATAATCCTCCACAGCCTTTTCGGAAAAATAAATTTCGAAAATAAGTTATTTATTCTATACCAGAACGAGCTTTTGCCCGCGGCTTCGCTCGCGTTACGAAGTAATATTTTCATCCCTATTTTAATAAAAACCCCTAGGGGGGTAGAATTAGAGATCATAATCCTTCTTAGCGGATGCCTACGTCATAACATCTACCTGCAAATGAAAACCAAATTTCTCAGCCTGGATTCCGTCCAGTGGTTTGAGCTGTGCGTTGATAGATCACTATGTCAGTTATATATAGTTAGACATACGAAGTCTTAACAACAAACGATATATATTTGAAGCTACGCTACAAAATGAGACAGGCTTAGAAATATTATGCTTCACAGAATCTTGGATAACCGATAAAAAGAGAGATCTATTAATGCTTGAGTTATAATTAAATAAATAACTTGTTACTTTGCTTAGTTTTTGAATTTCTAAGAACTTTCAGTTTGACCCTTGTATTCTTTATTATTTTATTGCTTTTCACATTGTATTCTTTATCATTTTAATGCATTTGAAATTGTAACTATAACCAGGTGTCACCATACGAAAATGTAAACTGTATTATTAACAGATCCTAATTGAAAATTTTAAATTATTGTTACATTAGCTTAGTATGTATACTTATAATTAATTTAAATTGCTACACCCTTATAGGGTTTCATGCCACTGTATCAAAATTTGTAACACCTTTACATGTACCTACCTATGTGATATCTGCATGATGCAATAAAGATTATGATTAAAATATGATACCTAATGTACAAATGTTATGTAAAAAAAAGTTATGTAAAAAAAAGGTTTTATCTACAGTAATATCGGGATATGTTATTGTGTCAAATTTAAGTTTTTTTTAATTATTGAAGGAAAACTTACAGTTAGGAGTAGTAAATATACAAAGGAGTAAGGGTTCGTACACAAAACTGCGATGCGACGTCGCATCGCAAAAATCTGCGAGCTCCCTCGACGCATCGCAAGAACTTGCGAATTGATTCGCATCGCACAGTGGTTGTTGTTGTTGGTCACCCTGAGAGACGCTACGCCGCACGATATCGCATCGCAGCAATTCGCATCGCAATTTTCTGCGTTGCGAATTCGCATCGCGTCGCATCGCAGTTTTGTGTTCGAGCCCTAAGTGAATGACAGCCATTTAAAAGTTTCCGCAAATAGATAATACAAGAATAGTAAATAGGTCGGTAGATACCATAGATGGTCAAGTTAAGTTAGACCATGAGAAATAAATTTTAACAAAAAAAAAAAACGAAGATATAAATAAATATAAATTAAAGAAATTTTTACAGTTGGTAAGTGAAGAATTTTTTTGTCAATTTACGCTTGAGTTCAGAATCGGAGGTACGGTATAAATCTATATTATTATATTATTTGATATGTTGTTAATAGTCCGGTCAAGTTAGACAATTGAAATAGCAAAAATTCCGGGAAAGCGGAATTTTCGTAGAGACCTTAGGTTTTACCATTACAAATAAAGTGTCAAAAGTCCCCATCGATCCGACATTTTTCTCAAAAACGGTAAGTTTTATCAAAAAGTACCTCAGGCCAAAGTTGTAGCTCTTAAAATTCTCTATAAAATGGTGCTTATAATTTTTTTCTCTAAAACCAATAATTATTCAGATATTGCGCTTGTAAGAATTACGTTTTACATCATATCCACCCCACCTGTGAAATGGCGTACTTAGCGGGGGTTTTTAACATGGTTTCCCTGGGGGGACTATCCCAAGAACCTTTAAGATGCTATTTTCAGGGACAATACTTGTTTAATAGCATGAAGATTATTGATATTGGTTATCAATCACGTTTTCTTCTATTTCTTTTTCTTATTCTTTCTTCATCTTTTTCTTCCTCTTGCTGAATGTTTAGAAACTGATTAAATGGAGACGAATCAGTTGTCTCTTCGTCAGATAATATACCTCTCTTGTATTTAATTAAACATTTGAGCAAGATAGACCTTGGCAATTAGTACACGCTGAAAACACTGTAACCCTACTTTTCTACTGCCATATTTGACACTACGACCTTTTTTGCAATTGCAAAAAATAGTGTTAAGAAGTTTTTCTCGATCGGGGGTCAGTAAAGTTTGAATCGATTCCAAAGTATTATTCATTAATTTTGAACCCCAGATTCAGGGTTCAGTTGATTCAGTTCAGTTCAGTTCAGGGGTCATGTCTGACCTGATACAAGTGTTGAATAGCACATGCCGATGTTGGAGAAGGAAAAGATAGTTATACTTGCTTTTTGTTTTATTTCACAACTGTTAAATGTCTGTACTTATCTACGCACATATATATATATCTATATATATATATCTATGTATTTACGTAATAATTTTTTGGAGCTCCATAAATAGCAAGAAGAATTCGTAATTTGATTGTTGCTTGAGGTGAAGAGACAATTCTTCAGTTCTTCGGCGTGTACCAATTACCAAGGTCTATCTTGCTCAAATGGTCCATTAAATACAAGAGAGGAAGATTCATGTGATTTTGATGACAGAGACAACTGATTCATCTTGGTATGAACAATTTCTAGACATTCATCAAGAGAAGGAAGAAGAAGACGAAGAATAAATCGAAGAAAACATGATTATTTAAGTGGAGTATGAATCCGATTTTTTGAATGTGATAGAACCCTTGGTTGTTTGACTCCGGCGGCACCACCGCCACACCTATTTCTGCCTCATAACAGCAGTATTAAGCGCTGCTGTGTTGTGTTTGTGTGTGTGTTTTCCGAGACGATCCAACTTAGTTAGTCCTCAGGGGTAGCGGCGCATTTGTGACCGACTTTAGGTAGGAATATCTAATCCTATCTGGGGTTAATTATACATATCCATGGGCGGCAGTAGCCACTTACCATAAGGTGGACTGCATGCTTGTCTACTACTCCAATATTATAAAAAAATATATTAAAGTAACAAAAAAATTAGAACGACAGTTGAACTCAATAACCAATATCAATATTCTTCATACTAATAAATAAGTATTGTTGCTGGAAATAACATCAAGGTTCGTGGAATAGTCCTCCCAGGGAAACGACGTTAAAAAAACGCGCTGAGTATCCTATTTCACAGGTGGTGTGGAAATATGTGCATATCGTGTAAAACGTACTCGTAATTGTTAGAAGCGCAATATCTGAATAATGATAGGTTTTAGAGAAAAAAAAATATAAGGACTATTTTGTAGAGAATTTTAAGAACTACAACTTGGTCCTAGGTACTTTTTCGATAAAACTTACCGTTTTCGGGAAAATTTCAAAGAACCTAAAATTTTGACATTTGACCTCGAATACCTGCCGACGCACACTTCGGATCGATGGGGACTTTTGACACTGTATTTGTAATGGTAAACCAAAGGTCTCTACAAAAATTGGCTTTCCCGGAATTTTAGCTATTTGACCACTATTTTTATGTCTAACTTGACCGGGCTATAAAGGATCTACAAGATCTTACCATGAAGGAGTTTTTCCGATATTTACTTTTGACTAACGGTATTGATAACAGAGTCGGATCACTCATGTTAAATTAACGTACTTTCAGCTTTACTTTGTTTAACAGTTCAGGACTCCATAGCACCTCTGGCAATTTTGAAGAGAAATGATAATATTTAATTTATTTATTAATGATATTATTTAATAATATTTCTTCTTGTTAGAAGAAAGAAGTAGCGGAAAGATATGAAACTTTTTACAGCGTAGATAATAATTAGATATATGTATATAGTTTTAAATTGCAAGAAACGTAACAAACGATTTTGTATGCGCTCTAATCTATCGATATATGTGTGACCCGGCAAACGTTGTGTTGCCATATTTATAAACAAATATTAGGAGTGAACAACCCTTATCACTCAGGGGCATGAAAAATAGATACTAAGTAGCCGATTCTCAGACCTACTGAATATGCATACAACATTTGGTGAAAATCGGTAAAGCCGTTTCGGAGGAGTTCGGTAACTACCACTGTGACACGAGAATTTTATATATAAGATATTGAAAATTAAATATTTGACACCCGTATTCCAAATGACAAATGCACAATAATTATATGCAATTCATAAAACAAAACCTAGGGCTTTATTAGCTTTCTTAATAACGTCTTTTACGTGATTATCAAATATTAATTTGGGGTCAAAAGTGACACCCAAATCCTTAATGGAGTTAGTTTTGTTTACAATGTATTATGTATCTTATAGTTATAAATTATAGGATTGGTCTTAGTGTAAAGGAACAGATGAAACACATTGATACATTCAAATCAAGTTTATTGAGAGAACAGTAGGTTTCTAAGTTGTGAAGATCTTGTTGAAGAGTAGTAGGTATTGGTCTGTAATATTGGTAATGGGGCATAAGATTTTCATATCGTCAGCGTATAGAATAATTTTGGACGCTTTAAAAACGTGTTAATGTCATTAACGAAAATGGCAAACAGCAAGGGCCCTAAAAGCGAACCCTGCGGGACCCCTGACCATATATGTACAGGTGAAGAATTGTAGCCATTTAAGACGACCATTTGACTTCGATTTTTGATATAAGACGCGAACTATCTAAACAAATCACCTCTAATACCAATGATCATAAGCTTCCTTAACAGGATTACGTGATCTAAGTATACGGTCAAAGGCTTTGCTGTAGTCCGTATAGATCACGTCTACCTGCATTGGATTTGACATATAAGTAGATATTTTCAAGTGTCTTTACAAATAGGCAGAGTTTAAAAATTTGTCCAAAACGGTAGTTTTTTGGTCATGTAACAAATATCACAAGAATGTTTTTTATTGCAATTGATATTTATTAAATACTTTCGTGTTTTATTATTTTGTGTGTTATTTAGTAGCTTCATCTTCCTCAGCAAGACAATAATTGTCTAAGCTTCGGAATATTGTCAAATTACTTCTGTTATTCTAATGTTCTGCATCAAGTTGTTTCATAAGCTGGAGAATGAAAATTAGTTAAGACATCACTTTTCTTGTTTTCTTACTATATGTAATTTAAGATAAAAGCTTGGATTATTTATAAATTAGATCAAGTTGTATTAATTTTCAGTACATGTCCACTCTGCGACTCTCTATGACTATATGAATATATAGCCCTCGATTGATACCTTGTAGGTGGTCGATGGTGAGCCAAATTCAGACTGCAAGCTACTAGTTATACGGCATCTACATCCAGCTCGAGTTCCAATATGTTTTCCACCATCACAATAGTAACCAATTGTTGTTAGTGGTAAATCTTCCTCGGAGTTGGAGAAAGATGAAGATTGCTATTTAGATAGTGAATCTAAAGGTTCATTTCTTCTTTATGGCACTGATATACTAGTAACATCGCTCTTCTCACTAGATATTACCTATTCTTGTGCTATTTCCACTCCATTATGTAGAATATACGGCGTATGCTCATTGTGAAGAATATACTATGTGAAGAATATTACCTACTGACACAAGTTGACTTAAAGACCTAAAATGCTCAATAATATGTTACAGGCACATCGCATTGATCCATTTATATTGCTGGTTGTTAATACTTTACGTCACTTATTAAATACTTTTCTATTTTATATTTTAGATGTTCAGTCTTGCTTTGAGTTATGAAATGTCAGCTGATATTTGTAATGTCTTTTATAATGGAGATATGATAAAATCGTGGATAAAGATGTATGGCGGAGGCACTGCCGTGCCTCCAGATTAATGTAAATGTTGATGATTATGGAAGAATAAATTGTATATCTGGAATTCCTTTGAGCGTTTTCATAAATATAATTATTCGTACAAGAAATTGTAAAATATAAACAAAAATAAGTACAACTTTGTTCAAAATTTTATTATAATAACATGTGTATTTACGTATCACGTGGCCGAGCAAGTGACTTGATTTACTATAACGTCAAATTGACGGCAGTGGCCCTTATAGGTATTTCTTATTGTAATTTTAAAAATAAAAGCATTACGTGTATTATTTTTACGTCAGGATAATTACCTAAGTTTAAATCTGTTAAATAGCCGCTTTCTTTATATAGTATTATCTGTTTCTAATTTAGTGATCTAGTAATATATGCGCATGATTAACATCATCATTCCATCTCATGCGCACTCTCGGTTTCCCAGCCATAGTAGACGCGGGCAACAGGGTTGGGTGTTTCTAAATCTCTGACCTCCTCGTCAATTGAAGCTAACGATGGGGTATATGATACTGTGCTCGGGCTATACGGTTCTATTATGTCTGATGTGGCTGGTGAGGGACCGTTCAAGTATTACGTAACGCAATTTTTGAAGATTTTTGACCCCCTCCCCCCCTTGTAACGCACCGTAACGTTTTTCTATAACCCCCCCCCCCCCTCCCTCTCTCTAAACGTTACGTAACAGTCAAGTGACAATTTTTACCCTAAACTCGCAAAAAAGTTATGTTATAATTTTTATCCTTGGGATACATTTACTTACATATTACTTTATAATACTAAGAGTTGCCAAGGGTTGCTAAGAAAAAAGGTTGCCAATTTAGAAGTTTTAATTCCCTATTTTTTTATTAAAAAAATGTTACGTAACGTGTATTAAGAAATACCCCCTCCCGCCCCTGTAACGCATCGTAACGTTTTACAAGACCCCCCCTTCCCCCCCAAATTGCGTTACGTAATACTTGAACGCCCCCTGAGTTACTTCTATACTTATTTTAGGTCCTTCTACTACGTCTTCTAACTGGGTTAATATGAATTGACTCTAAATCTTTCATTATGTGTTTGTTCGTTAGTTGACGAGGAGTCTGGGGTATTTATTATGTCTACAACAGTTGGAGACTGGGTAGTTTCGATATCATTGATTTTTATTTTGTTTTATTTTACTTCTTCTCACTTGGTTCCCACGAGAAGCTATGGACTTGAAGTCAACCACGGCAGAGGCCTGCGTCCACCGTGGCAAGGGTAAAGTTTTGAAGGTGATAGAACCCTTGTAGTTCGACTCCGGCGGCACCACAGCCACACCTATTTCTACCTAATGACAAGTGTTAGGCGCTGCTCTGTTCGGTTTTGAAGGGTGTCGTAAGGGAGACAGACTTTTCCGAGGCGTTCCAGCTTAGTCCTCAGGGGTAGCGGCGCATCTGTGGCCGACCTCAGGTAGGAATGTCTAATCCTATCTGTTGGAAGAATGGAACATGACAGGTAGAAGGGAGCTACGAGTGGCAACACTGAAAGGGAGCTGGTAACACTAAAAACCCGACAAGAGGATATAAGATGGCGGGAGTAAAAAAGGATTAGGAGTTCTGTAAGAAAGTGTAATGTTTAATTGAGGCCTAATAAATAAAAGAAGTAATAAAGTACATTGTGTTTCAACTAATACAACATGGTGGCAGAACAGGAAAAGTTGATGAAAGTCCCTCCTCCGGGACAATTCAGTTTTGTGCCGGAAGAATGGCCAAAATACAAAAGAAGATTTCTCCGATATATAGCGTTGTCTGGCCATGCAGAATATACGGATCAGAACAAAATTGACTGTTTGCTGTACTGCATGGGGGAGAAAGCCGAAGATATAATTATTCAATTTGAGAAAAAACTTTCGTATGACAAACTTATCGAAAAATTTGACACGTTCTTTTCTCCAAAGAAGAACGTCATTTATGAACGGTACAAATTTAATGCAAGAGTTCAAAAAGAAGGGGAAAAATTTGACGAATTTATAACGGACTTACATAAAATAGCTGAGAATTGTAAGTATGGAACACTCAAAGAAGAGTTAATCAGGGACAGGATCGTTACAGGAATATACGACAAAAATGTCAGCGACAGAATGCTGTTAAAGAATGATTTAACCTTAGAAGAAGCAACTTTAATGGGAAAGCAAACAGAAATTCAAAAAGAAGAGTGCAAGGTTATGCGAGAAAAAGAAGAAGTCATAAATGTAATTAAAGAAGATACTTATAGAAAGAAAACACAGAAATGTTGGTTCTGTGGGTTACAGAGACACCCCAGGGATAAGTGTCCAGCATATAAAGTGACATGTCATAAGTGTCAAAGAGTGGGACACTTTGCCCGCTTTTGTCGAGGAAAATCAGTAAGAAATGTGGAGAAGTGTGATAAAACTGAATATGAGGTGAGTTTCTGTGAGACTAAACATAAATATTTAATTGATGTTTGTATGACACAAGGGAGCAAATCCAAAGATAAAGTGAACTTTTTAATTGATACAGGAGCAGATATAAGTGCCATATCAGAGGACTTAGCTTTGGAATGCCAGTTTTTTATAGTGAACTGTGATGATAAAGTGAAGGGGCCAGACGGCACAAGATTGCAAGTTATTGGAACTGTAAGACTAAAATTAGAATATAAAATAATAAGTTTGAAGGTAAGGTTTATGTTATTAGAGGGTTAAAATCGACTATTTTAGGAAGACCTGCTATTGAGGCTATGAAGGTCATTGAAATATGTGCAGTTAGTATGTATGATAATTGGACTAGTAATATTGAAAATGCTATTGAGAAAGAATTTCCAAAACATATTTAATGAGTTGGGTGTTTTTAAGGATGAGTTTCATATTAAATTAATAGGAGAATCCAAAACATTATGTCCATTCCTCACCTAGGAATATAGCAATTCCCTTATGGCCAAAGTTAAGGAAGAGCTTAATAAATTAGAGAGATTAGGAATAATTAGTCCAATTGAAGAGGCGACTGATTTTGTTTCACCAATTGTTGTTATATATAAAAATAATAAAGTAAGAATTGTGGGGATTACACCGAGGTAAATAAGAATATTCTAAGACCGGTTTATCCTATTCCAAAGGTGGAAAAAATACTTGGCAAAGCTAAAAGGGGCTAAATATTTTTCTAAGATTGACGCTACTTCAGGTTCCATCAAATAAAGTTAGACGAGGAATCAAAAAAGCTTACACCTATTATAACTCCAGTTGGAAGATATATATATAATCGTTTACCGTTTGGACTTAATTGTGCTCCTGAATATTTCAGTATGAAGTTCTCTAATTTGTTTAAGGATCTTAAAGTGGCAATACATATGGATGATATTCTAATATTTGAGGAAAGTAGGGAAGACCATGACAGAATGCTTAAAGAAGTTTTAAAAAGATTACATGCGGAAGGGTTAACCATAAACAAGAGCAAATGTATTTTTAGAGTCAAGGAGGTTAGTTATTTAGGTCACATAATAAATGAAATAGGAATAAAAGTAGATCCGGAAAGAATTAAAGCAATAGACTCTTTCAGTGCACCTTCTAATAAGAAAGAACTATTACAGTTTCTAGGTATGGTTAATTTTGTAGGCAGATTTATTCCTAAAAAGTCTCATTTACTGGGAACCTTTGTACTCACTTTTAAAAGAAGATCACATGTTTGTTTGGGAAAATGCACAAAAACTGGCATTTCAGGACATAAAAAATAAACTCAAAGAATCACCTACATTAGCACATTATGATCCATCTCTGACCATAATAGTATCAGCTGATAGTAGTTGTTATGGGTTGGGAGCAGCCTTGATGCAAGTTGATAGACAGGGTCAACCGATCAATTGTTATGTATGCCAGTAGAACTCTCACAGCAGCTGAAAAAACACTATGCACAGATAGAAAAAGAATGTTTAGCACTTACTTGGGCAGCTGAGAAGTTTAAAGACTATATTGTAGGTATTCAAATTATTTTGGAAACAGATCATAAACCACTCCTTCAAATATTACAAACTAAACAATTAAATGATCTGAGTCCAAGATTGTTAAGATTGCGGCTTAAACTTACAAAATTTGACTACAAAGTTGTATACACACCGGGTAAAGAATTGGTAGTGGCAGATGCATTATCAAGGCAACCTATGCCGTTAACTAATGTTACTCAAAATTTGGAAGAAATAGATCTTAATTCACTCACTAATGAAACCTTATCAAGTGAAATATTAGAAAGGATAAAAGTAGAACAAAATAAGTGTAACATTTGTATCAAATTAAAGCAATTTACTGTGCAAGGTTGGCCGAGAAAAAATTGTCTAGGTTCATTCAAAGATTATTATCAGTACAGAGTTAACTTTTCTATCGAAGCTGACATTCTTTTATTTAATTCCAGAATTGTTATTCCAAATTCCATGCAAGAAGAAATTTAGATAAAATACATAAAGGTCATTTGGTATCTCAAAATGCAGAGAACGTGCTAAGCAATCAGTTTGGTGGTTAGGACTGTCTAAGCAAATAGAAAGTAAGGTTAAAACTTGTAGTAAATGTATTGAACTTTATCAAAATCACAAAGAAGAAATGATTATTGAATCCATACCTGATCGTCCTTGGCAGAAAGTAGGAATCGATTTGTTTAAATTTAACAATAGTTGGTACATTGTAATGATAGATTATTATTCTAGATTTCTGGAAATTTCAAAATTAAAAGACTTAACCGAAGATTCAGTAATAATTCAGTGTAAAGAAGTATTTTCCAGATATGGCATACCAGAAGTAGTTAGGTCAGACTGTGGCACGCAATTTAAAAGTAAGTTTAATAATTTTGCTAATGAGTATGGGTTTAAATCTATCACCAGCAGTCCTTATTATTCACAGAGTAATGGACTGGCAGAGTCTGGGGTTAAAATAGCAAAGTCTTTATTGTCTAAAAATGAAGATATCTATTTAGCTTTGCTAGTGTATAGGAATACTCCTTTGGAAGTGGGTTATAGTCCAGCAGAATTAATGTTCAATCGTAAATTACGTGACAATTTACCTATTCTACCTAGTAAATTAAATAAGCCGGTAATAGTTGAAGACATATTGAAGAATAAACAAATTGAAAGGAAACATAAGACTGCATATTACTACAATAAGAGGCATAAAGCATCAAATTTGCCAGATTTAGACATAGAAGATAAAGTTTGGATTACAGATTTAAAATCTTATGGGACTATTGTAAAAAAATGTGATGAACCTAGATCTTATATTGTAAGTACTGACAAGGGTAACTTTAGACGGAATCGGTGGCATTTGAATAAAGCTTTTTCTCACATTTAACCAGGCAGGCCTATAAATAGTGATTACTTAGATCAATTTTGTGAGGGGATACCAACAAGTCTTTCAAACGGTGAAAATAATAGTCAGTCAGTTGTTGAAGATTATTTAGAAAAGGATAGTACTAATGATCCGGAACAGTCACAAAGGAGGTCTGAAAGGCTTGTAAGGAAACCTAAATATCTGGATGATTATTATGTATGTTACATACCAAAATATGTTCATGATTATTGATTAAATATGGTGATTAACTTAACGACTATGTTAAGAGAAAATAAATATTTGTTTAAATTTACATTAGGATAATAATATTTGTAATTTGTAATTATAATTTTGTATAACAAGACATTGTAACAAAATTGTCATAACATGTAACAAATAGTAAAACACAATTCATAAAAAGATTAAAAGAGGAGGATGTTGGAAGAATGGAACATGACAGGTAGAAGGGAGCTACGAGTGGCAACACTGAAAGGGAGCTGGTAACACTAAAAACCGGACAAGAGGATATAAGATGGCGGCAGTAAAAAAGGATTAGGAGTTCTGTAACAAAGTGTAATGTTTAATTGAGGCCTAATAAATAAAAGAAGTAATAAAGTACATTGTGTTTCAACTAATACAACACTATCCTACCTTTTTTATATTTGGACCTGACGATAAAGCAGACGTGGTACCTGATGGAAAGTAGTTAACGTCGCCAGAGGAGTCGCCAATGCATCGCCGGCTTTGAAGGAGAGCTCTTATTGCACCTTTTTTTATCTATACTATTACAGATGTCCATGGGCGGCAGTAACTACTTACCATCAGGTGGACGGCATGCTCGTCTGCTACTCCTATATTATAAAAAAAAAACTGGGGGTCCCCAGAGTCCGCATACTAGCGACTAAGGTTTTCCTCAGCCACGTGGCCATCAGCCACGCTGCCCTCGGCGCATGCTGTTTCACTTCAGGCTTGAATGGGCAAGATAGGCGCCATTGTTATTTAATTTGTAATCATGTTGTGAGTTATGTTTATCAGGAATGTACATTTTTTTTAATAGGGAATATGCATGTGATTTAGATTTGCTTGTTATTTTTTTCCTCGGTACATTACGGTCCTGAAATTACATCTAAACCATTATTTTTTCTTTATTTCGTGTTAAATTGTTTAAAACTTTAATCAAAAATCGTAAATTATGCGCGCGAAATTCAAATTTTCAAAACGCATTCCCATTGGTCGAATCGAAAAATGACGTCACATAGCGTGTTACGATGTTTATCGGCGTCGAAATTCAAACTGTTTGAGAGTAAAAAAATATTTTTTGTCTATATTCCTACAGTGTTATTTATTACCTAGTGCGATTTTTCTACATAGTATTATTAGGAATAATCAAGAAAAATGATTGAAAGTAGTTTTGTCAAAGCACAATCGTACTATTTACCTAAAATATGCAAAATGAATAAACTGGTTTTTATGCATAGGTCAATTCGGAAATATTTAACTGATCATAACTTATTATGTTAATATTCTTTTTTTTATAATATAGGAGTAGCAGACGAGCATACAGTCCGCCCATGGACATATGTAATCAACCCCAGATAGGATTAGATATTCCCACCTAAGGTCGGCCACAGATGCGCCGCTACCCCTGAGAACTAAGCTGGAACGCCTCGGAAAAGTCTGTCTCCTACCACACCCTTCAAACCGGAACACAGCATCACCTAACACTGCTGTTATTAGGTAGAAATAGGTGTGGCGGTAGTGCCTCCGGAGTCGAACCACAAAGGGTTCTACGACCTTCAACCAATCACCTATCTTCATCTATCTTTATAATATTATAATAGATTATAATGCATTTTGTGTGTTTCAAATGATAGTATTTGTTGTAGAAGTCGATAAGTACCTAACGAAGTAGATGATCAATGCAATATTTTAAAATCATTTACCTAAAATTATTGTTTGTTACAGTAAATACAAATGTTAATGCGATTTTGGAGATACTATATCTGTTTCCTATAATCTTGCACCACATTTTTCGTATTTTCGCATCTTTTGCAAAAGAAAAAAACACTATATAATGTATTTATAGTTTATAGTACTGGTTTTGCACAATAAGTCCAGGAAATATTTATAAAGTAGTTATTTAGCCTTTCCCATGATGTAAATAGCTATGAAACCTGAAAATGTTTAATAATACCTTTATGTGCATACAGTTATCATCAATATTAATACAAATCACGCTACGTGACGTCATTCAAAGAGCGCGTAAAATGGCGGCGTTCAAATGTGTCAAATTTTATTGATACTTTAAATAATTTTTAAAAAAATATTTCAATCATTAATAAAATTGTTTATATTTTTTACTATGTTAAAACGATGTGATAAGTGGTTTAAAATAATAAAATAAAAATGTGCATATTCCCTATATTGTTATTTTTTTACATTTTTTTCCTAAAATCATTTTTTTTAGAATATTACTATAAAATATTGTTTAGTATGTAGTTGCTCAAGCTGTTCGCACCTGTAATTGAGGTGGCACTTAAAAAATCTCTCAATGTTTTATCAAAATAATTTGTATGCATCAGTGTTCACCTTGTTGGTGCGACTTTTTAATAAATAAATAAATAAATTAACTAGAGCTTCATTAGTCACTGGTAGGTTATAACTGATAGACAGTTGCCAGCGTCCGCCCCAATCGTAGCATCGGTGGTTATGCCGTACATGAAGTTAGGATACGTGTTTTAGGGGGCTTATTATTGTCCCTGTAGTTCCGGGACCAAAATAGGGCTACGGCATCTTCGTAAGAGGCGACTAAAAGGGGCTTTCGGGGTTGCGGGCGGTAAGAGCTGGAACCGAACCGATAAGTTTAACCATAACCAATATAAATTTTATCTGCATAATTACGCTATTTAGTTTCTAATTGAGAACGAATTGAATAGCTTTGTTGAGTAATTTCAGTCTACAGACAACCAACAAATAAATATTTTCTCTTTATTAATATACCCAATAGCATTTACAATATATTTTAATTATTGTAGCCAGTTTCATAATGTATTTCCATCAACATAACGTTATTATATATTCTCACGTTCTCCCATCAAATAAAACACAGGTAATAATAAACTATTTGTTTATTTTAAATTATTTTAAACACAGTTACATGTCCCTAATAATATTACTACTTACAATTTTAGACGTACATATAAGCTATTTATAAGCTAACATTTTTAATGTATACCTAAAAGCATAATATGTGAAAGAAAATTGAAAACATATTAAAAGCTAAAAACTGAAAATGTACAACGAAGTTTTTGTAAAAATATCAGACATTAATTATAAAAAATATTGTAAATTATAAGAAAAAGTAAACTCAATTTATATTGTACAAAAAAATAACCCCATGCCGTATGCCCGCCAAACAGGAAAATAGATGAAAAAATAACAAATAATTTTAACAAATAATATGTAAAGAAATTAAATATGTTAACTAACCAACGCATAAAAAATGCTTATACTAATAACATTAAAATAATCAAACAATTAATTAATGAAATAAACTAATATTAAGACTTAGAACTCCATGCCGTATGCTTGGTGTTAGGTCTGCCAGAAATGTAAAACAAAAAATAATAAAAAACATGAAAAACTTTAATCAAACATTAATAGAAATATGATTTCAATATACATATTAACAATTATTTATTTATTAGCACAACACAAGCTCAATTTACATTTTATTAAAAATATCAATAATAAAGTTAAAAGCCTTAACTAAAATTAAAAGGAGAAATATACAAAACACAATTTTAAAATGATATAAAGTTATCAAAATAATATATTTATGAACAGGATAGACAATAATAAGTGCATATGCACCGAATAATGCATTGGTATGTAGTACGGAGCTGAGTGTGCTTGCTATTATTTTTAAGAACTATATTATCTTTATGTAGTACACTTTAACACACACAAAAAACGGTTTAATAAATGTTCTTTCACTAAAACTACACCCAGTTTAATATGGTAAATGGAACGAAGAAAGGTCTTTTGTAATTAAAAAATATTAAACAATAAAAGATAAAAGGAAACAACTTTGTAATAAGTATCTTTAAAAAAATAAAACAGGCAATATTGAAATAGGTCTGTAATTGTCGAAATCTTTAGAATATCTTATTTGAACAATTTAATTAGTTCAACATTTTTACGAGAATAATACTTCTAAAATGGAAACGGGTATTTTGAACGTTCTTGAGATTTTTACATCGCCAAAAAGTGCAAACTGAAGGTTTTAAGGTTTGGATCACAGTGCCAAAGAAGACCAGTTCCGGACCCCAGCAAGATGACACCGTGCAGAAGCCATCAGCAACCGCCGGGACCACCGCTTCGAGCGACCGAGACATAAAGCCTCTCTGAGCATCTCTTTTCTTTTAATCTTTGAAATTCCCGTTAAGATTTGAGCACATTATACTACAACTTTTAGTAAAGATCTATAGAGTACACCAGGCACTGCGTCTCTGCGTTGTTTTATTCGACCCGCAGGACATATCAACATCTTGGACGGTGGTACTACTCGCTAGTGACCTCCAATACACGACAATGCCACTGCTGGTCTACCTGCATCAGATGGCCCAAGTGGGACAGTCCCCTCCCTCGTGATGCTCCGGTTAGATACACTAACTGCCATAGCTTATAGCATAGTGCTGCAGTATCTGCAGGACATCTCTAACATCTTGGAAGGTGGTGCACCGCCTTAATGACTGGCGACCACAATGACAAACATACGGCAAAGAGTCGGCAATACTATGGAAAAAAAAATCTATTATGGAAACTAAAACGTCGCGCGAGCAGGCGCAACGACGGAGACGCACGCTAGCGAGCGGCGCGCTCCCCCATCCGCCCCGAGGCACAGAAAACTCCCGCGTTCCTTAGGAACACACCCGCAAAGAAAACTTCTAACAATAATGATATGACTTTTTACACTGACGGCTCTCTTTATAACAATTTTATGGATTAATTTTCAGGATTTAACTTGAGACTTGCTGAACGACCTGCGACTGCGTTCGGCGCTGCTCTGGAGCCCGTGCACACTACCCCCCACACGCGCGAGTGCGACGACCGGCGTAGCCCGGCTACTTTTTGGCCGCCCCAACACCCACCCTTTGATGGCAAAGGGGCCGGTGTTGGGACGAACTTCGCGAAAAAATCGGCTGCATAAATAAGGCGGTGGCGGCTGATAATCCAACTACCCCCCAATGGACCCTAAAGAGGGAGAAGGCGGAAGAGAGCGAGATGGAAGGCAGAAATTTCGCCCTACCCTCATCTTGGCCGCAGAAGAGGGAGAGGGCAGAGGCGAGCGAGACGGAAGAGGTTTCTCTCACCCTACCCTCCAACCGGCTGCAGAAGAGAGGGAGAGAAGAGGAGTGAGCGGGAAAGCCGCGGAACCCTCAAAACCTTCCCGACTGCCCCCCAGGAAGATCGTGGTGCGTGATATATTCACGCAAGCCCACGTACCGGTCTCGAAGCCCCTGGGGGAGCAGCTTGATGAGATCGTGGCGAAAAAAGGATCAGGGCGGCCCCTGAAGTTCGCCGGAAAACCCATGACGGGAAGCACCGGCGTAACCACTAGGCCCCCGAAGAAACCGAGAGAGGCTTCACTGTCGCCCGAGACCCAACAGCTCCCGGCTAAGGCTATGCGAGTGGCGGTCGCGGATGACGAAGGAAGCTCAAGTCCTACAACACCAACTCCACCTTCAAGTCCGACACCAACATCTCCGTCGGACTACGAAGAGGCAAAGGAGGAGGGCGCTGGCACGGAGGAGGCTACTGCTGTGTTAGTGGTTAGACGTGAACGTACGTTTAGGTCCCCCCCGCGCTCCCCTACCCCCCCATCTCCGTCCACAGGGATCGTGGCCATGGACGCCGGGCTGGACTCGACGTCCTACGCCGCCCTGGCAGCGACGCCGTCGCCGGCGCCCAGGGCCACGACCCCACCAATCCGTCCACCGACGCCCCTCGCTCCCGCATCCCCTGTAGCTGCATCGTCACGGCTGGGATCGTATGCGGATCCGCAGCCAGGGACGTCCTATGCCGCGGTGCTGACTACGCCAGCACCCCCGCGCACATCGTCACCGAACGTACCTGTACAAGGTAAACCCCCCTCGCAGCAGGCCTCGAGAGCTGCAGCGGCCGGGAAGGCGTACCCCCCCCTGGTGGTGGAGCGGATGCCGAACTGGCCCACCCACTTCGCGGCGCTGCGGGACAAACTGGGTCGCGCACCTAACGCGCGGCCCTTCGGACAGGGCATAAAGTTTATGCCAGCGACGGCGGAAGAGTACCGGGTTGTCCAACGGTACCTGACGGACTTGTCCGCCACGGAAACAGGGCTCTCCTGGTTCTGCTATACTATGCAGGATGACCGCCCCACAAAGGTGGCAGTCAAAGGCCTGCCTAGTATGACGGACCCGGATGCAGTCACCGAAGCCCTAAAAAGGCTTGGCTTCCCGGCTCGATTCGCCCGTCACATACCACCAAGGCGAGGTAAGCCCGGCTGCGTGTACTACGTGCAGCTGGACCGGATGGCCGAAGCAGAGCTCGCGCGCCTCTACGGAGTAAGCGAGCTCCAGTTCATGCCGGGGGTGGTCATCGAGGCGTGGAGGGGTCGTTTCGGCCCCCCCCCAGTGTCACCGCTGCCATGCGGTGGGGCACTCCTCGGTGAACTGCCACCGACCGGCCAGATGCGGCCGCTGCGCGGGGTCACACGTCGTCGGAGACTGCCCCGAACCGAGGGACGCGACCCCTAAGTGCGCCAACTGCCGCGGGGCGCACACGTCCAATAACAGGGCGTGTGCGTACCTGAAAAAGATGGCGCGCGTCAGGGGGATGAACGTCCCTCCGCCCCGTCCACCCGTCCCAGCAACAACATCCGCCCGCAAGCCATCTGCGACCGCCGCCAGGGAACCAGTACCCCAGCGAGTCGTGGAGGAGTTCGCGCCCACCGAGGGCGCATCGCTTATGGCGCCGGCCAACCTCCCTGCTCCGCGCGGCACGAGGGCGCAGGGCAGCAGGAGTAAAGCCAAAAGGCACCAGCGGAGGTCCGAGCAGCAGGTGGAAACACAGGCTGCGCGGCCTCCGCTGAATAAACCGAAAGCGGTTTCACAACCGCGCCCTCCGGTGGCTAGCGCTCAGTCTGCTGCCACACCGGCACCGACTCCGGCAGAACATCGGCCACCTCCTCCAGCACCGACTCCAGCCCCGGTTGCTGCACAGGCGGCCACCTCCCGCAAAGGGAAAGGTAAGGGCAAGGGCAAACAGTCGCAGCGGGAACCGGAAGTCCCCACGGCCCCTCCGAGCCCCACTCCTCGCCCACGGTCGGTATATCTGCCGACCCCTGCTCCTCGCCCCCTACAGGCTCTGGGGATTAATACGCCGGCCGATGAGCTGGTGGAGGCAATCGCCGCCATCAGTGAGGCCATTGCGCGCTACCCAGAACTTGTAGGAGCGATTAAAAGTGTGATCTCGAACGCTCTCGGGTTCCAATATGGCAGTACAACTTAGGCTGCTGTATTGGAACCCGGGAGGCAACCTCCCCCTACACCAACACGGGCTCAGGCGTCTCGTCCAGGAGCAGGACGTTCACGTGGTGCTCCTGGGCGAGACGAAGCTGCGCCCGGCCCAAGACTTCCGGATGCCCAATTACACCGTGTACCGCCGCGACGAAATATCG
This sequence comes from Epargyreus clarus clarus, assembly GCA_014595695.2. Lineage (NCBI taxonomy): Eukaryota > Metazoa > Arthropoda > Insecta > Lepidoptera > Hesperiidae > Epargyreus > Epargyreus clarus. The sequence goes on from JACTTY020000151.1 coordinate 434,754, forward strand.
CCGAAAGACATGGCCTATCGAGGCACCGCCATAGCGGTTCGTCGCGATGTGGTACACGACGTACTACCGCTCCCGCCGTTCACTCACACACGTTCCATTGGGGCGGTGGTGAGTGCGGCGGGCCAGGAGCTGCGGCTGTTTGCGGCCTATAGACCGCCTGGACCCCTCTTTGATCCGCAGGACATCCATACCATCCTGGACGATGGTGCTGCGACCTTACTGACCGGCGACCTCAATGCCACCAAACATAAGGCTTGGGGATCCAGAATCGCCAACCAGGTGGGACGCAAGCTGTACGAAGACTCTGAGGCGAATGGCTACGAGGTGATTGGGCCAGAATCACCTACGCACATACCTTCGGACGAGTCCCATCGTCCCGATGTCCTGGACATAGTGCTCCACAGGGGTCTCCGTTGTCCCGTCCATGTGGAGGTGCTGTATGATCTGGACACTCAGCACCTCCCCATACTCATCACGCTTGGCCTAGGGACCGAATCAGTGGCCTTTCAGCGCCAATCTCGAAGGGTGGACTGGGGAGCTTTTCAAGCCACCATGGGTGGCGTTAAATTCACCCATTCGCCGAACACGCCGGAGGGGGTGGAAGCGGCGGCCAGCGCCTTCTCGGCCTCAGTCCGAGAGGCACTGAACGCAGCAACCACCCTTACACCGAAGACGCACAGACGCGCGCGGCTCCCGGCCCACCTGGAGAGAAAACTGGCCAAAAAACGTTTATTACGCCGATTATGGGCGCGCACCCGCTGCCCCCGGGTCAAGCGTGACCTCAATGCCGTGGCGGAGGAGTTGACTGCTGAGATGGCGGAGTACCGTGGAGCCACCTGGGAGGCATGGAGCAAATAGGAATAAAGGAACAAGGAACAAACAAAGGATTTCATTTTCTTCCAATCCAGCGATAGTAATGTGCCCCTGCACATTTAATGGTCCTTCGAGAATCGGATATTGAAGAATTGTAAGTAATATTGTCTGTTCAAGTGTCATTGTGTATAATTATATATAATTGTGTATTAGCAAGAAGAATGCCGATCACACGCTCCATGGGTAGAGGACGCCGAGCCTCGACGGAAACAAAGCCCTCCTCGTCCGACGCGACCACCACGCTACGGGCACCACAACAGAGACGTCGGCTACGGAAACCAACCGCAACCGACACTACTGGGGGAACCTCCGCTACAGACACGTCCGTCACGACGAAGGGTACAGTAGCGTCAGTGGCCACTGGCACCCCTATGGCCAGGCCGGCTGCGACCATTTTGAAGAATTCCGTCGAGCTCACAGCCAGTACTGATTCACCTACAGCAATACAGAAGCCTAAGTACTGATTCACCTACAGCAATACAGAAGCCTACAGAAGCAAATAGTCAGCATGGTTCGCGCGCTCAGAGTCGACGCGCCGGGTCCACGCGTTCAAGGTCAAAGGCTTACAATATAGCCAAGGCCAAAGAAGAGCTTATACGTCTGCAAGTGGAACTTGCAACAGCACGCCTCGCCGTTATAGAAGCAGAAGACGACGATGACGACGTCTCCGAGTACTCGAAAACAGGGACACTAGGGTCGACGACTGGTTGGAACAGCAAGCGCAACCGCGATTAGCCATAGCCGACGAGCCGCACCTACCTCTCCGCGAAACAGAAATAGAAGCCATCACGGAAGAGACAAAGCCGGTTCAAGAGAATAGTGAAGCGCATCATACCCAACCAGATCCGCGAGTACATACGAGTACAAAGGCGGGAGCGGTTACGGCCCGGCTGCATTTTCCTCGTGATACTGAAGAGGACCGAGGACCTCCTGCCGGGCATCTACGTAGTCAGAGAACTGCTGTGCATGCCTGGCATCAAGGTGGAGGCTTGGCGCGGGAAGAAGGGACCGCCCCAGTGCCACCGGTGCCAGCAGTTCCGTCACAGCTCGCACAATTGTCATCGGCACTTGGCCTGCGTGCGCTGCGGCGAGCAGCACGCGGCCCACGAGTGCCCCAGGCCGCGGGAGGAACCTGCGACCTGCGCGAACTGTGGCGGACCGCATTCCGCCAATCACACATCGTGCCCGGTGTTCCGGCGGGAAGCGCGCAATAAGCGCGCTGGCACGGTTGCCCTCTCTGCAAAGTCGGCAGAGAAGAGACAGACGCAACCATCGGTGGCTCCCGTACAGCCGCGGACCGTTGAGGAGCAGCACGAGGGCTCCCTCATGGCCGCGGCAAACGGGCCAACGATACGCGGGGCTCCAGTGAAGAGTCGGAGGAAGAGGGGGAAGAGGGCAAACGCCGCCCCCTCAGCTGCCCCAGCCGCACCTGCACCTGCTGCCAGGAGGCAGCCACGAAGAAAGACGCCCGCTCCTACCTCCGCTCCCGCTCCTAGATCAGAGCGGAGCCAGGGGGCCAGCGAAGAGGCCTGCAGCAAACAGCTGAGGGTACTGCAGGACCTCACAAAGATGCTGCAGCAGGTTATAACAGCCATGGGTGAGGGCCACGCTGCCGCCAGCTGTCGCGCTCCCCGGCCCCGGCCCTTGTTGCATGCGGACGGTACGCCCCGATACCGGGCGGAAGATCGCGTAGAGATCTTCGCCGAACACTTAGAACGCGAGTTCCGGCCGAACCCGTCACAAGCGACGGAGCATATTGCAGCAGTCGAGCAACACCTCCAAGACTACCTCGCACAGCCTATAGCTCCAGATGAAGACCCCGTTGTCTTCTCCCCGAGCATGGTCCAGCGTGCGATTGAAAGGACTCAAGCCAGAAAGGCTCCCAGCGCAGATGGCATCACCAATACGGTGCTCCGCCAACTTCCTAGGAAGACGGTGGTGGCCGTCACGCGCCTGTACAACGGCATCCTGCGCACGGAGACATTCCCGCACTCATGGAAAATTGGGCACATTATGATGTTGCCCAAGCCGGGGAAAAGCACCCTGAAGCCTGAGAGCTATAGGCCCATTACACTCCTACCATGTGTGTCGAAGGTGTTTAAAAAGCTCCTGCTGCAACACATGGCACCGCACTTAACACCCCGACCGAAGCAATTTGGATTTCGGCCGGACCATTCTACGACCCTTCAGTTGTCAAGGGTACTGCACCACATTACCGCTGCCTTAAATAAGAAGGAGAGAGCGTGTGCAGTATTCCTTGACATGGAAAAGGCGTTCGACTGTGTTTGGCACGACGGCCTGCTCTACTAAGATCTCGCAGTCGTCGGCGCTCAGGCGTATCGACAAGGTGATCTCCAGCTTCTTGAACAACAGGAGCTTCAGAGTGGTGGTCAACGGGACGCCACCCAACGAGCACCCCGTGGCAGCTGGAATCCCGCAGGGAAGCTGCCTCTCACCTGCCTGCTACTCCACATACACCGACGACATTCCGCCGGAAGGGGGGCTCTACTCGCCCTATACGCGGACGACGCGGCGTATGTGACGACCTCATTAAATTCCAGACACGCCGCGTCGAAGATGCAACGTGCCCTAGATGCCCTCCCCGACTTGCTCTCGAAGTGGAGACTCTCGGTGAATGTGGGGAAGACCCAAGCAGTCAGCATTGGAGGCTTTTCCCCACCCCACTCTGAACCTCAACGGACTGGACATCCAGTGGCCCGCCCGGGCGAAGTACCTGGGCGTGACCCTGGACTGGAAGCTGACCATGAAGCCCCACGTGGACGCCGTCATCACCAGCGCGAGGGCAACCAGCTTCTCCCTCCGTCCAGTGCTCTCCTCGAGCCTCCCTCTGGGTGTGAAGACATGCAATACATAAGACCCCGCCTGACGTACGCGGCGCCGGCCTGGTACGCGTTCCTAAGCGAACCGCAGCGCAAACGCCTGCGGATAAATTAATCGCGGACGCTGCGGCAGGTAGCCGGCGCGCCGTGGTACGTCAGGAACGCAGTCATCCAGAGGGACTTACGAGTATAGAGTCTGGACGACTTCATCGGCCGCCTCGCCACGAAGATGTTCGAGCGTGTCGATGCGGCGCGATTCCCGTACTTGCGGGATCTGGCGCCGCTCCACGCTCGTCCACCGGACCGCAGGGTGTTCCGCCGGCGGACGCCGGGGCTTCATAGGAAGCAACAACGAAGACTGCGGCACTCGAGAGTGCCGCCCTCACCGGACCACACCAGACCACATTGATACTACTACGGGCATCGATACTACATAGGCCCAAAGAACCACGGCCTCCCCAATGTCACCGCTGCCAAGCGGTAGGGCACTCCTCGGTGAAGTGCCAACGGCCGGCCAGATGCGTCCGCTGGGCGGAGTCCCACATAGTCGGGGACTGCTCCAAACCGAGGGACGCGACCCCCAAGTGCGCCAACTGACCATTGCTGTGCTTCGCACCAGCGTGATCTGATGGCCGTGCGGCCACCGAAGAACAAGGAGACGCGCTCACCTTGGAGACTGTGGGAGGGAAAACCATCAACCAAGGAGACTCCATGAAGATCAACATAAAGATAAAGGGAATGCACTAGACACAAAGTTGCGGGGCGGTTGCTTCATTATCCGCAGGACATTTCTAACATCTTGGAAGGTGGTGCCCCGCCTTAGTGATTGGCGAGCCCAACGTCAAAAATAAGGCACGAGGATTTACTCGTTTCGCTCATACGGGCTCTACAAGTCATACTGAGCGTAATGGAAAGGGATCTGCGCCTCTACACGCAGGACAATCTGAACATGAATGCTGGTGCACCGACCCTGGTAATCTCCGAGCTGTGCATAGTATGGAGTAGGATTCTAGAATTGTCAATACCGCTGGTTGGATGGTTGCTGTACCCGTAGGATATCTCTAACATCTTGGATGGTGGCGCTCTGCCTGAGTGGTCGAAGACCTCTGTTGTGGGCGACGAGCGGCGAATATAGTTAATAAGAAATATAATAAGTTTAAATATTGAATAATAAAGATAATACAACCACGTAAGATAAGTAGAATAAGTTAACATAAATTAGAATAAGTGATTGTTTTGTTATTTAGTATTTACCTTGAAATAATATATATATATATAATTATAAATTATAGTGGCGGAGCGGTTCCCAAACTGGGTGGAGCATTTTGCGAACCTTAGGGCAATTCTCGGCCATGCTCCAAGCGCGAAGCCCCTAGGACAGGGGCTGCGATTCTTACCGAAAACGCCTGAAGAGTACCGGGTTGTCCAGAGGTACTTAACCGACTTGTCGGAAACAGAACCGGGACTCTCCTGGTACTGTTACTCCCAAACAGACGAGCGTCCCACCAAGGTGGCGATCCGCGGCCTGCCGGGAGGAACGGACCCAGAGAGAGTTACTGAAGCCTTAATCGGCCTGGACTTCCCGGCGCGATTCACGCGGCCTATTACACCTAGGCGGGACAAACCGGGCTGCATATACTACGTGCAGTTGGATCGCATGGACGAAGAGCAGCTCGCGCGCCTGTACAGGGTAACCGAGCTGCTCAACATGCCGGGGATAGTCATCGAGGGATGGCGGGGTCGTTACGGCCCTCCGCAGTGCCACCGTTGCCAAGAGGTAGGCCATTCCTCGGTGCACTGTCACCGGCCGGCCAGGTGCATCCGCTGCGCGGAGTATCATCTGGTCCGGGATTGTCCCAAACCAAAGGACGCGGTGCCGGTCTGCGCCAACTGTTCCGGGTCTCACGCAGCGAACGACAGGCGCTGTTCGTACGTGCGGAAAATGGCCCGCTGTCACCTGCCGCCCCTGCTCCTGCCGCACCAAGTGTTGCGGTGCCAGAACACCGGCCAAGCAGGAGTAGGAAGAAGAAGACGCCACGCACCCAGCCTGAGCCCGCGGCTCCCGCCGCTCCCCATCAACCTCCATCACAGCCCGCTCTCCCAGCCTCGGCTGGCGCGGAGGTGGGCAACCAACAGCATGGTAGGAGTAAGCCACCGCGGAGGCAGACGGTAGCACTGAGCGAGGAACCCACTCGCCCTGTGCCGGCCAGCAAGAGCCGCCGCCTAAGACACGCTTCCCTCCGCTCATCGTGGAGAAGCTCCCCAACTGGCACCACCATTTTAAGGTGCTAAAGGAGAAGTTGGGTCGAGCACCAAACGCGCGCCCCTTCGGGCAGGGAGTACGATTCTCCCCGAAGGAGATAGGTGAGTACCGGCTCCTGCAATCGTACCTCACCGACCTGGAGGCGAGGGAGAGTCCCACCCCGCGCCCAAGGACGGTATACCTACCGACCCCCGCTCCTCGCCCCCTACAGGCTCTGGGGATCAACACGCCGGCCAATGAGCTAGTGGAGGCAATCGCCGCCATCAGTGAGGCTATTGCGCGGTACCCAGAGCTTGTAGGAGCGATCAAAAACGTTATTTCGAACACTTTCGGGTTCCAGTATAGCAGTACAACTTAGGCTGCTGTATTGGAACCCGGGAGGCAACCTCCCTCAACACCAACACGGGCTCAGGCGTCTCGTCCGGGAGCAGGACGTTCACGTGGTGCTCCTGGGCGAGACGAAGCTGCGCCCGGCCCAAGACTTCCTGTTGCCCAACTACTTCGTGTACCGCCGCGACGAAATATCGCCTAAGGGCATGGCCTAATCCAATGGAAGCCACGTCGCAAAACGGATTGGACTCTCTTCAAGGAGCAACTGGAGATCACCACACCAACTCGACCCATCTGCACGGGAGGAGATGTCAACCAACTCGCAGTCGACCTCACCGCCAGAATACGGGGCGCCTTGGATGCCACCACCATTGAGGTACCGGCGCATGGGAGATTACCCCCATTGCCGCCCCACATCCGTCAACTCATCGCCCACAAGAAGCGCCTCCAAAGGAGCTGGCAGAAGACGAGATGCCCGACGCAGAAGACTCTCCGCATGCCACCGAGAGATGGGAGACCCGGTTAGGGGAGGCCTATGACGACTGGCCCTCCCTCCATAGACTCTGCCGCCAGATGTCGCGCTCCCCGGCCCCGGTCCGCCCCTTGTTGCATGCGGACGGTACGCCCCGATACCGGGCGGAAGATCGTGCAGAGATCTTCGCCGAGCACGAACCCGTCACAAGCGACGGAGCACATTGCAGCAGTCGATCAACACCTCACAGACTACCTCGCACAGCCTATAGCTCCAGATGAAGAACCCGTTGTCTTCTCCCCGAGCATGGTCCAGCGTGCGATTGAAAGGACTCAAGCCAGAAAGGCTCCCGGCGCAGATGGCATTATCAACACGGTACTCCGCCAACACATGGTACCACACCTTACACCCCGACCGGAGCAATTCGGATTTCGGCCGGAACACTCTACGACTCTTCAGTTGTCGAGGGTGCTGCACCACCTCACCGCCTCCCTGAACAAGAAGGAGCGAGCATGTGCAGTATTCCTCAACATGGAAAAGGCGTTCGACCGTGTTTGGCACGACGGCCTGCTCTACAAGATCTCGCAGTCATCGGCGCCCAGGCGTATCGTCAAGGTGATCTCCAGCTTCTTGAAGAACAGGAGCTTCAGAGTGGTGGTCAACGGGACGTCATCGAACGAGCACCCCGTGGCAGCTGGAGTCCCGCAGGGAAGCTGCCTCTTCAGACAAGCAGCTGCTTGTCGGGGCTTCATGAGAAGCATCAAAGAAGACCGCGGCACTCGAGAGTGCCGCCCTCACCGGACTTGACCATATACCCAACAACTGACTCCACTAACGGGCTTGCGGGCCCTTAGAACCACGGCTCAAACGGACCACTACCACAGGTATGCCAGAGGGAAAAAAAAAAAAAATATATTACAACATATATATACAATGATTTACATATTTATTAATAAAAAAAAACCCTCTGGCTACCCAAGGACCTGCCTGTTTTCACAGGCAGCGGAAGCACACCTCCTTAGGAAGGCACAGCCTTTGAAAGGACTCCTGCAGGGCCGGAAACGGCCTTACAAGAAGAAAATCACGATGTCGGAAAGGTTCTATTCGGCAGCGAGCTACACAAGAAGAAATAAAGGGATTAGAATCGAAGAAGAATTTTATTTACAGTCCACTACAACCTCAACGACAATCATACGGCGTTCTAGCCGTCAACACTGCGAGACAAAGGCTGTAAGCACTAGGCCGACTTGTAGAGAATTACCTGAACACATTGCTCCACTAGGATCTCATGTGTACGAAGAGCGCAAGGGCAAAGGATGACTCCAAGTGTCTGCGACTAACGTATATACGAGAGTAATCAGACATGAATCATGTACATACTTGGTTACCATAGTTTGTTTTATAGGAGTTTATATAATTTCAGAATAAACTTCATATAACATTTGTATAGGATAGTTTACGAAGGCCTGACGGTAGATGGTTCTACCAGACACGTTTTTAATATTTTATTAGGCTTCTTACGGTTTTTATGAGTATTGGATTTTGGTTAAGATTTTTTACCTTTGTACACTTTTATGATTTTGAGACGTGTATTATTTTATAGGATATGTTTTTTTACTTCATTTTGATATAAGGATATTAAGGCCGTCCGAACATAATTACGCTCGCAATGATTAGAGGGTAGTGGCATATCTCCGCAACGCCGAGCGCGCCCCGCGACATCTACTCCTTCGAACCGGATCTTCGTGTTAATCGTCACATCTTCGGGTTACTGACGCCGTCATGCCAGTCACACGAAGCCACAGGGATACCACGCCGCCGAACCAGTCGACTGAGCCCCGCGCTACGGAAAGCGCGCAGGGGACAACTGACTCGCGTCGGGCACTGTGACAGAGGGTACGCTTACTACTTACGAGTCACTTCAAACACCGTGACTGCTGTTCCAACTGTTGCAACAGCTGGAAATAAGGAGACGCGCTCCATGAAGTCTACAAGACGTCGGAAAATAAAAGCTAATCTTAAGAGTTGATGGGCCGAGAACTAGAGGAAGCAAGAGCAGCACCAGAACTTGCCAAGACACAATGTGAGTTGATCCAGGTCGAAAGTGAAGTCCGAGGTCGAAGATAAAAATGAAGACTATTAATTTATTTTAAAATGTATTTATTTCTCATCGATTTATATCTTATTTCTTTATTTTTCTCTTTCTTTCTCACATTATTTCTTCTTTCATGTTCTCCTTTCTCTCCTAGTAAATAAATAAATCACCACCGTCAAGCCAAAAGACCAAGGACTAACGGAACCAGCGAACTAGCTGAGGCCATCGTGAAGGCAATCCGATTTTAACGGAAGAAGCGAAAAATGGTTCGTCTTCAGGACGGTTATAAGGACAACGCAGCGCTATTTACGGATATGGTGCGGGGTCAATTAAGGGCACAGCAAGGAAGGCAATCAAGTGCCTATTGTATTCGGAGTATCACCTGAAGAAGTTATGGAAGCCCTTCGTCGAAGATTCGTAAGTCCAGAAGCCGTGATCCTAATGAAACAACATTTGCAAAACATGTAAAGGGTGGCATTAATTTGTTCTTCATGAAGAACGTTGGGATCATCCGAAGCCCGAATACACTCTACTGTCTTGCGTGTTGAGTGTCGCTTGACCCCATCGGTGTAGTGTTATTTCTAAGTCTAGCATTGACACTACTGACGGGACGGTTCTGTGCTGCCCGCAGAACATTTCTAACATCTTGGAAGGTGGTGCCCCGCCTTCGTGGCTGTCGAGCCCAACGTCAGACATACGCCACGAACGAATCCGGCATCCTGAACCTCACAATTTCTTGGTTCATCGAGAGCCCGATTGGGAGCAGCACAATGAGGCGACGGGAATCCAGACGTAGCCAGGACGCCTCCTTGGGCAGCAATAGCCAGGACTCCTACTCTAGCAGCGTAGCCAGGAAACCTCGACGAGCAAGGTATCTAGGACGCCTCCTCGCGTCAGCAACGTAGCTTGGGCGCCTCACGTCAGCGTCTACACAGATCTAGGGGACCACGTGTCCGCGAGTCCACGAGTCGTCTGAACGCGGTTTATCCGCGGCTTTGTCTTGTGACCCCCTAAAGGTGTCAAATGGTCACAAAGCATGAGTTTAAAGCCTCACAGCGGTGTGGTACTTGGTGCGACATCACCGGTCAAAAATCGTCAAACGAACTGCACTTCCTCGCCAGTAAGGGTAACTGTGGTGCAGAGACCGAACAGTAGGCACTGTTGACAGCGACCACATTCCAGCCGGTTGGCGAGCACCCTGAGCACATAACCCCTCTAATGGGAGAACCCCACCTGTACCTATCCTCACCTGTATACATCCCCGAAAGAGCGAACCGGAGATAGAAGATAGAACCTTAGCTTGCGAGCTAAAGCCTCCTGAAGGAGTGTTAGGGATTATTAGGGACTGTTAGGGAGGAAGGAAATAAAATTAGGGTATAGTTTAGGGGCTAGCAAGAGCCGCAACAATGACGACGCGCAGCCCGCCGGTAAGCAGGAAGAGGTTAGACGAGGCGCGGGCATTCACGGATTGCCTCGCATACCTTCCGAGCCTGTGCGTAACGTACTACCATCTGAGTCCGCGACTGCTGTGGGTTCGCTTCCCACGATCGAGAAACACGCGATGGATGCACAGTCAGTGTGCTACCAGCGATCGACTGACGTTAGGAGAAGCGAGAGCCAGACGGTCAAACGCGTGAACGGGCGTTTCGAGGTAGGTCTGCCATGGGTCAGCGACGATGTGACCCTACCGCCGAGTTATAGCATGCCTTCAGCCGTTTACAGGGAATAAAGTGCAAGATGGATAGGTCACCCGAATTCAAAGAAGCCTAGACGGGGCAGGTAAACGGTCTTTTAGAGAAAGGTTACGCAGAGCCCAGCACGGGACAATATATACTAGTGTTCGACGCCGCGGCTGAACTTACGGTAATTGCCAAATGAAATGAAATGATATGAAATATATTTATTTTGTATAGCCAACGGCGGCACTTACAAATTGTCAGTTACAATATTTTTCTTCTTGTTGACGTGTTGTTAGACGGACCGGACTTGTTACAACCCCTTAACGTTATTAAAGTTCTGAAATATCTGCATTAACAACATTCGTTGCAGAAACATTATTAATAACAACTACAAGACATGCTACAAGAATGTTCTTCCCAATATGTATTTTTACGGCAGTATGGGACAGTCACGTTGATGAAAGAGCATTTTGTGATTTTTTCAGCACTACAGGAGCAGGAGGTTGGTACACCTACAAAATACCGACTACATTGAAACTACTCAGTCTAAACTAAAACTATTTAATTATCCACCACACATCTTGGATGATGGCGCTCCGCCTTCGTGGTTGAAGACCTCAACGACAAACATACGGCACGGCATTCTAGCCGTCAACACTACGAGACAGAGATTGTAAACACTAGGCAGACTGGTAGAGAATTAGCTGAACACAATGCTTCACAAGCATCTCATGTGTCCGAAGAGCGCAAGGAAAAAGAAGACTCCGAGTGAAAACTTAAAGAAATAATGAAATTACACTTCCAATTGACTGCTCACTTTATGACAACTATGAAATGCCACAGAGCGCGCAAGAATTCTAAGCAAATGTTAAGAAAAAAAACTTTTATGTAATAGTATTACAAACCTTACCCTTAGGCTGTAAAGTAAATTGTATTACGTAAAACACTTTCACTGAGATTTATATTATACTTATAAACTATATCATTCTTATACTGTATTGATTTCAACGTGGGTCCTGCCGCTGTTGGAAAATAAGAATTTATTTACCGTGACTACCCTAAATAAAACTATCAGCTAGATCAGGACTCTCGAATAGCTGTGACGACAAATGTCCTCTTACAATGAATTCGCGAAAGCATATTGGTCGAAGTGCCACCATCCAAGATGGTAGAAATATCCTGTAGGTAAGGGTTAAGTCGGAACATCGCCCTCTGAAATTGAAGAGGACCCTTCAACATTTGAAGGTGGTACTTCTTCGGGTGAGTAACGTAGATGACGGACTAGGAGAACCACCATCCAAGGTGTAAGGAATTCCCTACGGGGGGTGAGGGGTGAGAGTCGGAGTACCACCATCCAAGATGTAAGGAATTCCCTACAGGGGGTGAGGGGTGAGAGTCGGAGTACCACCATCCAAGATGTAAGGAATTGCCTACGGGGAATGAGGGGTGAGAGTCGGAGTACCACCATCCAAGATGTAAGGAATTCCCTACGGGGGGTAAGGGGTGAGAGTCGGAGTACCACCATCCAAGATGTAAGGAATTCCCTACAGGGGGTGAGGGGTGAGAGTCGGAGTACCACCATCCAAGATGTAAGAAATTCCCTACGGGGGATGAGGGGTGAGAGTCAGAGTACCACCATCCTCTTGTAAGGAATTCCCTACGGGGGATGAGGGGTGAGAGTCGGAGTACCACCGTCTAAGATGTAAGGAATTCCCTACGGGGGATGAGGGGTGAGAGTCGGAGTACCACCATCCAAGATGTAAGAAATTCCCTACAGTTGGGTGAGGTGTGAGAGGGAGTACCACCGTCCAATATGTAAGGAATTCCCTACGGGGGATGAGGGGTGAGAGTCGGAGTACCACCGTCTAAGATGTAAGGAATTCCCTACGGGGGATGAGGGGTGAGAGTCGCAGTACCACCATGCAAAATGTAAGGAATATATCCTTATATCAAAATATGTAAAGCTAAAACATATCTTATAGAATGGCACAAGCTCGAAAAACATGAGAAAAAAAAGTAAAAAATCACCATAACATTCAAAAGTAAAAAATTATAACCAAAATATAATACTCGTAAAATTTCCTTTAAAAGCCTAATTGTCGGCGACTAACTAAAGTTATTTAATTAAGAATTGTAATTAACTTGTTTTTTATGTCTGTCTGAATATGTTTTATATGTTAAATAAGAAAAATACATTACGTAAGTTTAAGTTTAGGGATAAAACACGGTAGATGGCGCTATCGGTCGCATTTGTTGTATTTTATTAGAGTTTTTAGGTATTTTTATGAAAATCGTATTGTGGGTTAAGTTTTTGAGTTTTATACATGTTTTATATTTCTAAAGTTTATGTTATCTCCTAGAATATGTTTCTAGCTTCATATTGATGTAAGAATATTAAGAATCAATTATGATAATTTCGAGATAATTAGGATTATTGACATGTGAAATGACGTAACTTGTACATTTTTGGAATATTTTCGGGAATAACTTCGTAACTAATTTAGGGATGGAAATGTAACTTATGTAGTTAGATAGGGCTAATTATAAGGATTCCAACGATGTACGATACATATATGTAAATTTTGTGAAATTAATAAAGAAAGGGTGAAAACTAGGTCAGCCAAAGTGAAAATGACACGAAAATGGGCCTAAAAAAGCGCGGCTCTCTTATTGCTCTGGGGTAGCTCAGAAAACCAGTTTTCCGGCCTAAGCATGGTCTCAGCAGAGAAGAATACGAAGAAGACTCCTGAAGAAGAAGAAGACTCCCGAAGAAGAAGACTCCCGAAGAAGAAGAAGACTCCTGAAGAAGAAGAAGACTCCTGGAGAAGAAGAAGACTCCTGGGGAAGAAGAAGGAAAATCTGAAGACGGAAGCGTTCCTGCGCAAGAAGAGGAAGTAGGGGTTAGGTCGGGATAGGGAAGAGGCTTTGGCTGGCCTACACTCTTGTTTCTATTGCACGTCAATTATTGTTTCTATTGCACGTCACCCCTTCCTACCCTACCCCTACCTACGGCACCTACCCTCTCTACGGCACGGGACAGGCGCAACTCCCCGACGCGACGACTATCACCACGAGCGGGCTTCCGGCGCCGGACGGAAGAAGGCCGTCCGTACAACATCACGCCCGCACCCCTATACGGTCGCAGGTTAGGTGGCGGCGTGGCATACCACCACACCGCCGAACACACAGCGCCCCGCGACACTAATAAATTGTTAAAAACGCGACTGGTAGCGCCATCTGCGTCAGTCTTACGTAAACTATCCTACGAAATAATAAATTATACATAACTCATACAAAACTCATATGGGAACTACACTAAGTTCATGATTAGTTTCATAATTTACGTTAGTCGCCGACAGGATAACATATACATACGAGGGTACGTTTTTAAGTTCCCGGAATGAGGGACAAGGAGCGAAAATAAAATGTCAAAATTATTTTTCTTTTTCTACATATTCTCCTGCAAGACGAATGCATTTTTCAGATCTTTGTATTAACTTATTTAAACCCTCATAAAAAAATGTTTTGTCCTTGTCGGAAAAATACGAGGAAATTGCGTCCTTTACTTCTTCGTCTGTAGAAAATTTCTTTCCACGAAGCTCTTTTTTCATTTTTGGAAAGAGATAATAATCGCTGGGAGCCAGGTCTGGACTATAGGGTGGGTGATTTAAAATATCAAAGCCCACCTTATGCAGGGCAGCCTGTGCAATACGGCTCTTGTGTACGGGCGCATTGTCGTGCAACAGCAGGACACCTCTGGATAATTTTCCTCGTCTTTTTTCTTTGATGGCTTCTTTTAACCGCTCCAAGATTGTTGCGTAATATTCTCCGGTTATAGAGACACCTTTATCTTTGTAATCTATTAACAAAATTCCTTCTGAATCCCAAAAGACTGTCGCCATGAGTTTGCCGGCCGATTGTGACACCTTAAACTTTTTAGGAGGTGCTGTACCCTTTTTATGCCACTGCATGGAGTCTTGTTTAGACTCAGGTTCATAATGGTGAACCCAAGTTTCATCTCCAGTAACAATTCGATTCAGTACAATATCCTTATCTTCTCCACAGAGGTTCAAAAACGCACGGGAACATTCAACGCGCTGTTGTTTCTGAGGCGGCGTGAGCATTCTCGGCACCCACCGCGCGCTGACCTTAGTCATGCCAAGATGGTCATGCAGAATTTTAAAAATGGTTGTATCCGATACTCCAACCATTTCTGCAAGCTGTTTCTTCTTTAGCCGAGCATCTTCCAGTACTAATTTTTCGACTTCCGCTATCGTTTCCGGAATGGTCACCTCAACAGACCGTCCTGGTCGTGGGTCATCTTCAAGTGAATCCCTGCCTTGCTTAAAAAGGTTGTTCCACTTGTAAACCATCGTTTTTCCAGGGCAAGAGTCCCCGTAAACCGATGACATCTCTTCCATTATGATTTGCACAGACTTTCCTTGCTTGGTAAGGAACTTTATAACGGCGCGATGCTCGATTTTCTCCATACTTCCAATTTTCTTCCGGATTGAGTTGTTTAATTGTCGATAGTTTTAAAACTAATGATGCAATTGTGATAAAACTTTATATTTATACTATTTATGAGTCACTTAACACGTACCGCCTTTAACGAGCCCGCTATCCCCCCTCCAACCCTGCCATTCCGCGGACTTAAAAACGCACCCTCGTAACACCGATACGCACACTGGAGCTACAAGCCGCCGTCATTAAAAAACACGAAAGGAAGTCAGACTGTAGAACATTCTGGACACACAGCCGCACAGTAGTTACCTGGATCAAGGCCAGTCCACGCTCCTATAAACCTTACATAGCACATGCACATGGCATAGCTGTGAGAAGGAGCACAAGCTAGCCGAGTGCCCCGACTATGCGTCACCCGTCGACCGAAGAAAGTAGTTCGTGCGCCAAAGAAGATTATGTTACAAATGTTTAAAGAAGAAACATCGCCGAAGTGAATGCCGATGGAAGTCATGCGACGTAAACCAGTGTCGTCACCCTTATCACTCCATGCTTCACCAATCCTACGAGGAGAAGCAAGACCCGAAGCCGTCGGAAAAGTACAACGCGAGTCCGTGCTGACCCTGGACACTTCAACGTGGAACAAGAAAACAGTATTATTGAAGATGTGCCCGGTCACAGTCGTCGGTCCACGGGGGAAGGTGAAGACGTACGCGCTGCTGGATGAAGAGGCAACAATCACCCTTATAGACGAAACAATAGCACATCGAGTCGGCGCCAGAGGACCAGAGATGCCGCTGTATAAGCACGACACAGCAAGAGAACAACAGCAAGCTGGTTACCATTCACCTGAAAGGCGAAGACGACAAGCTACATAAATTGCGGGCACGAACAATCAGAAACATGAAAATACGACAGCAGTCGATCCCGAGCGCATTATTGAGTTATGAACATTTACGAGATCTGCCGAGGGAGCAAGTATGCTACGACGCCAGCCGACCTGGACTATTGGTGGGAACCGACTACTGGGAATATATAGTCTCTCAAGAACTCAGGACGGGCGAACCCCATTAACCAGCTGCATCGCGACCACAACTGGGCTGGGTGATACACGGAACGATGCCGCGGCATATTATAGCCAGTCAAGACAGCGTGCTGCACGTCTACACCACCGAACAAGGTGAAGACAGGCAAGATACAAGGCTACTGCACGACCTGGTAGAACATCACTTCGGCATCGAGGCGCTGGGTGTCGCTCATAAGCCACGAGTGAGCGATGAAAATAAACGAGCGATTAAGATTGTCGAGCAGTCTATAAAGAAGACCGAAAAAGGCTATGAAGTGGGGTTACCATGGAAGGAGGATAAGGTAAAGCTGCCTCAAAGCTACGACGCGGTACTGCGACGCCTTCTGAAAATCGAACAGAAAATGGACGCCGACCTTCAAGCAAGAATATACCAAGCAAATAGAAAACATGTTAGAAAAAGGATACGCCGAGCCATGCGACGGAAGCGAGATGGCAAGCTTCGTCTGCTGGTACCTGCCACACTTTGCGGTACAGAACCCGAACAAGCAGGGGAAGCAACGATTGATCTTCGACGCAGCCGCCAAGAACCGAGGTGTCAGTCTCAACAACCATCTGCTGGAGTGTCCTGACTTACTGCTGGCGCTGCCTGGAGTTCTGTTCCGGTTCCGAGAGAAGAGCGTGGCAATTACAGCTGACATATAAGAGATGTTCCTTCAGATTAAAATATGTAAAGAAGATCAACCAGCGCAGCAGTTCCTATGGAGGGGAGACGACCGGGACAAGCCGCCGCGTCACTACAAGATGACAAGCATTATCTTCGGCGCGGCGAGTTTACCATTCATGGCTCACTTCGTTCGAGACTACAACGCAAGAATACACTCTCACACACATCCACTCACCTTCGAAGCAATCACCCGAAGTCACTACATGGACGACTTAGTGGCAAGATATGAAGACACCCGGGAGGCCCGCCGTGCTATCACAGAGATACGCACTGTACACACCGCGGCGGGATTCAATCTGCGAGCATGGAGTGCCAACGAAGTCGACGTGCTGCAAGACGTACCTAAGGAACTACGCGCAACTACACCTACTCAACTCGGAGGGGAGAGTATTGCGAACAAGATACTGGGGCTGTACTGGAACCCGGAGCGGATAAACTCGGTTTCAACACGTCAATGAACCGAGTACCTGAAGATGTACGCGCACAGAACCTTGCGCCGACGAAGAGGGAAGCACTGAGCGCAGTAATATCCATATATGACCCGCTTGGACTCCTTAGTAACTACACTATAAGGGCGAAGATCATCCTACAGAGTTTGTGGCGATTGAAGATATCCTGGGACGAACCGATTCCTGAGGCAGAACAGGAACTTTTAGCTACGTGGATGGAACAGTTGTCTGGCATATCTCACCTGCGGTTAGAACGGCGGTACGCACTGGGGGACTGCCACAACCTGGAATTGCATATCCTATGCGACGCCAGCGCGCAGACTTATGCGGCGGTGGCGTACTGGCGCATCACTCGGCCCGATGGTAGCTACTGCCTGAGCCTCATAGCTACCAAGTCGAAGGTGGCTCCGAAGCGGACTCAGACCATACCACGCCTCGAGCTACAAGCGGCGGTCATCGGAGCCCGACTGGCTGTCACCATAAAGAGAATATCGCATCGAGGCGGCACGAACGATTTACTGGTCAGATTCGATGACGGTGGTGGTACACTGGATTTGACGCGACGCGAAGAGATACACCCCGTTTGTCGCACATCGCCTGGGAGAGATATCCGAGCTCACTCAAAAGGAAGAATGGCGTTGGGTGCCCACACACGAGAACGTAACTAACGACGCCACTAGGTTCACAAGCGCGACGATCACGGCGAGGGATCGCTGGTTCCGGGGGCCTGACTTCCTAAGGCTCCCGGAGGACCAGTGACCCAAGGAGAAAAGCGAGGACGAAGACACAAGAGGAAGTGGTACTTCACGACGACGAGTGGCTACCAGATCCCACACGCTTGTCGAAGTATGAAACACTGGTGATGGCGGCCGCACGAGTACTGGCGTTCGCGGATATATGTCGGCGCCGGGCGACACACATGGAGTTTCATCACTTAGAGGAAGCAGAGGAGGCACTCATACGTCGGGCGCAACGCGACAGCTTCCCAGACGAACTACAACTATTGAAAAAAGAAAAGGCGATCACGAAAACTAGTCGACTGTTCCGACTAGACCCCATACTAGAAGATGGCATATTAAGAATAAGGGGTCGAATCGGGGCAGCCACAGCGCCGGCAGCGATGAAGCGGCCCTTATCTTGGACGGCCGACACCGGACCACCAGACTTCTTGTGCAGCGAGAACACTGCGCAGCGGGGCACGCCAACAGGGAACGCGTAACAAATGACCTACGACAGAAATACTGGGTGATACATCTGCGGCCCACGGTGCGCACTATTGAAAAGGACTGCGTACTATGCAAGCGAAGGAAAGCAAGACCGCAAGTACCGGCGACGGGGGTTCTACCACGCGAGCGGCTGGAGCCGTTCAAGCGACCATTCAGCTACTGTGTCATGGACTACTTCGGGCCCATGGTAGTGAAGATCGGACGCCGCCGGAAGAAGAGGTGAGGCGCACTCTTTACGTGCCTCACGACCCGCGCTGTGCACTTAGAAATAGTGCCATCGCTCTCTACAAGGTCCGCGATAATGGCGATACGACGTATGGCGGCCCGGCGAGGATGGCCGCGAACGATGTACTCCGACAACGCCACTAACTTCCGAGGAGCCGATAAGGAGCTGCGAGCCGCCTATGAAGAGTGGGCACCAGCATTGCGCGACGAGGGACTACATCACATGGAGTGGCGCTATATACCCCCGAAAGCGCCGAACCAAGGAGGAGCCTGGGAGCGGATACTGAACTTCGTAGGTCTCTGGGCACAACTAAGGGTCAGTGTAACCATTCGTCGCGGCGACGACTTGGGTGTAACCGCAACCGTAGCCGGGAGAGGTGACACCGCCGCCTACATCCGGCGCAGCACCCACTGTCCGGCCTCGCGCGCGCCACTAGGGGACCTGCGCCCAGAAGGGTAGTGGAGGAGTACGCGGGAACAGAGGGTGCATCGCTCATGGCGCTGGCGAACCCTCCCTCCGGTCGCGCGTGCGTCAGTAAGGTGCGCCGCGACAGGAGGAAAAGGGCCCGGGAGCGCAAAGCGCTACCAGCGGAACTAACACCTGCCGCACCAACCCCTGCCGCGCCAGAACACCGGCCAATAAGCAGGACAAAGAAGAAGACGCCACGCACTCAACATGAGCTCGCGGCTCCCGCCGCTACCCCGCAACCTCCATCTCAGCCCGCTCTCCCAGCCTCAGCTGGCGCGGAGGTGGGCAACCAACAGCCAAGTAGGAGTAACCCGCCGCGGAGGCAAGCAGTAGCACTGAGCGAGGAACCCACTCGCCCTGTGCCGCGCCCCAGGACGACACGTACTCCAACCCCTGCGCACCTCGTCCCCTACAGGCCATGGGTATTCAGACGTCGGCCGATGACCTTGTGGCGGCAATAGCCACCATAAGTGAGGCCATCGCCCAGTACCCGAACCTTGTGGGGGCGATCAAACAAACATTGGCCGAAACTTTCGGGTTCCAATATGGTAGTACAACTTAAGCTACTATATTAGAACCCGGGAGGGCTATCTCCCGTCATCCAGCAGGGGTTGAGACACCTCGTCCAGGAGCAGGGCGTGCACGTCGTGCTCCTGGGCGAGAGCTATCGACTGCCTAACTACTTCGTGTACCGCCGCGACGAGATCGCGCCGTCCGGTATTGCCTTTAGGGGCACGGCGGTTGCGGTCCGCCGCGACGTGGTAGAACGCGTATCCGTACACAGTGCCAAATAACCGCGAACCCAGGATTGCAGTGCAAGGATCACCTTCCCGGATTGCAGTGTTTTTGGATACAGTGAAAGGATTGCAGTGCAAAGGAGGAACCGCAGACCCAGCGTGAGGATCCCGCAGGAGGCGCAAAGCAGACCCAAGGGTTACCCTCCCATTATTGTGGAGCGTATGCCCAGTTGGACGCAGCACTTTGAGGTGCTGCATACCCGACTGGGCCGTGCGCCAAGCGCGCGACCTTATGGAAGGGGGATCCGTTTCATCCCCAAAACCCTGGAAGAGTACAGGGTGATCCAAGGCTTCCTGACCACCCTGTCCGACACTGAGCCGGACCTGTCGTGGTATTGCTATACCCCACGGGAGAACCGCCCTACCAAGGTAGCTGTGCGGGGTCTCCCGGGGGATACCAATCCCGAGAGGGTGTGCGGGGCGCTCAGGGGCCTTGGGTTCCCGGTACGCTTCGCAACCTATATCCCGCCCAGAAGAGGACGTCCCGGTTGTACATGCCATGTGCAACTCGACCACATGGACCAGGAGCAGCTCGTGCGCCTGTATCGAGTAAGCGAGCTACTCTTTATGCCAGGGGTAGTCATCGAGGCGTGGAGGGGCCGCGGCGGCCAATCAGAACGGGCGAATTATTTTAAATAAATATCGGGCGCTCCGGCCAGCAATTTGTATTCGGCAGCGAGCAACCGACAAGAGAACAAGAAAAGGAAATAAAGAACAAATCGAAGAAGGTCGTTTTAATACAGTCCACTAACAGTGTGTTTCAAAAGTGTTTGAGATGCTCCTGCTGCACCACATGACACCACACCTGACTCCCCGACCAAATTGGATCTCTGCCGGAACATTCAACGACACTTCAGTCGTCAAGGGTGCTGCACCATATTACCGCCGCCCTGAACAAGAAGGAGCGAGCGTGTGCAGTATTCCTCCAAATGGAAAAGGCGTTCGACCGTGTTTCGACACACCCTGCAGGGCCGAATAACCTCGCAAGACACCCACGACTGACCGGGCAAACGGGCAACGGGGGGAGAACGTCAAATCATCATCGCCGTCAATCATCACCGGGGCATCAAACAACTTGTCTACACACTAGAAAGCTAGACACATCGAGACCGTTGCGTCGCCAGACAGCGGAACTACCCATCTTCACGGGAGCCGTCGCAGTGACTACCATATAAAGCGGAAGACTACGAGACTCGTCAAGTTCTGTCCGATTGAGAATCTCTTTGGTTGCGAAATAGTTTACGCGAGGAAGCGCGGGGAACCGCGCAAACATACCTGTAACGGACACTTAGTCTCTCAGTTTTATCTCTTTTAATTTTGTATAATTGCCTTATATTTTGAAGTGTTAGTATTAAGAATCTCTATTGGAATTTATATTAGTTTTTAATGTGTTTTGTTTATATTATAAGATGGTTTTATGTGTAATTTATAAGCAATAAAGAATGATACTCCGTGTGTAGTAATTAAGTGAAAGAGATAGAAGTAAGATTAGAGCGAGAGGCCTATTGCTGTCTCCGTCCGATAGATAGTGCTGTCTCTAACGGACGGGCCCTCGCAAGGTCGCGCGCACCTGTGGCGCGCGCGAAACAAATATAAAGAGGCATTTTTTGTGTGATTTTGATTCCCTCCGACGCCTCCGATGAAGAAACACACTTGTAAGAAAAATTTGTAAGAAAGAAAATAAATACAGTCCACATATTGAAGCAAGAAAAATCTTTTATTTCGGCACCCTGGACCTCACAATACCTGTTTACCGCGTCCAATCCGGAAGTCGTGCGCACGATGCACGCTAGAAATGAAGTATGGAAGACCAGAATTTATTGTTAAAAAAAAAGAAAGACAAACCCACTAAGTTTCTTACCGGATCTTTTCGGTCGCGTTCCGATACGGTAGTAGTTTAAGAAAAAAAATATTGTGACTGACAATTTGTAAGTGCCACCGTTGGCCTATACAAAATAAATATATTTAATTTCATTTCATATAATCGATCGGGCTATGGAAAAACTTAAGATCCCGAAACTAGGAAGCGCAAGCACCGATCTATACGAATTCGCGGTAAAGATCCAGAACACGTCTATACAATTAAGAGACATTAACAGTTATAAATACAGAAGACATTTGGGGAATGTCAGTAAAGTTTTGTAAATTAATCATTAAGACTTTAGCTCCCTACTTAGTCACCATTTTTAATTTGTGTATTGATCAAGATTGTTTCTCGATTTCATGAAACATAATAAAATAATTCCATTATTCAAGGCAGGTGATACTAAAAACCCCAACAATTATAGACCTATCTCAGTACTGCGCGTTCTAAGCACAATTGAAAAGATCCTACATCAAATGTAGCAACATTTGTAGCGAATCAATTTTATTTCACCAGCTACAGTCAAATACTACATTATGGACACAAGGTATCCATAGACAGATGCATCACAGAGGAGTCGAAGCAAAGGCTTCGGGACAGCCGCGGTCCAGGAGAAGCACGAGTGCTCCTCCTTCTAAGACTAACCTGTTCATGTTCAAAAAGAGTTCTATAAAGATTTTACTAAGAATAAAAAAATATTAAAAAAAGGAATATACTATCAAAAAAAATTAGATGACCTTATTCCAATAAAAACAATTGGAAAACATTGAAAACAATAGAAATAAATTAATATTACAGTGCGGCTTGGTCCAGCCCCTCAGATAATGCATTTCTGAAGGCTGTCATATAGACTTAACTAGACATGAGTAGAGTAATACTTTTTTGTATCATTTGTAACCTCTAATAATATGTTCGTCGTATATTCGACGCTACTGCAAAGTTGAATAGTTCATTCGGATATGACCTGGCAGGAATGCATTCTCTGAGCGGTGAAACTAAGTAGTGTAACTTTACCATCATTATCCATATGTCATATTTTCGAAGATCAACAGTTATATATGGTATTATAAAATAGCTTAATAGTACTTAGATTCTATTTTACTGTTATTTCAATTTTACTTTTAGTATTTCTTTCTTGTGTACATTCAGCATATATATTTTTATTAATGTACAATTTAACCTAATATTATTCTAGATTTTTATTTATTTAGGACTACCAACATAACATACACAGAAGATATAGCAGTGATTATCGTATACAGTACAATTACGTATATTATATTAGTGAGTAACTGTTCTTACTATTACAGAATCACAATTCACATTATAAAAAAATAATATAACAAAGTGTCTTAACTTTCTAAAAAATAATAAAAAAGCAGACTGATTAATTCTAAAGAGTGTTGATAGCCTATGGTCATCAAAGCTTCCGTATCTAATAGGATAAGTCCCACCTGAATTCGAAGAATATACTGCGATCTCTGAGGACTCACTAGGAATATCTCGTGCAAAACCCTTACTGCACTCTGCAACTGAACAGCTGCGCTTGATGTGGCAGAAATATGTGTGACTGCGGTGCCTCCAGGGTCAAATCACAAAGGGTAGCACCACCTATAAAATAAATTATAACCATTAATTATTTTTTTATTTTTCACTTTTGTCTCACATATTACTGTATTGTTTTCATTTAATTGTATCCTGAATTGTAGTTTGTACTTATAATTGAGGTGACACTCACCAAGATCTCATCTCATCTATACTTATAATAAGATGTAAGTGTCAACTTTGTTGATACAAACTTATGAATAAATAAATAGCAAATATGTATGTATACAGTAAACATGATGGCATGCGGCCACCGCCGCCCATGGTCGATAATTCGGGTCAACATGAAATTTGACTTTGATTGCAAAGCATTAAATTTCGGTAGTTTAGGTCGTAATAAGACGGAAAAAAAAATATATGGCATGAAAAACTTTCCTTTTGTGCTTAGAAGACTGATTGAACGAAATTTTTAAAAATCTCGGATTTTAATTTTTGATTAAAATAAAACTATTGAAATAAAAATGTTTATTATTTTTATTAAGTTTTACTATCAAATTAGCT
This sequence comes from Epargyreus clarus clarus, assembly GCA_014595695.2. NCBI lineage: Eukaryota > Metazoa > Arthropoda > Insecta > Lepidoptera > Hesperiidae > Epargyreus > Epargyreus clarus. The sequence goes on from JACTTY020000151.1 coordinate 458,654, forward strand.
TACAGAAAAGTGGAAAATAACTTAAAAGTGCACACTTTTACTTTTTCTTTTATGTTCATAGCTACTTTCTCTCAATAAACCCCAAATATAGTCGCCCATCATGTTTTCATTGTATTGGCCTTGATACCGTTGTTCAAAATTCATGATGTCCTGATGGAAACGTTCTCCTTGCTCTTCGGAATAGGCTCCCATATTGTTTTTAAATTTATCCAAATGAGCATGCAGCATATGTACTTTTAATGACATCCTGCAGCCCATGGCCTTAAAATTTGTAAGCATATCCTCGGTTTCGGTTTAGAAATCTTTATTCTCAAAAGAATTTACATTCACTTATAATGAGAACTTATCTAAACTTAAAATTAAGTACAATATTCGGCGTGCGTACAAATAGGTTATCTTAAAATATCTTAAATGTTATATTCACATTACTAAACATTTACAATGTGGGTAGTTTTCTAAAATGCAAGGTATACGAGCGCAAGCGACGATAAATTACACGGATGCAGAGTGACTAGAAGCGGCTTGGTACGCAGTAAGTATTTTGGTTTGTAATTAAAGTTTTGTATTTTAATTTTTACTTTACATTTTATTTATCTTTTATTTATTTATTTTAATTATATTATTTTTTATTTGTGTTTTTATATATATGTATACGACTGTAAATAGTTTTTATTTTAATTTTTAATTGGTTTGTTTTTTATTATTATTTTGCACTATACAAAATATTTTCTGTGTTTATTTTTTTTATTTTTTTTCTTTTAAATTTTATTTTTACTATCATTAATTATATTACAAATTTTACTTTCTTTATTTACTTTATTATTTTTGGTGAATTAAATGTAATTTAAGTAGTTTTTTAAAAACATGTAATTTTTTTTGCTTGTTTAATATTATTCGGTAATTTGTTATATAATTTTGCTCCATTATAAGTTATATTATTTTTGCCAAACTTGGTTCTTGTTTTACTTAATATTAAATTATTTACACTTCTTAGTCTTTTTAGGTACGGGTGATCTTTTTTAATATTAAATGTAATGTTGGTATGTATTTCGTTGGAAAGTATTTTATATATTGAACACACGTGTTATATTCATAAGTTTGAATTATGTCCAATAATTTAGTTTCCTTTATATATTCGTGATGTTGGTGTGAGATAATCATAATGAAATAGTGTTTTTAATAAGTTTATTTTGCGATATTTGTAACGAATTAATGTGAGTTTAGCTGCGGAGCCCCAGATTTCAACCAGATAATCGATATGTGGTTTGACTAGTGAATAATATATTGTAAATCTAACATCTCTCGGTAAACATCGAACAATACCTCGGAGTGCGCCTGTTAAAGATTTTAATTTGGATTTTATCTTCTCAATTTGTGGTTTCCAGGTTAATTGGTTATCAAGTATAAGTCCTAAATACTTCTGAGTACACGTCCTATATATTTTTTTATTGTTAATTTGGAGTGGTTCAAAATTATTAATTTTTTTTATTTTTGGGCTGCAAATATTACAAAATTCGTTTTTTCTGTATTTATAGTTAATAAATTACTATGAAACCAGATGTTGAGGAGATTTAGATCTTTTTGTGCTTGATCAATAATTGATTCTATTTTATGGCCAAAGTAGAATAGGCTAGTGTCATCTGCATACAATGATAATTCTCCGTTGAGCTCAAGTTTGCTCACATTATTATGTAGACTAGGAAAAGCAATGGCCCAAGCAATGATCCTTGCGGAATTCCATATGTCATAGGTTTCATAGAACTCTGAAATTCTGCTATCTTTACTATTTGGACACGATCCGTCAGATATGATTCAAATATTTTATGCGCTTTATCAGTAATACCTATATCAGTTAATTTATCAAGTAGAATTTTGTGACTTACTGTATCAAACGCTTTTTTTAAGTCTATAAATATACCCAGACAGATTTTTTTTTCATCTATATTAGTTTTAATTTTCGTAACTACATCAATTATAGCTGATAAAGTATTAGATTTGGTTCTAAACCCATATTGTCTGTTATATAAAAAATTAATTGAATTTAAGTATGTTTCAAGTCGGTTTGTACAGGATTTTTTCAAATATCTTTGATATTACTGGCAATACCGATATAGGCCGATAGTTGTTAGGATCTGATCTATTCCCAGATTTAAAAATTGGTGTGTGACTTTAGCGATCATTAAACTTTTTGGAAACGTCCCTTGCTCTAGACAGTAGTTTATACAATTTGTTAGTTCGTAGACAATTTGATGTTTAACGCATTTAATCGTTTTCGTATTAATGTTATCGATGCCTGAACTTGAATTAGTATCTAAGTTATTGATTATATTTAAACTTCATTCTTGGTGGCTGGTTTTAAAACTGCTAGGCCAAAATTGTTTTGCTGTTGTTAATTAAGGCTGTAGTATAAATCTTGTTATTGTGATATTTTACAGGGATCGCCTGAGCAAGAGATGATCCGACTGCTGAAAAGTAGTTGTTGAAATGTTCGCAGATGTCGATTCCTTCAGTAACAATTAATCCTTCTCTTTCTAATTTGGACGGTATTGAGACATCTTTTATTCTATTATGAGTTAGACTATCGATTAAGCTCCACATTCTTTTTAGGTTTAGTTTTGCAAGCAAAAAACTTTTTTTTGTAGTATTCACTTTTCATCTTTTGTATTTCTTCAGTAACTGCCTTTTTTTCTGTGATGAGCGTTGTGTTTAATATTTTCGTCTTGTGGGCGACTCTTGTGTAGTTGATAAAGATGGTTTTTGTATTTTATTTTGTTGTTTATTTTCTTATCTATCCAGTCTTGTCTTGGTGGATTAATCACTTTGATTTTTTTTACTTTGCATTTTTGTATATTATTAACGAATAGTTGTTCAAAATTGGAAAAAATGTTATTTTCTCTGTTGGCCATGGTTTCCTCTACAAGTGTTAGTAGCTTTCTGTAGTCAACTGCCTCGTAATTTATTTTGAGCTTTTTGGGCGGCTGATACTTACTAATTTCAAAGAATATTTGTTTGTGGTCTGATATTGTTGACTCGATGATAGCGAGATGGAATTGATTTTCTTTTAAATTCGTAGCAACGTGATCTAATAAAGTCTGTTTATGCGGTGTTTCACGGGTACAATATTTCATGGAAATTTTATTAACTATCCTGTAAACCATTTTCCTGAAGAGTTTTCTCTATATTCTTTGACATCATTGTTTATGTGTAGCAAGTCAAGATTAAAGTCGCCAAATATGACTGCTCTATTTCTTCGATTTAATTGCAGCGAGAATGTGTCAAGGAAACTTTTAACATTGTTCTTCCTGGTTTATAAACAGCTCCAATATCTATGCAAAATTTGTTCAAATGGATCCATAAAAAGTGGTTGTCGTCTTGAGACAGTTCTTCGATCTGATAATGTTTGAGACTTTTTATGGCAAAGATTGAAACTCCACCACCAATCGTATTATGCCGAAAATGATAATAGTGAGTATATTCCTGGTATTTGAAATCTGTGCGCTTCATCATCGGATTTAATCCACGTTTCTGTTAATATTATAATGTGTATAGTTGATTTTAAAGATTTTATGGCACAACATAGTTCGTCAAACTTTCCAGGTTTTACAATACTTCTAGCATTTGCATATAAGAATTTAAGCGATCTTTGAGAACATTTTATCTCATCGTAATTGGTCACATATTGATAGGTTGGTAGGGTTTCGTTTCGGTTTCGATTAGTTGCAGCGATTAGTTTTTTGAAGAAGTGCTTATGATTTGGGGTACGCCTTTGACATATTTGATTTTTAAGTTACCTTCACCATTTGCAGTACGGCGATTGAGTTCTTCTTTAAGTTTCTTAAAATATGTTTGTTGGTATGGCGTTTGATCGGGGAAAATTTTCACATCAGTGTTTGTTAGCTTACTTTTATTTCTGAATATTAATTTAGTTGTTTCTTTCGGATTCAAAAGTTACTTTGAGAGAACGATTTAATTCTGGTTTATATTTTCCAACGCGGATTACTCTTGTGGGCTCTGGACAGTTTTCTAGTATTTGTTTGATAATTTTAAATACTTCTGCTTTGTCAGAGGATTGACGCTCCTTGTGATCGCTGGATTGAGGTTCTTTAATGCCCGCTAATATCACATTTCTTCTTTCTCTCTCGTTTTGATTATTAATTTCTACCAATATTTCTTCCATTGACGTTTTATTTGGTAATATTTGCATTTCGGTTGAAGATAACTTTATTTTTTCCATATTAGACTCTAAAGAACAAATTTTTTCATCTGTTATTTTGGCTGTACTAACGAGACTTTGAACTTCTGCTTTAATTTCCGTTTGTTCCAAAACTAAATTATTGATTTTTTCTTCTGTCAATCCCATACCTTTTTTTATATTAAGCATCTCTTCTTTAATATGTGCGATGTCACTCCTGATATTTTTAGTACTTTCATTTTGTACCTCTATAGATTTCGTTAGCATTTCCATCATTGTTGCCATTTGTGTCTGTATATCTTTTAATTGCGATTGTACATCCATTTCTTCGGGGTGTTTGCGCTTACGAAAGGTTATACAGGATGTCTCAGTAGGTAGTGTGGCTGTTGTACTAGTAGAACATAGGTTTGGCTGAGATCCGCTTCGCCCGATGTTAGTGCCACTTCCAGTAGGTGAGCGTAGTAGGCTCATGATATCCGTGTTTTACTCACAGTTACTAAATCGGTGCGTGTGCAGCGCTGTGTGAGCGTAGCAAAAAATCAGAGCCCGTCTCTTTTACCCGAAGTGGTGAGGGACGCCTGCGGTTTTGTTGACTCGATGCACTTAGAATAAGAATAGTTATAAGAAATGTAGCACTATGCAATGTGATTGCTGTTTTAAGTAGAAGGTCAGTATAAGTAAATTTGGTTGCACTAATGGTTCAAAGATTATTAAATAATTAGCGACACGTCTGTACTGTACGCTTGCCGAACGACGACATTCCTCAACCAACTTTTCGTAGTTTTCAGCTTTATTATTTCCTAAAAATCCAGAAACTACTGCTTTAAAACTGTTCCAACTTGCTTCCGTACAGGACAGTCAAAATATGCTTCATAGGCTTCACAGAGAACGTGAGATGTCTTTAGTTCATATTTCACGTCTCGAACTTTAATAAATTGACCACATATAAAACAAAATGCATCAGCATCGTATTTGCACTTTCGTGACGACATTTTAAGTTATTCTGGGCTTGTAAATAACACCTGATGGTTGTTTATCACTCGGGTGCCATCTAGCGGCACAGTGTAAACGTTAATACCCCACTCTCACCGCGCGGTCTTTTTAAAAATATTAAAATCATTAAAATTTATGAAAAAATTGAAAAATGAGTATTATTATTATAACTATCACAAAAGCAAACTTTATACCGAAAAAAGGTATTTTCTTTTCGTTTTTGTGCATAACTAACTGGAAAATAATAGTATAAACTTTAGGACAAAGAACGAAAATTTTTTTGTAGTCGTGTGTAATCAACCACACATAAGATCAGTATCTGAGGATTATCACATATGTGTTGCTATCGCTGAGGATTATGGAACATCTCAGATAAGTATGTCTCCCTTACCACACCTTTAAAACCAGAACAGCAGTGTTAAAGTTTTCTGATTTAAAACAGAAGTGTTTACCAGAAATAGTTATGACAGTGGTGCCTGCTATGTGATACCACAAAGTGTTCCCACCACTTTCAAAATTAAACACCTCTCGTGATACATGGTGAGAATAATGTAGCCTCAAATACTAGTTGAAGTACTTACATGAGCGTATTCCCGCCAAGTATGACTGTAACATATTCAGCATAGCTCCAACAGCATGTTGGCTTTGAGGATGTTAAATACAATCTCCCATGCTCCAGTTCAAAATTTTCATATTTGTGAAACATCTGAAATTTAAATAAGACTAAATACATTAACATATATAACATAAGGTTTATTTTTTAAACATGGAGTAGCAGACGACATGCAGTCCACCTGATGGTAAGTGGCTACTGCCGCCCATGGATATATGTAATCGACTATAGGATTAGATATTCGTACCGGAGGTCGGCCACAGATGCGCCGCTATCCCTGCAGACTAAGCTGGAACGCCTCGGAAAGTATGTCTCCCTTACCACACCCTTCAAACCAGAATACAGCAGCGTTTAACGCTGTTATGTGGCAGAAATAGGTGTGGCGGTAGTGCCGCCGGAGTCGAACCACAAAGGGTTCTACCACATTGAAGACAACTAACATAAGACTGTAGGCAGAGGCGACGTAAGGCACGGTCGATGTGGGCGACCGCCCAGCCTCGCGACTAGAGGGCCTCGCGCCTCTAGTGGTCAACGAAAAAATAACAAAACGGTCGCCAGAATAACCCATCACTGAAATCTATGACATTTTCAATTTTGTACAATCAAATCAACTTTTTAGACTAGGGGTCTCCGTACGACTTTCCCCTCGGGCCTCCGAAGACCTTAGTCCGCCACTGTTTACATTGTATTGTGGCATAGAGCCCTGCAAAATGTATTTTGCCCATATAAAATTTAGGTGTTACGCCGCCACTGATTGTAGTTTCAACGTAAAATTTGTTGGTAATTATATTGTGATTTATAATCTTTTTATATTGTGCGAATCAGTGAACATTTCAATAATATTATAAATGCACAATTAAACTGATGTATAGTGTGATGATCCAAGCCTATTATTTCATTATTTTTTAAATAATATAGGACTAGCGGACTAGATTACGAGCATGTAATCCACCTGTAAGTATATACAGCCGCCTACAAGCATGCACATCTATGATCAACCCCAGATAAGATTATTTTCCTACCTGAGGTCTGTCAGATGCGCCGCTACCCCTGAGGAAAAAGCTGGAATGCATCAGAAAAGTATGTCTCCCTTACCACATCCTTCAAACCAGAACACAGCAACGGTCAACACTGCTGCTATTATGTAAAAAAGTCTATGTATGTAACCAACAAGACCCACTACGCTATATATATCATGCATTATAATATACAAAAGATATATATATTTTAGTCTTTTTGGATATATTGTGTCTGGCACCCATAAGTAGAAGAAATGTAAAGTAAGCACTTAGAAATTATTGTTACTTGCTTAAACCATGGAGGAAAACTCGTGAGGAAACCTGCATACCTGAGAAATCTTCAAAAGTTTTCAAAGTTTTCAATGTCCAATGTTTTCAAGTATGCAAAGTCCTCCAATTCGTACTTAGCCAGCACATTGAACTATGGCCTAATTCTTCTCATTCTGAGAGAATACCCGTGCGCAGCACTGGGACAGAAATGGATTTATGATAATGACCCATAATTAATCCATGTATAGCTAGCTACAACCGTAGGAACCATTTGGAATTTTATTATCCTTAAATATTGATAAAAAATGGTCACTCACATCAAACTACTGCATCAATGACGGTGGACATGTTTCAAGACAACCACAGCTCCGAGTTTCATTTAAGAATTGCTGAAATAAAAAAATAATTACTGCCATATCATTGAAGTTTGAAAACATTATATTTCATAAGGTGGTAGACACACCTATTTCTGCCTAATAACAGCAGTGTTAGGCGCTGCTGTGTTCCGGTTTGAAGGGTGTGGTAAGAGAGACAGACTTTTCCGAGGCGTTTCAGCTTTGCCCTCTGGAGTGGCGGCGCATCTGTGGCCGACCTCAAGTAGGAATCTAATCCTACCTTAGGTTGATTACATATGTCCATGGGCGGCAGTAGCCACTTACCATCAAGTGGACTGCATGCTCTTCTGCTACACTTACATTATAAAAAAAATATAAAAAAATGTGTCATATCTTCAATAACACCACACTCATCACAATTTGGTGAAACAACTAAGTATTTGGTGGGTGTGCATTCCGGCTGACTTATTTATTTAATTAATTAAAACAGTACCTAGTTTACCATTTACACTAATTAATAAAAATAATTAAATGACTACCATAAAAAATAACATTATTAAAATAATAGAATAAACCTAAAAGTAAAAATATATATATGCAAAAATTCAAATTATAAAACAAAATAAATCAAATTTATTTAGTGAGTCATACATCACACATTCATCTCACAATATAGCAGACATTCTGACACATGTTATGAGGCAACTCCCACTAGACCCCAAGAGGGGCAACACTGTGTAATCCGCTTCAGATAAAACCCTTTTATTTTGTCACTAGCTGACCCGACAAACCTTGTACCGCCTCAAAATCTATTTATCAAATATATTTCATATAAAATATAGCCTATGTTACTCGTGGATAATGTAGAGTTCGAATGGTGATAGAATTTTTAAAATCGGTCCAGTAGTTTTTGAGCCTATTCATTACAATCAAACAAACAAACAAAGTTTTCCTTTATATAATATTAGTATAGATGTATGTTCAATTCATAGAGGACACTTTCTGAACAAGTTTTACTGCAACCTTATTTATTACTTCATCCTTATAAAAAAGTACCAATGGACACTTACCAGAATTGCTGCATCAGCCTGCCTCCAGCCAGTGCCACTCTTGACTATTTAATATAGACATCATTCTCTTCATTTGAGCAATGCTGAAAAAAGAACAATCATATTCGGTGTCAATCCATTACTGTCCCACTGCTGGGCACTGTCCTCTCAAAGTGAAAACAGTTTAGGCTTTGGGAACTTATATTAAAGGACTTAAGTTTACTTACTTACTTAACTTACTTACGTTTACGGACTTAAGTCACGAAGTTTTCCTTTAGATACAGCATTTGATAATTAATATGTAATATGCACATTACTAGAAATTACTTATCACTTGCTTAAACAGTGAAGGAAAAACATCGTGAGAAAACCTGCATACCTGAGATATCTAGAAAAAAACTCAAAGATATGTGAAGTCTACCAATACGCACTTGTCCAGTGCAGTGGACTATGGCCTAATCCTTCAATCTGAGAGGAGACCCGTGCCCAGCAGTGGGACAGTGATGGGCAGAGGTCAGAATGGGTTGATGATGATGAAATCAATTGTATTACAAAAATATTATTCTTATTCTCATATTTATTATTGACATTCATTTAATTTCTATGTACATATTTAATTTTAAATTTAATTTCAATGCATTTAATTTATCAAGTGCTAGAAATATCTCTTATTGCTTAAAATTGTATATTTTTATCTTATATTTAATGAAATATTTAATTATGTTTTAATTTATTAGAGTATCAATTGTCAATGTGGTGTTCACCTGTATATGTGGGTACACAACCTGTTTATTGAAACTTTTGCGATGTAATGTATATAAGTGTGTTCTATATTGGTGAACCTTTAATAAATAAATAGCTGTACATACAACAGATGTCCTACTTGAAGCAGATAGATAGTTGTGACACCTTAGAACTAAGACTTGATTGCCTCCTAGTTATGTGAATAGAAGTGTAATGTTGTTTGAATGAGTTACACATACAATGTAATTTACACAAAGAGTGACATAATTTTCTTTGACATAACACACCTAACAGAAAACCTTACTTTAAGAACAGACCTATGCCCAGCAGTTAATTATCAGCAGCTCACAATTAATTATTTCACTAAGCATTACAAAGATGTAGCTTACTATATTTCAATACAATAACCAATAATCATTTTGTAGTAATTATTTATCATAATTAAATATTGTCAGCTGCCTAATCTGGGTAAAAAACCTGTAATATATGCTACTAGACTCTCCCTAAATTGTATCAGAGTTACTATAATATTATTAGAGCTAGTAGAAACTTATACATAGCAATATTGCTAATGAGTCGTTAATAATATTTAGATTCATTAATTTATAAAATGAAATACTATTATACAATGACAACCATTTAGATAAATGTCCCACAGTGACCATACAGCAGTGTAATGAAGTCTGAACAGCAAAGAAATTGTGCTGACATAAAAAAAAATGAAAGCATTAAGATACATATTAGAATATGTACTTACACCTATGTACTTAAATAAATAACATTGATATTACAGACTGAGGCTAATTTTATAATTAAAAAACTTAATATTAAATATTTTTAGACTGCTATAGGAGTGCTAGTTCTAGAACAAAACGAGTGAGATATGGAGTTTTCTGTATTACTCAATTTATATAACAAATGAGCATTCAGTTGATTTAACTGTAACTTACTCGATGTAGACCATTGCTTCTACCTTTTTTTATAATATGGAGTAGCAGACGAGCATGCAGTCCACTTGATGGTAAGTGGCTACTGCCGACCATGGCCATCTGTAATCAACCCCAGATAGGCTTAGATATCCCTACTTGGAGGCAACAGGTGCTCCGCTACCACTGAGAACTAAGCTGAAAAGCCTCAGATAAGTATGTCTCCCTTACCACACCCTTCAAATCAGAAGCAAAAACCTAATGTTGATAGCTGATCACATACTCTTCAGGACAAGATGGTCAGCTCATATCAAAGTCAGCTACCAACCACACCCTACCATGGAATCTTAAACTACTTCACAAAAGAAATATGTGACTTTCCTGGTTAACCTATACTAACTACCACCTCACATAGTAATATTTACAGGTATTTATGTTTCAACTCAGGGAAGATCACCAACTAGGTGGTCTGACTAGATCAAAGGCCTCACCAAGATGTCTGTTATGGAGTGCTTTAGAAAAGCAGATGACCGAGCACACTGGCTGGATATGCAGCACACCTGCATAAAAGACTTCCAAAGCAGGCACGAACTTCAGCCATGAAGGAATGACTAAGAAGATGTTTCAACTGTGTTCATGTTATACATGGTAAAGCTCGTAAAGCTTTGAATAGTTCAGAATCATTATAGTTCTATTGAAAGGCACCGATCCTACTGATTTTTAGCATGAAGCAGTTCTTGTAAGAGTGGGTGTGCAGGCTGATTGACTTGCATATGAAGCAACAATCTTAGGCATCAGGCCACACAGCTATGATCTATTTCAGATAGTTCCTCTGTGACAAATGGAGTTGCACTCTCCAAGCACACAGACAGATATGCTAACACCGTCTACACACAACAACCCTTAGTCTGCTGGACTTACCCTTACCAGAACACATTAGCAGTAGTAACATTGTAGCTATGCGTATTGGTAAGATCTTGTTGACCTTTGCCCTAGGGTACTAGTTACCTTTCTATTCTCACCCCTCAAGTCTAAAATTATTTAGAGTAATAAAGTTAAAAAAATACCTAATTATGAATTCTGGTCTAAGTAGTACCTATGTCTCACTGTTAGTTAAATAGCAAAATAAAACACCGAATTGCTGTTATTAACCAAAAATAGATATATTCTGCAAAATATATGTTTTGAACCACGTGCATATAAACCTTAGCTCGACCTTTCGTATAAATCGATTAAATTATTGACAATTAATCAATACACGACATTATCAGACGCAAAAATCGCTACTTTACTTAGCAAAATGGATCTAAATTACAGATTATTGGGTATTTTCCACTTACCAATAGATCAGTATGTCCGCCATTGCTTCCTCGTTACAAAAAGGAAAAGAAATAATTTTGCCTTGATTTCGGGGACGAAAGTTAGGAAGAGGGGGGTAGGTAAAAATATAGCGCGTGCCGGCAATCCGTAGGGCTGCCAATCTAAAATCGATTAATCGATAAATCGATTTTGGACGTACAACATCAATAATAAGCAATTATATTGTCTGAAATAAATGACGATTAATTATTATTAATAATAATAATGTCAATAGCCGCTTGATCTTGGAGTTTAATAGTAATTTTAAGTATGTATATACATTCAACGCATGTTGTGATTACCTGTCATAGTAAGAACAGTTACCTAATAAGATAATAGATATGATTGTACTGTATATGATAGTCACTGCTGTATCTTATGTTGGTAGTCCCGAATAAATAAATAAATAAAATAAAATAAATAAATATCGGGAAATAATCATTAGATTTTTCTATTAAAATTACGCTTTCAAAATGACGAAAATGTTAAAGATTGCTATTTCTTTATATGCATCGGCAGAAGACATTTTATGCTCGCTGATTATTTTTTCTACATATAATTAACACAGGATTGGAAAACGAAATTTAAGAGATCTTATAGGTTTTTAATAAGATAATTATAATACTCATATAAAGTAAAAAAACATGCAAATTCATTTCTAATCGACTTCAAAAAAGGAGGAGGTTATATTTCCTTAGGTGCTGTTAGGGCAGCATAATATCTAATATAAATACGTAGATAAACCTGAACTCGTTTTTAAGATTTAACTTCTATGTACTCGTATAAGGTTAATTAATTAAATATTTCGTATTAATATTTTGTAAGAATTATATTATACTTTAGACGTATTTTATGTTAGAAAGAGGTGATATAGTCTTCGGAGAATACTTAACTTAATGGATTAAAAAACAATTAATCTGTAGGTATGTACCTACTTAAAATAATATATGATACATTGTTTAAAGTGCTTTAAAAAAGCCACATTAAAAGATCTTTTTAATAAAATCATAAAGCAAACAAGATAACTTCGTTGGAAAGCATCAAAAATAATATATTTTTGGCCGCCATTAATGCCGAAGAAAGCCGACCGTGCGAGAAACTCAGTCGTCCCGTTCAAGCGCGAACAGTCGTAGTCAAATTGCTAGCGCGTGCGCATCGCTGCGCTCCGTTACGTGGTTTCATTTGTGTTTCTATGCTAATAATTACCTAATTATTTTCAATTTGTATACACAACATACAATTTGTATACACACAACAATTTGTATACACAACATAGAAAATCACAAACACTAGTTTGTGATTTTCTATGTTGTGTATGGTTAGTCCTATTAGTTTTGAAAAAGTGTTATGTTAGAATAATATTCAATAAATATTCTATTTATTATATGACAAAATTGAGTGTATATTATTAGATGTGTACGCTAGTCAGTCGTTGCTTTTCATTATATTTAATTACTGTAGTGAATGTGAAAGTTTCATCGGCAGAATTTTGGTAAGTGGATGCATGTTTTTCAATTCTATGTTTTATAATTTAATCCCTAATCGGCGAAGCGCGGAATAAACTTATTTACAAGTACAACATTTTTATATTATAGGTAATATTACTCATATTATATTTGAGTACATATTATATTCCCTACATATCTGCTGAGAGTGAAATATTAATTTAATTATTACGTATTACGGCATTTTACTGTCTTTCAGTTTATTTGCAATCTTTTTCTAATACCATTATTTTTTATACTTTAACTATTCAATTATTTAATCCAACGATATCTATTAAAAATGTAATAAGTATAAGTTAATATAAAAAATAAAAGACGTCTCTTTTTCTCCGTAAAAAATCTTTACAAAGCAGCGTTTTATAAAATTGGAAAACAGCTTTAAAAAAGTAAATGTGGAATAAAATGTATTTGAATTCGATTTCATTAACTAAAACATGCTAGCTACGTATAATATATAGTTTTATCTGTATCGCACGCAATAAAGCCCTTTCAAATCTGTCTTAGATAAACTGTAGAATAAAAAACAGTTGACACTAATAGCTGAATACAAAGCACTCGTTCGCCATTGGTTGCTCGAGTATATGGCAGGAAAGAGGCGAGAGGCGTGTATAATGATAAGCGGCATGACATCATGGCGTGCTTAAGAGACGTGGGGCCAAAATGGCGTACCTCGATGTTTCAATTGTTATAAATATGTAATGTATTTAAAGTAATAAAGCAGGCCAACTGCGTTACGTATTGCTTTAAATTAATTTAATTTTAAGTACGTTTGATCACAGATATATGATCGTGTTTTGTATGAAAAACCTGTTTATTATATTTTTTTTTTAATTCCAAAAATAAATCTTCCTTTCGATTAAAATATGTGTAGGTAATATGTATAGGTATATGGCATACATAAATAAAAATAAAAGAGATTTAAAATATCTTATATTTAGTTTCAATCTTTACTTTTGGCCTTGCCGTGCAATAGTATCGCTAGAACAACGATATTTATTCGATTCTATGAAGTAATCTAAAGTTTCTAGAATTCCAATCTCAAATCTTTAAAAATCATGTTTAGATATTCAGAATTTTATGTTGCATTGTATATTATTAAATGAAGGAAAATATAAACTTTCAATTTTTTCTAAATCTGAATGCTGTAGAACTTTTTCCTAGATTATAGTTCTGAAGCGATCATAAATAAGTTGTTAAATTACTAAGCGCTATTTTTATTTATCGATTCTTTAAACTTCAATTCGAATCGATTTAAAAATCGATATCTTTCAGAATTATTTAACAAGTGACAACCTTTATACAGAGTACATAATTATGTTGCAATTCTTTCAAGCAAGCAAAGTATTATGAAATATACAGCCTTTAATCATTAAATGTTGACACATATCCACGTAGCAGTGTGGATATGAACTTACGTGCATTAGTTTTAAAATATTAAAATGTATTTAAGTATACATAAAATAATAACTTACCAAATGAAATGGAAGTATATATTAACAAATATTTATCAATACACTCTTATTTTAATATTGAGTACCTACCTATATCATAATTCATATTCAATAAATTTTAAGTAGTTATTATATGTTCTAATATTAAAAGAAACGAAATTATTTTGTATAGAGGTAAAGGGGAAGTCATAATCTCATTTTACATTTTTTTTTATGTAACTATAGTGTTGCAAAATTCTTATCATGGAACCATTATTTTTTCTTGTTCCGTGATTCCTATAATATAAATGTGGAGTTTCATTCCAGAAATTAAACTTTTATAATAGGTACTTATACTTATTTTCAAAACATCAATCATGCTATAATGTACCTATAACATTAATTTTGGTTAAAAAAATACAGCTCTAAATCTTTTTAATAAAAATTGGAACGCCGTATTTTTTATATGATTTTAGACTAAAATTATCGCGCAACTGGGTCGAAATATCAGCAATAAAGAAATTAAAAAACGTATATCGTACTCGTTACATAATAAAATGCCATATTTTTTATTAATTAATAGCAGTAAACGAATATGCGACTTTTTAAGGTGTCGCTACCACCCATAAATATTTGTAATAAGTCTCAAATACAGTAGCAAACTCAAATGCGATCGTCGAAACGTCAATCATCAGTACTGATTAACTTATAAGAACTGAGTTGGAAGTGTTCGAAAGACTCAATTTAGAATAATATTATCTTATTGGCCCCCATTGACGCCGAACACAGACCGACCGCGCGATAAACTCAGTCATTTCGTTATTCGTTTGAACGCGAACAGTGAAACAGTCGCTTTCGAAGTGAGTGCGCGCGCGCACCGCTGCGCTCGGTTACGTCGTTTTATTTATTTTCGTTAATAAATAACTTATTGTGTTCAATATGAAGATATTTGTGTGTTACCGTGTGTAGATATTATAATATTAAAGCTTAGCTAGTGGTTTGTGTAAAAAAGTGATTATATTCTGGTTACTTTGTTTTACAATATTAGTCGTGTTAAATTATTTTTTAATTTTATTTTTAATGAAAATGCGCCCGTTTTGGGCCCGTTAAATCCAGTGATAAAGTGTTTAAAATTATAATTTATTAATATTAGTTACCTAGCTGTTTATTATTTTGCTAAGTATACTTAATAGTTATTTATCTTGATTTTCATTATTTTGTGGTGATTATGTCAGCACTGTCGGCGGTATTTGGGTACGTAAACGATTTGTTTAATTCCACTTCCTATGATATTTTTCCAATAAGTTCAATTTAATGAAAGAAAGAAAAAAACCGATTAAATATATTTATAAACAGGTACTTCCTACTACATAAGTTTGTATCTTATCTGATATAATTTAATTGTTACATATCTATTGCAGCTTTTTATTATTTTTTATTGCAAGTGTTTTACTATAAATTAACGTTCCGGAATACCTATTTAATTAATTTTCAAGGTGGTAGAACCCTTTGTGGTTCGACTCCGGCGGCACCACCGCCACACCTATTTCTACCTAATAACAGCAGTGTTAAGCGCTGCTGTGTTCCGGTTTGAAGGGTGTGGTAAGGGAGACAGACTTTTCCGAGGCGTTCCAGCTTAGTCCTCAGGGGTAGCGGCGCATCTGTGGCCGACCTCAGGTAGGAATATCTAATCCTATCTGGGGTTGATTACAGATGTCCATGGGCGGCAGTAGCCACTTACCATCAGGTGGACTGCATGCTCGTCTGCTACTCTTATATTATAAAAAAAAAAAAAAATTAAGAAGTACAAATTAAAATAAAAACCAGAAAAAAGAACAAACATTAAATTATCCAAAGTGGTGGTGAATTGTATAAGAATCAAAAAAGAGTTCTTTAGGAATCAATCTCGAAACCTAAATTCTATTTAAATAACACTGTTCAGTATTTCGTATATGAATAAAATGAGAGATTATAATTATACCTAACATTTCCGATCAAAACCAGCGAAATAATAAAATCATACAAATAAAGTATCGATAAAACACACTTGATAATTATAATTTATTATTTTAGGTACAATTATATTGCTTTAAAAATCCTTTGATTAGTTACGCCATAAATGCAGTTTATAATAATTAATAAAACGTTCTTAGTGTCTTCGTATATAGCAAATAATTCATAGTTACTTGCACAAGGCAGTTATTTATTAAGAACTCTAACTTGAATCTTTTAAGACAATAAAAGCTCACAAAATAGCCGCGGTAAAATTGCAACATTATTGTTTTAACTACACAATGGTCGGCTCGCAAGTCTTTGTGTCGTAACTACAAAACATTTCTATTATTCTAATTTATTTTTGTAGCCCTTTTGTCCTTGAGTATTCGCATTTAAATAATTTTATTTAAATGAAGCAAGGCTCGTAGTTTTAATATTTTTGCATATATGTACAATCTGTAAATGTTTTATTAGTTAAATTTATTTTCTTTAATTTTAATTAGTATTTAATGTGTTGTTTAAAATATATATAGTTGGTACTTAATACTGTAAAACAAACCTTGTGACGAATTTTTAGGATAACATACTTATGTAATGTTGAAGGTGGTAGAACCCTTTGTGGTTCGACTCCGGCGGCACCACCACTACACTTATTTAACAGTAGTGTTAAGCGCTGCAGTATTCTGGTTTAAAGGGTGTGGTAAGGGAGATATACTTTTCCGAGGCGTTCCGACTTAGTCCTCAGGGGTAGCGGCACATCTGTGGCCGACCTCAGGTAGGAATATCTTATCCTATCTGGGGTTGATTACGATGTCCATGGGAGACAGTAGCCACTTACCATCAGATGGATTGCATACTCGTCGGCTACTCCTATTATAAAAAAAAAAGTTAAATTGTTGCTATAGTAGTATAGTTAAAATTTTCACAATTCACAACAACAAATACATTTCACAACAAATACATTGATGTTAATATATTTTCTCATACTAGTAGTATTATATAGTATATACATATTAAATTATTACAATGTATATTATAAAATTGTAACGAATTTCTTTCGCTATTACGTGTATAAACTAAAAATAAATCAAAAACATACAATGAAAGACCCAAAATTCTCTTTGCTAAATATGATTTGTATCTAATAACACCTCTGTTCTACTTTTTATATAGTAAAGTAATTGTTTTTCACCTAATTTAATGAAATATACCTTACAATAAACGTAGGAAGTATGTTTTCTTTATCATTTTTCTTTATATTTCTTTATACTAGTTCCAATGGAAGCCCATTAGCACTAGTAGCTTGGATTACCTAGTTCATCTACTTTACACTGATCTAGGCGTAGATGACTGACAAAAAACACAGTTGTTTTAAATGTAAAAACGTGTTTTTAGTTTTTTACTATAAAATATAAAATGCAACAGCAAAAAATGAATATCGACTATCTGAGCATGATTTATAATGATCTGATATCGCAATTCTAGAAACTATCATAGAATTATTTCATAGAATTTATTTATTTTATTTATTATTATTTCAGCAATACATGTTATTGTTAGACGGCAAGGCAAAACTACAATTTGAAACTAAATATGAGTTATTATAACACGGTTTTATTAGTTTGATATGTATCTAACATTACTATTTAATTAAATCTTATATATAAAATTTTCGTGTCACAATGTTAGTTACCGTACTCCTCCGAAACGGATTTACCGATTTTCACCAAATTTTATATGCATATTTAGTAGGTCTGAGAATCGGCTACTACTTATATATTTTTCACACTCCTAAGTGATAAGGGTTGTTCACACTTAACATTTTTTTATTTATATGGCAACACAACTTTTGCCGGGTCAGCTAGTTTTAGTATAAAATACACCAAGTAGGCTACTAAGACACAAAATCTACATAAAGTGCAATTACGCGCGCGTCGCTACATTTGTCATACAGTTCATTTATTTTCGTTAATGTGATCTAATAAGATACATGCATGTAATTGTAGGTGTTTCTCTAAATGTGATAAAGATTCTTTCTTTCTACTTTCATTGTATTCACTCTGCATGCCGCTGCACACGTTTGCGATTTCATTTATTTTCGTTAACAAACCACTGTCCATCTATAACTGCGTTCAACTTTTACAGGTTTATGTTAATTTGCTTATTGACGTTTTACAACTAAAGTCAGTCACTAAATTATATTGAAAATGGTACTCCACAATAATTTGTTTAATTTTGAATGGAACCCCAGAACGCACAAAAATGTATTTAATAATAATCAATTTGTATAAAATTGTGACTGTTTTATTTTATGTCTTAAATAATAAATAAAACCGTTTAAAATAATACATTACATTAACCTCCTCCTTTTTGAAGTGGGTTAAAAATCACAAATTTCAAATTAATTTGGAATAAAACATGCAAAATTCGAGTAACATACCTATCTAACACATAGGTGTCCAACTATCTATATGAATACTTAGTGGAGTCAAAACTTATTAAAATAATCAACAATAATTTGTGCATGACTAACTTTAGGTTAAATAACTGTGTTCAACAGTATAAATAATTTAAACTCTGTTAGGTACTCCTCCGATATGTCTATTAATAATATAAATATAAAGATAATACTGATTATTTATTGTAAAAATTAAAGTAATAAGATAAACTATGAACTAAAAAATAACTTATTTACAAAGAATATAATAAAGCTATAAATAAAATAAGCCATCTAAAATTGCCGTGTGAGGCACGCTTACCATAATGCTGGCGGCGTTTCCTTGCCGCACATGGCTGCACGGCAAGTCTTACCTAATCTTTGAATAAAATACAGCTATAAATTACCGAGTAGGTACAATACGAAACTAATAAGTTATAACCAAATAAATCAAATAAGTTCCTGCCAAGCAAATTATTGTCTAACTAGAAAAATATGTACGCTTTGTTAAAAATAACAAGATACATATTTTTAAAATATGAAAACAAAAGGCACTATAAATTAGAGGAAATAATAGTATTTTTGGGTTCTTAGAAATGTATGCATTGTATTCGCAGCTGCAAATATTTTGTTTATCAGTGCCGACTAGTAAAACAAAAGCTATTGTTCAAATTACATGTTTATGACTTTGTTTTTAAGGAAATTTTAAAAGTATTTTTGTGAGCAGATCTATTTGAAGAAATGCCGCTTAAAACAAAACAAATAAGCGTGTGTTTTTTTACATTTTCTTTCATTAATAATAGGTAAAATAGTGATTAATTGTTAAATCTTACTAAGTAATATTATAAAGATAAAAGTTTATGCGGTTGTATAGATAGATGTTTTCACTTTCTTGTAGGAAAAAGTACTTCTAATTTGAATGAAACTTTTCAATTATATATTTTGTACATTAGGAAGTATATTAAGTTACAGTTACATTAAAGTAATGTATCGTGGTACTGTTTGTCATTAATAAGCATACATAACTAAAATTGTGTATAACTGTTACATGGATTACATACATATTTTTGTTATCTTAAAAAAGAATATATAATGAATTACATAAGATAGGTTCGAGTGCAATAACAGTAGATACTACTCTTGGGTCCTTCACTCATAGAGATTTTACAAGTACGCAACTGAGACGCCAACCGAAGGCCGCCTACATAATATATTCATATTTTTCTAAGCTGTTAATCAGATATCATCTGGTTTCTACCCCAGCGAACTGCAAAATACAGAGATTCCGTCACAATCGCATTAATATTGTTAGAATATGTATATATAATCATGTTAAAAATCGTCTGTCTTTGACTTTTGAACTTGCAAACTACTGTTTATTTAGACACCTGTAACGCCATCTATTAACGAGTAGCCACAACATAAAATCAAAAATTAAAATGTAAAATTTATTTTTAAGTTCAACAATTTATTGATTTGTATGAAATATACTATAAAAATATAATATCGCACCTTTAGAATTGTACTGGCCTAATCCATAATTCTTGTTTTTTGGTAAACGCCAAAAATGCAATTGAATAGTTGGCCATTTTTTACTTTTTCGTTTATAATACTTTAGGCTAAGCGTTTGAAGTCACAATTTTTTTTTTAATCGTAGGGTAGGAATTGTTTTAATGATTGGATAATAAACCTGTAAGTATAACTAATTCGAACCTTTGTTATTTAATCATTTAAAAAAAGATGTCACTTATTTTCCGAAAACATTTTAATGTTTTCGGCTTAATTGACTTTGTGTATTTGAAAAAGAGGCGACTAATTTCTAATGTCATATTTTTGCTTGGTGACTAATTTTGGAATATGCTAGTATAATTATTGATGACTTGCTAAATTAAAGGAAAGTAAAAAACAAAGTATGCTTTTATAATCGTGTATTTTGAAATTTTGCCTCACTAATCATCATTCAACACTAATCACAATCAACGCTTAGGTACTGCTACCAAAATCACATTATCATCTCACATTAAAAAACAAAATTGGTCTACTTATTAGAAAATAAACAATCAGTCTCGAAAAAATGTCATAAGCGCAATATGACCGCCACGGCCGTCAGGATAATAGATGCTTACAATATTTAGTAGAACTAGTACTTATAATGTTTAGTATTTAGTAGTAGTGTCAGTCAGCTCACACACCTAGAATATACCCAACTGGGTATCATTTACGTTTCTAATTTAATTATAAAATGTTTACCAACTTATGGTTTAACGCAATATAATTGGTATACAATTATAGTAAGTTTACAAACATCAATAGTTTTAAATAATCTCCGAATACTACTAAACCTCTGAAAAATATAAAACAATAAAAACACTTCTTATCAATAGAGTAGAAAAATAACAATAAACCAAAAGTTATTTAGTTATATTTGAATAATAAGCCATAAAATGTTTATAAAAATATCATAGAGAGAATTAACAAAATAAAAAACACCTTTATGAAAATATCAAAACAGTAGAAAATAACATAAATTGCGTCAGCACTAAAATGAGATCAAATTAAATGATTAAGTAGTCATTAATTACAAAACCGAGTCATAAAACCAGGCGTATGTACTAGGGATTGCTTTATTTCTTATAAGATAATTCAAGTCTTTCTTTTTATTTTCTGCAAGCTCTATTTTGTTTCTATAAGCCTTCGATAGTGTAATTTCACCCGCATCTTTCATTTTATTTCTTTTATTGCGCATATTTACTTTCTTAAAATCTTTTTCGGCGTATGTAGTTTTATAGTGAAATACAAATACCTCGTCCTTAATAAATTTTAACACTTTTATCTCGTTATCTGAGTCCTTCCAACCCACTGCATTTTTATCTGTATCCTGATTAAAGTTATACCCCCATTCGGTCTGCAACACTTTTAAGTCTATAAAAAAATTGTAATCTAATTCTTTTACTTTAAATGGGGTGCCCGTTTTTCTAGCACCTCTTAGTAAAGGCACATATTGTTGAGGTATGTAAATAGGACCTGATCTGAGGTTTCTCTTTATTTCTTTTTCTATTAAACTATGTGCATTGTCCCCCTCGTTCTGTGTATGTCCCTTAATAAAATATTTATGCGTTATTGATTGAATGTTGTCAAAATGGGCCACTGCATAAGAGTATAAACTGGCAATATATTTATTTTTGTTTTGACCATTACAATTATCTGAATAAAATATTACATTTAATGTTTTGTCTGCATTATTTTCACTAATGCACTTTAAATAATCAAAAACGCAGGAACCTATTTCAATCGCCCCTTTATTACCCTGTGTTTCGTTCCAAAAGTAGCAATATACTTCTTTATATGCACCTAATTCACTATCACTTTTCTGTTTATTGGTATCGTTTGATTTAGGAGCTAATTCAACGATGGTAAAATTATAACAATTAAGTCTTGATCTATAATAAAAAGATGAAACATCTCCTTTAGGGCAAGTCATTGCAGCTTCTAGATCGTAAACAGCACAAACATTAGTTTCGTTAATATTACAGCGATCACTTCTTTTTTCCTCTCTACACAGAACTTTTTCTTTAATATGTGTCTCATACTTTTCTTGAATACCTAACTTCTCATCTGCTGATGCTAATTCATATCTTGTACATTGGTCACACAAATCCTTTTTGGGCTTAAAAATGCTAATATTAAATTCAGTTGTAAATATTAAGTAAAAAATCCAGTATGGAGCGTGAGGTTTGTTTTCTTTGGTTTGATTAGTATTAAAGTCCCTACATAGTTCTTTTACACTCTTGCTGCCATCAATATATTCTCTTGTAGTAGAAGATCTTAGATAATGGGACTCTATGCGCGGTATACTATTAATATGGTCTTTAATATCTTGTACAAGACTTGGGTCAATCGGTGCTCGGCATCTAGAACGCCCTCTAAGATCTTCTGCTACAAAGCCATTGGAATTCGTTTTCAGTTTCACAGTTCTTATTTGTCTCTCTGTTATATCTAGTGTATTGATAAAAAATGTTTTACATACGCGAATTCTTTGGCTATCAACAGTAAAATAAAAAGCTGTGTTTGGTTTACGAGGATTGGCAGCATTAGTGTACTTATATTTGGGTTTCACCTCCATCATGCATGCCTTGATAAAAGATCGCTTCAAGTCCAAATTACTTAGCTGCCAATAACAGTCGAATATTTCACATCTCTTCTCAGGGGTTATATTATCAGAACAACGAAGTCTACAAACACAACTATCTCTTACTTTTTTTGCAGGTACCTCTTTATTAGATTTTGAAAGTGATTGGTAGGCTTTTCCGCTATTCCGAAGCGACTTAACGATATTTTGTTTCCATTGAGATGGATTGCGCAGGCGCTTCCTAGATTTTTTATTCTGTGGAATTAATTCAGGGGATCCAATCGTATCGTTAACATCATTTTCATTGTCAGATGTGGTGGTTGATGAACTCAAAGAGCGTCGTAGCGATGAATCGTTATAAGTCGGATCAGCGTCACTCAAATCAACGTCTGATTCCTCAGAATGCACAGGTGATTGACGGTAGTTTATGTCTTTATCTAAACGCCTTTTGCTAGTTGAAGGCTCGGCACAAATTATATTCGTGCAGTCTGTTAGAGTACCTGGTATGATTGTAGACATGCTGTTAATGTTCATTTCGTCTCCGTTTTGTTTCGCCGATGAAGAAGACTTTGATGACGACGACGATGTACTGGAACTTGAAGATGATGACGTAGAAGAACTGGATGATGATGTACTACTGGACCGATCTCTCGTGTTTTGTGATGTTTGTTCTTCGATAATTGAATCAACATTATACTCACGACTTATTTCCGACGTATTGTTAACATCCTTTAAAATCCGTTGCTGAGATTCCACTTGTGGTAAAATTTCAACATTCATACTAGTGCTTGCATCCGTCGCCATATCCAAGGGTAGTTTTAAATAGTTTTCCTTACCACACTCTTCAGATTCATTTTGAACACTAGTATAACCTTCAGAACTTGCTGTTCTCATCTCTTCACACTGTTCTTGCATGGTATTTTCATTCCGGATATTTAATAGTTGCAAAATGTGATCTGCTCTTCTTTGCATTATTAATCTCAAACTTTAACTGAAATAAAAATAAAAAGACTCAATTACAATAAAGCCTGCTAAGCCACATAGCATTCATTAAAGGATGAACATATTCAGGTATACGTCTCCGTAGTCACAAAATCGGTTAGTAAAGTAAAGCCATAATATAAAATAAGGCCCAATCATGTATGCAATGTTTAGTAATAAAATGACGGAAGTACAAATTCGACACCACAATATTATTATCATTCAGTATTAAAGCGCCCAAAACCAAAAAGAGTCATTACAAAAATAAATATCGAACAAATAACTTACCTTGCGTTTAGTATTAAACCGGCGGAATACAGTTTACGTCGCTTACGGAGCAACTGCGCGGCACCCAACGTTTAGCACTGTCCACGCAACACTGAATAGGGTCCTTCAATACCGAGGGACGCGGGGTAAGCGCGTGATTTGAAAGAGACGGAAATAGTACGTTTGTCCTTTTTTGGACTAAAAGCGTCTGTTTATTTTTAATAAACTGATAGAATACACGTTTATGAGTCGCTCGATGTATAAAAGTCATTTTCTTAAAATTTTAAGTTAAGCCACTTTAATTCTAAAGGTGCGATATTATTTTAGTCATAATAGATCGTGCAGCTTCGCCGTAGATTCGACTGTCCTTGACTTTTAAACTCTTGAAAGCATCTTTTTAATTAGATACCCGTAGCGCCATCTATTAACAAGTGGCTACTTGTAATGTAATATAATTGTTGTATATAATTGTAATATAGAATCAAAAATTAAAATGTAAAATCTATATTTAAGTATACTTAATATATATAAATAATTTTTATAACAATTTATTGGATTTGTATAAAAATATAATATTATTTTAGTCATAATAGATCTTCCGTAGCTTCCCGTAAATTCATTAAGAACAAAGAATTAACTGGTGATAAAATATATTTTTTACATTAGTGTTTTATGTTAATAAACTTTACACTAAATAATGTATTTATTAAAACACAACGATTTATTTTTAGTCAAACATTAACTTAAATATAAGAAATTAGAATGTTAGATGGTTTATTTACATCAATAAGTGTCAAACGTAAAAAATGCTATTAATTTTTTTCAGGCGCTACTACGACATAGCTTGTAAAACATGTTTCAAGTTGCTCAATAGTTGACAAATATTATAACATGCGGGCATGTACAAAGTAAAACTACACCGGTTTAATATTAACAATGTTTGTGTTATACATTTAGCAATTCTTTTTGCTAATTAGTTTGAATACCAAATTATAAATACAAATCATTGCGGTTTAAATTATATTAGGCGCTTACATTAAACTAAATAAAAATTTATTATATTCTTATTGTTTCTATATATAGGCATGATGATATATTTTGGAATTCCGGTCAATAATGTACGCGTGTCCTATTACCTAAATTAATATTATTTCTGAAACAAATTAATATAATTATAATAAAAAATATAATTTCCTATTTTAAATTAAACCATGAAAACGTCCAAATGGTCATCGAATGAATGAATGAATTTATTTATTTGTAAAAAGCATGCGTTTATAAAATTGTTCATACATAAATATTGCATTCGGCATACTCTATCGGTTGATCCGGTGTAAAAATCTTTAGTTTGTTTTATTCTTATAAATAAACCTTACATAGTAGTCCATTACAATTTAATACATAAAAAATTAAAGTGTTAAAAAAATTCTATTACAATATATTGTCAACATAATTAAATAATGTCAATTACTAATTTATATTCATAATTATTTACATTAATTTGAATGAAAAAAGTCTTTATTTTTATATCTACATCTATTTAGATTATATCGCGGTTTGTTTTAAATAAAATAAAATTTTTAATTACAAATTCACATGTTTCATATAAATAAATACACGGTAAAGCTAGTATTTTATGTTTTTAAAAGTAATTTTTACAACGATCTGTTGGTCCGAAGGCGCAAATGGATCTTACACATCTTAGTTGGAATGTAAAAGCTTTTAGAGCACTAATAGCATTATCCCAGATTCCATACCGAAGAACATACGCAACATATCCATGACAGGCTACTAGAGCTACTTGCATTGACACTGTTTGTCGTAATTTTATTATCTATTACATAAATAAATTCGTCTATCATTCATGACCATTTTGTCTTCCAAATTGGAAATACATTTTAGAGAATTATCAATAGTAAGTCCCAAAAACTTCCTCGAAATTACATTAGTGATTGAATTATTTTGATAAGATATGTCAAGTTGTGATTTATTACATTTTAAGGTTTCGTACCCAAAGGGTAAAAACGGAACCCTATTACTAAGACTTCGCTGTCTATCCGTCTGTGACCAGGCTATATCTCCAGACCGTAATAGATAGACACATGATTTTTTTTACAGAGGAGGGATAACGGTTGCAGCCTTAACAAAAAAATTCAGTTTTCAGTATTTTTCGATCTTACTGTTAAACCGTACTAGGAAGACGGTTGAATTTTTTACAATCCGTTTACTACTATAACTGGTATTATAATAAATAGAAATAAGAACAATAAGAACATATTTTACTATAGTTATTCTAACTTTATTACGTTACGTTGTTTACTTATGATTAATCATCACCCCAATGCCATCTATTATTGAGTCATATAAGTATTATTGAAAATAATAAAATAACTAAAAATAAGTAAAAAATAATGAACATTTGGTGGTACGGAAGCCTCCATGCGCGAGTTCGATACGTACTTGGCGATTTTTTTGGTATTGAAATTGTATTAATTTGGTTTTTTCGATACTCGTTTCAAATTGTTATCTGTAAGCCAATTCATTACATTATTCAACGACATTTCAATTTTCCTATTATAATCAATTTCAACATGACATTTAATCATTAATGTAGTGTCAAATAAAATACATTTACCTATATGCGGTCTGGGAGGTCGTCTTTGTATAAAAATCGAAACCAAGTTGAATACTTACAAAAAACCATCCGTCCAACCAACCATCCTAATGGTATAATTACAAGATTTGCCCATATTAGGTAATGAACAAATAAGGCAAGTTATGTAGAAAGTAGTGAAAGTCAAGGTCACATGGATAAGCTATATGACAACAATATATTTTTCATAATATTAATAATTAAGAATCTACAGTAGTTATTTTTACTTTAGTCAAGCTAGATTTACTTTAGAACTAATTTAATTATACTAAAATTACAATAGAACTCTTCTATCTAAGCCTAGTGATTCCTATCGAAATTGGATAAATACACATTTTAATGTTACAATGTTTAAAGAAACTGTTAATTGGTAATTGCCAAATTGCAAATCTGCAATAAATCTAGGTCTAAAGTCGGTGACTCGCCAATACACGTGTTGGTAGCGTCAGCGATCCTCTTAGGGCTGCTATACGTAATAAGCTATCTAAGTATTATATATACCAAAGAATCAAGGCCACTTTGTAAACACGAGCACGATTTTCAATATAATAATTTTCGGCGTTATTTATATAACGAACTTGTGGTGCCATCTCTTGACGAGTAGCATGAAGTTGTTACAAAGTCAACTAGCTATCTTATTAATATAAATACAGGCAGAACAACAGACAATAAAAATAATTATTGTGACAAAATAATTTGTAAGTGTATTTTAATATCACACATAATTTAAGAACGCCCTTACATGTTTATATTTTACAAACTAACAAATTAGTATTAATTTTTAATTCATTACACATTTAAATTAAATGCCCAAGCATATCCAAGTGAAATCAGTAGTATAGCAAGGCCGCTCTATGTCGCTACGCTTAGTACATGCGCTGACGCATTTTATGACCGGTCGTATTCAACCGACCAATCAGCGCGCGCCGCTCGCGCCGCCCGCCAGCCGCCAGTCGGTCGCTACTCGCTTCGTATTCAGTCGTCCGCAGTACGTTACTCGCAATGTGCGCAAACGCATCCATTTTGTGTAATGGTGTAATAATTAAATTATTTGCTGCAAAGTTTTAAAGCCGCTTAGTTTCAAGCTCAAGTTCAAGTTGCTTTTTATGCAATAATGCTTAGTTGTGTTATTAAGAAAGTGATTTTGTGATATTTGTGAAGTTAGTTAGTTAGTAGTTAGTTAGTTTGTGAATTTGTGCGTTTAAATTTTATTTGTTACAATAATTTGCTGTGGTAGCATGTTGCTTGTGGCTTACCTACAATATTTTGTGTTCTTTATATTATATCATTTGCTTTTATACTATGTGAACAGTGCAAATAATTCGCTATACAATATTATGATTGTATTTTTGTTACGGGAAAATAATCATATGATTTATTTTATTGCTTTTAAAACAAATATTTACAGAGGTGGTGGGAGCTTTAATACTAAATTACAGGTACTTGTTGTTTTAAGACATTCTTGGATCTGCTTCTGTGCACGTGGCATATTCATGTAAGTAATATTACAAATTATTTATTGATTAGGTTTAATTAATTATAGTCAACGCCAAACTGCAAGTCTGCTCTGAAGTTGTTGCGAGCTGGTGTAGCCATGCGATTTGCTATGGTGACGCGATTCATTTCTATATTCGGAGCGGACTAGCAGTTTAAACGCGGAGTATAACCACTGACTGACTGACTCTACTTATTTCTCGTATTGCCAGAAATTAAATGCAAATAGTTATTACAATGCCCAAACAAGTATTTGTCTTTGGTCTGTAACAAAAATGTGACTAATAATAAAATGTATGTTCAATATAACGAATATTATAATATAGTGAAGTAAATTAGGTTCTCTTCACATATTTAAACATAAAACAAATCCTGTGACAAACTCATCTCACAAACACAAAGATAAATATTTGCTATTAGTAATTTAAAGGCGCGTAGTGTAATAACATAAAGATTTTAAATAATTATGTTCTTTTGGAAAATGGGAGTCCGTAGTTAATCGCCTAATAAAAAAAACATTATTAAATATTATTATTAAATTATCATGAACATAAAATTGTAATTTGTACATTTATGCCAAAATGCCGAAAAATACCCGTTTGTTTTGTGGAGACCCCCTTTAATATTCAACTTTATTTTATTTTTAGTATTTGTTGTTATAACGGCCACCGTTATGAATCCTCTGTAAACATTTCATGTGTCTATTACGTATCCGGAGATATAGCCCTGTGACAGACGGACAGACAGCGTATTTTTGGGTACGATACCCTAAAAACTAAATAACAGTTCCGCAATAATTAAAAGTCTAGAGTTGGGTTGTTCATATTCAACAAACGAAGCAATTAAATAGCGTTACGTTGTTATGGTGTAATAAGTATGATGTGTAAATCTTGTTGCCAGGAAGCCTAGCGACTTGAGTCTAGTCTAGTCTAGAGTATGTGTGTTACGCCAAAATATATTGAATATTTTTTCCTCAAAAATGACCTATTTATGTACTCGAATTAGGTGTCACAACTTGAAGGAGGCTCAGCTAGCGATAGGATTTTTAACCAATCACGACTATTTGTTATATCTACCTCTCTCGTACAATTTCTGAACCTGTACGAACCTGTTCAAACCGTGGCCCTGAACCGAGGATTCACAATAATAATGATAATTATTTAATTATTTTGTTTAGTAAATTACATATTTCCATTTTTTCTATATAAACAAAACCTTAACTATTGAAAACATATACAAATAACTCCTAAAATTATTCCCTATCAAACTATTAAAAAATCTTTATTAAATACAAAAAACTATACTATTTCTATTTACCTATTCTATTATGTCTTTTATTTCTGACAAATTACACATAATTTAAGTCATTTATTTATTACATTTAAGTCTTTATTTACTTATGAATTATAGAAAATTAAACAATATTAAAATTCAAAGGCTATATGATTTAACGCTTTAGTAATGTTAATTAATAAGATGTAATAAAAATCATGTAATGGGTTCACAACTAGTATGTAGCCTAGTAAGCAGAAAGAAAATATAGATTTTGATTGGTTGAAAATGACGCGTCCTAATTGGCTTACGGAGTGAAAGAAAGGGACAGTAGATCTTATATACGATTGTTCCTATATCCTGCTTTCTGATTGGCCGAATCACACATAGAGGCGGCTGAATTACTTGAAAAAAATATAAATATCGCCCGTATTTATATATTATATTATTATTAATCTCGGAGTCGGAGTCGGGAGTCGGGCAGTCGGGCGAGGTCGCGATGCCGGCGGTGGTGGCGGTGGTGGTGTGATGGTGGTCGTGCGTGAACCTGAGTCGTGCGTTATTAGTTAGTTAGTACGTTCGTTATGTAGTTAGTCTGAGAGAAATTCGCGCGGTTTCCCGGCGGTCGGTGGCGAGGGCGAGTGCGTGTGTCGTGTGCGTGTGCTTTTTTGGAGCTCGGAATGAATAATTATCGTGCAGCACAGGTGAATATATATTTAATTATTATTATTATTATTATTATTATTTTTTTTCTTCTTTTGTTTTTTCCTGAACTCTCTCCCTCCGGTGCGTTGTTTATTAGTGGCAATAAATTTATAATGTATTCCTATGGGTATCCTATTGGAACCGATCGGCGTTATACCTATTTATATTGTACCGATTTGTTTTATTTTTAAAATTTGTTTTTTTTTTTTTTTTTTTTTTTTTTTTTAATTTGTTTTAAATTTCTCTCTTCTTTTCAGTTGGGTGCGTATGAGCAGCATATCGGGTGAGTGTTATTGTGTGTATTTTTTTTTTTTTTTTTTTCTATCGTATGTAATGTGTATGTATAATATTTGTTTATTGTGTAATGTGTAATGTAACGGTGTGTCGAGTCGATTGTGTATGTATTGTATACGGGGCAGTCGGTACCTATATATATTATGTGTAGGACGTCGTATGTTTAGAAACGAATAATGTTTTCGAATTGTTTGTTAGCCCTGAAAAGGGCTTTTTAATTTGCGTTCGGCACCGCTCCCCGTAGGTCTCCGGGCGGAGGCGGGAGCGGTGCACCACGCGCGTGGACGCGATAGGTATACGATAACGATACCGCACGACGTCCACGAATGCGACGGCTTCGTCCCGATCGGGACACTTACTTTTTGGCCGCGGCTGCTTTTTTCGCGGCCGGCTTCGACTTGGGTGTGGCGGCGGCCTTCTTCGGCTTGGGTGCCTTCGGTTTCTTCGTGGGAGGCTTGGCGGTCTTCTTGGCTTTCGGAGCTGCGCTCTTGCCCTTCGCCGAGGCGGCGATGGCCTTTTTGCGACGGGTTTCTTCTTCGCCGCGGCGGCGGCTTTCTTCTCTTTGGGGGGTACCGCCGGCTGCCGCTTTTCCCGGCCTTCGACGGCGAGGATGCGGCCGCTTTCTTGCCCGCCTTGCTCGCCGCTGTCGCTGTCGCTACCGCCTTTTTCGGTTTCGCGGACGCGGCTCGCCCGCCGCTCGTCTTTCCGCCGGTGGTCGGTTTCTTGGCGGCGGACGATTTGGATTCCAACTTGAAAGAGCCGGACGCACCCTTGCCCTTGGTCTGTATCAACGTGCCGGACTCGACGGCGCTCTTCAGGTACTTCCTGATGAACGGCGCCAGCTTCTCCGCGTCGACCTTGTACTGGGCGGCGATGTACTTCTTGATGGCCTGAAGCGAGGATCCACTGCGCTCCTTCAGCTCCTTAATGGCGTTAGTCACCATCTCGGATGTCTTGGGATGAGTGGGCTTCGCTTTGGGCTTCTTCGCTCCGGCGGCCGCGGATGCCTTGGGTTTCTTTGCGGGCGTCGCGGGCGCTGGCGTTTCGGTTGCTACTGCTGTGTCCTGCCATTTTCTTCGGTTGTCTTCGTCGTCTTGTCTTGCTTTTCTTGATAATGAAGCTCGCGAACGAATTGTAAAGCGACGATATTATAGGTTGCCTTAAATTTTATAGATGGCGCCACTCTCCCGCATACAGGCAATACCGGAAAGAGAACCGCGATAGCGATGGACGTTTTCTCATACGGACACTTCCAACTTTTCACTAACATAGGTCCAATTAAATCTAGATTATTAAATAACGCACTTGTTTTTAATCACTGTGAAACATCAGGAGGTATCCCCTTGAGTACACCCACCCGGTGATGTATACGTCTCGACTTTGACACGAGCAGATTGGTAGTTACGAGTGTTTAAATTGGATACGTTCGTTCACGCGTACGTCTGCTCTCATTTAAAACTTATTTTTCTCAATAGAATGTAATTAACGCTACTTTGTTTAGCGTCCCGGTGAAAGCGAAGGTTCCAATGTCAAACGGAAACAAGTGTCGGTTTACATAAAATAAGATTATATGGTTTTTTGATCGCCTAATGTCAAGGGTCGTAAAACACTGCGATACCACACCACCTAAAGGACGAACGTATCTCGGTGAGACGTGTTAGGTTTTAATAATTTAACGATTTCATTATCATATAATACTTTGATTGAACGGCATTTTAAATTATCTAACATATATATTAAATAGCAAAACAATATGTACTGGATAAGCGAACGCTTCCGCACACGACGCGCTCACTCGCTGGACGTCGATTGTTGTTGTTACGATTCATCCGCGATTGAAAATTGCAAATTTCGTGTCATAGCTCTTAAGTTAAATAATATTGTTTTATCTATTCATTTTGATATAAAAGTAATAGGTACGTGTGCCTATTTTGCGTGTAAAACAAAGGATGATATGTCCTCAAGGTCACGGAAAAAGACGCTCATTTCTGTTATTGCTCATTAGACTATGACGATTATGACCGAATGTATTATTTAACAACAAACCAAAAGAACCGAGCGCTTAACAACTCATATTTGCTAGTTATATATTATAGATATTATTATTTTCGTATTTTATATACATTAAATAAAATATTGTTTGAACAATCGGTACTCTCTCGTGTCTCTCACAAGAAACACACCCACATCGTCTCCGTTATGCGCGTGTAGATTCTTACAGAATATATGTAGGTACCTTATCCATTATTAAAGCGAGCAAGTGAGTGAGCGGCGGTACATTAAAATATGTATGTAGAATATCATATAAATAAATATGATAAATAGATAGATATTTATGACGTATCCGTTTAGAAGCATTCAATTTTAAGACTCATATGCGGCCCTGAAAAGGGCCTTTTTTGTGGTACGAAACGAAACGAAAAGGTTTCCGTTCCGCGGGAACGGTATGATGTGTGCGCACACACGAGGAATGCGCACACACCAGTTTTTTTCCCATTTAACCTCCGAAACCGTAGAGGGTGCGTCCTTGACGTTTCAGGGCGTAGACGACGTCCATGGCGGTGACGGTCTTCCTCTTGGCGTGCTCCGTATAGGTGACGGCGTCACGAATGACGTTCTCGAGGAACACCTTGAGCACGCCACGAGTCTCCTCGTAGATCAGACCGGAGATACGCTTCACACCACCTCTGCGCGCCAAACGACGAATGGCAGGCTTCGTGATACCCTGGATGTTATCACGAAGTACTTTCCTGTGACGCTTCGCGCCACCTTTCCCCAGGCCTTTTCCTCCCTTTCCGCGACCGGTCATCTTGCTGCTGTTGTAGTGTTAGTGGAATTCGTGGAGTCAAAACTTCGAAACGCACGTACGTGAACCGCCGTGCGACTATCGTAGAGCGGAGCGACGCGACGAATGATCCCGATCGCGGTTATGGTGGCCATATTTATACCCGCGGCCGGCGGCAGACGCGATTGTGCACGAAAGGAAAACGTATAGCGTTAGAAAGAGACGGAAAGAGAGAGAGAGAGAGAGAGAGAGAGAACATAAGAATAATAATATTATTTTCATTAATTATTATTATTCAAAATAAAAATTATACAGACGGCGCTAGTTCGTTAAATGACCTTGATATATTAGCGCAAAGTGCAATAGACAATGACAACAACAACATTTTCTCTATATCTATCTATCTATCTCTATCTGAGAAAGAAAAATCTAAATATACTCATTTAAGTATGTAATGTCAACAACAATATCATGAAAATCTTGTGTGAATTCATCGATTACATTGTTTTTATTGTTACCATTACTATTGTATGTTACGCATTTACTATAATATGATAAAATGATAATAATAATAATTATTATTATTATTAGTCATTTCTCCTAACGGTATCCTATGTCGTGTAAACAATAATTAATGTGAATGAATCATTCGAGTCGATGGACGTTTAAGTTTTATAGAAACGTGGTATATTAGAATCGTGTGCGGCCCTGAAAAGGGCCTTTTGTGTATATACAGAAGGTAATGTGGATAGCTGGAACTTCTAGAATCCGAGAGAGAAGGAAGGAAGTTCCAATCCGCCACCTTCCTTAAGCTCGTTCGCCTCTGATGCGACGCGCGAGCTGAATGTCCTTGGGCATGATGGTAACGCGCTTCGCGTGAATGGCGCACAGGTTGGTGTCTTCGAACAGGGCCGACCAGATAGGCTTCGCTGGCCTCCTGCAACGCCATCACCGCGGAGCTCTGGAAGCGCAGGTCGGTCTTGAAGTCCTGAGCGATCTCACGGACGAGACGCTGGAAGGGCAGCTTGCGGATGAGAAGCTCGGTGCTCTTCTGGTAACGACGAATTTCACGAAGCGCTACCGTACCGGGCCTGTAACGATGGGGCTTCTTCACGCCGCCGGTCGCCGGTGCGCTCTTACGCGCAGCCTTGGTGGCCAGCTGCTTGCGAGGAGCCTTACCACCGGTAGATTTGCGGGCAGTCTGCTTCGTACGAGCCATTGCGCGATCACGACAAGCAAAATTCTCTTATATATTTAATTATATTATACCAAGCACGACGTGTTCACGATGAACGCGCGAGGAGGAATAAATCGGTCGCAGTATTTCTTTTTTTTTTTTTTTTTTGGCGCCCAGATGTAGTGGAAAAAGGGCTGACCCTCTACGGAGAGGGAGGAGCAAAAAAATGCGTCCAAGCACTTACAGGCCGCGACGGCCGGTGCCTGCGTCGTGTGGGGCTGACTGAAAGGTCCTCCTGAAGGGAGGACCATCCCACTAAAAACTCCTTTAAGGCATTCGTCCAAGGGGACCGTACAGCCGACATCGGATAGCGACCTCTCGTTTGGCGGAGCGAGAGGCGCTAGCGGCGCTCCCTAGAGAGCTACCGCTGGATAGATGACACTGAAGGTGTCAACGTATCATGAATAAGATTAGAATCGTCGGGAAGACGATTCTCTATGGAGAGTTGTACGCCCCTGTGGGCGGCCAGAAGATTCTCCACATCGGTGGAGAGTTTGTTAGGAGCGTCGGTCAAGATATTTCTTGGCCGACGGCAATTGTAACGGGTAGGAAGAGGGGCAGCATAGTCCGCTGCACCCTTGATTAAGGGGTTGGAATGGTTTTCTGAGCGGTCGAAGAACGCTTCAGAGAATTGTCTGAGGACTTGTTGTATTGGAGCGAGCTCCAGGTCGCGGTGGAGGTCAGCGTTTCTGACATACCAGGGGGCATTAAGTGCCCGACGACAAAAGAGATTTTGTATGACCTGGAGTTTGTCTAGGATGGTGGGATTCGCGTGAGCGAAGACTGGAGAGGCGTATGTTAACACCGGTCGAATGCAAACCTTATACAGCGTTCGCTTATTCCTGGCTGACAACTTGCTGTGTCTGCCAATCATGGCGTTGAGGCGGCTCATGTAAGAGCGGGCGGTATGGGTGACCTTAGAGACGTGGGGTCTAAAGGTGAGGCCGGGTCAAGGGTAACTCCTAGGTATTTTACTGTGGGCCTCCATGGAATGGGGGCCCCAAGTAATTTGACGGAGGGCAGGTTGTTTAAGCGCCTGCGTTTGTGGTCGAAGCGCATTGCGGAGCTTTTCTCCGCATTGACTTCGATGCGCCATTTCCTAAACCAATCTCCTAACTCGTTGACCGAGCGTTGGAGTTTGGCGAGGACAGATGACTCCTTTTGCCCTTGGATGTAAAGGGCGGTGTCATCGGCGAAGAGTGAGAGCTGCACCCCATTTTTGGGGATAGGAATATCGTTGGAGTACGATATGAATAATGTAGGAGCGAGCACTGAGCCTTGAGGGACTCCGGCTGTTACGGGGCGTGGGGGAGAGAGGATACCTTCGTGCCTGTAGCGGAAGGTTCTGTCCTGAAGGTAGGAAGCCACGATGCGGACTAGGCGATCAGGAAGACCAGAATGGTATAGCTTGTATACCAGTCCTCCATGCCAGACTTTGTCAAAAGCCTTGGCGACGTCGAAGAAGACTGCTAGTGTCTTGTTACGTCTTGGATAAAACCCGCTTGTGATGTACTCGACAATGCGGTGGACTTGTTGGGGGCACGAGTGCTGGAGGCGAAAGCCAAATTGGTGAGGAATGATGAGTGGGGGAGCATCTATTGGGAAGAGGTGCCCTCTTATGTGAACGAGGATCACCCGTTCGAAAACCTTGCCCATTGCATTGAGGAGGCTAATGGGGCGGTGGTTGGAGGGAATATGTTTCGGTTTCCCAGGCTTGGGAATACCGATAACTGTTGCTGTCTTCCAGGCTGTTGGAAAGAAGCTGAGATCGAGGCAGGCATTGAAGATAATGACCAGAAGGGTCAGTGCCTGCTCGGGGAAGTGTTTGAGCGCCAGGTTGGAGATACCATCCGGACCTGGGGCTTTACGAGGTTTCAAACCGCGGATGACGGTCCGGACCTCGTCTGTAGTGATTTTAATGGGAGCAGAGGTGACAGGGAGAGAGATCTTTTTAAGGACCTCCTACCTCCACCTTGTGAATGTGGATAGGGTCGCACGGTTGAGTGCTGGGGGAGCACTGCGCAGCGATGCTATCTGCGAAGCATTCGGCCTTCTCAGCGTCTTCGAAGGCTATGCTGCCGTCGGGACGCGTGAGAGGGGGAGTGCTTGAGAAGGCTTCGGTACGAAATCGTCTAGCGACTTTTGTAGAATGCCTTATGAGAAGGTTGGATATCCTCCATGAGAGAGTTCCAGTTGGAGTCCCTCATTTCGGCTAGCCGGGATCTGACTTTCCTTTGGAGGGCGTTAGCGCGCCTCCTAAGGACAGGGGTGGGATACTTGGCGGCCCATCTGAGGGCTGCGTTTTTAGTTTGGATTAGCTTCCTGACCTCAGCGAGGTAGTTTGCGGTTCGGGACCTCTACCACCTTCGCGTTGTCATGAAGCGAAGTCTGAACTAGCTGGGTGAGTGAGTTCACCGTACTGTCTATTTTCTCCGAGCTAACAAGGTAGTCTGGGGAATAGTATACGGTGAATCGGGGGCCTCTATGGCCGAGGTGAGAGATTTCTCGTACCCTTCCCAATTAGTGAAGGTTTTCGAGGAGGTATGGGGAGTTGGATCATAGGGACCTAACTGTAGAGAGACTGGACGATGGTCTGAGCCCAGATCGTCCAGTGTTTCGATCGCTCTTGTATTGAGCGCGACGCCTTTAAGGAGGGCGAAATCCAGCACGTCGGGTTCTTGGTCTTCCCGATCGGGGTAGTGGGTTGGCGCTGTTGGAGAGAAGATATCAAAGTCCAGTGCGCGGGAAATGGTTAAGAGTTTCTTACCGTTGGTGTTAGTCAGACGACTGTTCCAAACGGTATGTTTGCAATTGAAATCTCCAAATAGTACGACAGAGTCTCCGAGCGAGAGGAGGGCCTCCAAGTCGCTTTGGAGAGGGGCTTTATTGGCGGGGAGGTAAATTGAGGCTATGATCAGGGACGGGTGTCCTGTCATGCCTAATTTGCATATGGTGGCTTCCATATTGGTGAGCTTGGGTGTTTCCAGAGGGGTGCAATGGAAGGATCTCTTGTAGTAGATGGCAGTGCCTCCGCCACGACGGTCGTCGGCTCTGTCATTACGTACAAGCGCGTAAGAGGGGAGACTTACGCCTTTAAGGGAGGGCTTGAGGAAAGTTTCCTGAACAAGCAACAGGTCGATATCCCTGTTGCGGACGAACTCTTTGAGTTCGGGAATGCAAGGCTTAAGACCTCGTGCATTGAAGGAGATAAGCGAGACGCCTTTAGGTTTTTGACGACCGGGATGAAGGGGTTGAGTATGAACGTTACTCATTGAATGGACTTGAACAACGCTAAGTGTTCAGAGTAGATTGCGATGCGCTCCGCCTGGCTGGCGTTACGCATCTTTTGCGAGACGAGTATGATCTCGTCGAGGTTCACGCCCTTAACGCAGTCCTTAAGGAACATGATATGTTCCCTTACCGATGCGTCTTGGGTGGGACGGGGAGTGGGAGTGGCCTTAGGGGCCGGGGTTGGTGGGGCGGTCGCTGGGTGCGACTTTCCTCCAACTCATGGGAGCGGTTGGGGTTTTGGAGGCCCCTAGCCGCGGGAAATTGGTCGAATTGACCGGAGGTGGGCCTGCTTTCGAGGGCTGCTTTTTAGCAACCTTCTTTTGAGCGGGACGGGGGGCTTTAGGGCAGCCACGGTAGTTAGCCGGGTGCCCTGAAGTGGTGCATAGCACGCAGGCAGGAGGGGACTCGTCTTCACGAGTTCTCTTGCACTCACGTGTGGCGTGGGGTTCTAGGCACTTGACGCACCTTGGGGGGGGCAGTGCAGTTCGCCGCTGCATGGCCGTAAAGCTGGCAGCGGTGGCACTGGGCAGGGTAGCCACGCTTGTTAGGTGGTTCCACCTTGATCTCAGAAAGGCCACAGATTGTGAGCTCCTTCTCCTTGAAAATGTCCTTGGAGGACGGGGTCTTGGCTAGAATGGCCAGGGCTAGAGGGTATTTGACCCCGTTGCGGTTGTACAACTTGTGTACACCTTCCACGGGGAACCCTTGGTTGACTAGATCCGTTTGGATTTCGTCGGTGGGAAGCTCGTAGGGGAGACCCCTAAGGACCGCTTTGATTTTGCGGTCCTCTTCTAAAGCGTACGTGTGGTACGGGAGTTGAAGGTGAGTTAGGAGCCTAATGAGGCTCCTGAAGTCCTCGGTGGTGGGGCATGAAACGCGAATAGAGTCGCGAAGGTTACGTGCCTTGGTGTAGTGGATCTGTTTTTCCACTAGGGTTTTAGAGAAGTCGGACCATTTCGACTTATCTCTGAAGAAAATGTGTGGGGGCGGTTTGCACTTGGCAAGTGCCGGTTCGCAGCGCGTGGCTGGCTTGGCGGGCTTAGCCGCGGGGGTTGAGCTCTGGGGCTCGGTGGAGGTTTTTGGCACGGGGGCCAGAGTGGAGGCTTTTGGCACTGGGGCCAGAGCGGGGGCCGCTGGGGCTGGGGTGGCTTCGAAAGAGGCCTCGGAAGAGGTTTCACTTGTCGCCTTAGCGACGCGTTTCACCGGTCGTTTCTTGGTCTTCCTCGACTTGACAGGGGTGAAACCCTGGTCGTCGTCGGAGGAGGGGGCGGTGATGAGGGTGTGCTCCGACGATTCGTCGGAGGAGGCGGGGCGTTTGAGCGAGATGGCATCGAAGTCCATCTCGTGTCTCGGGGTGGCATCAGGGGATGCGGGTGAATCAGTAACGGACAGGGGATCCGTTACGGATTTCAAGGGCTCGCAAAGGGAGCGGAGTTTGACTGAGTCAAATGGGCGATTGAGCTCCTTGCTCAAGAGGGAGGACAGAGCCTCGAAAAACCTATCTGTTACCATGTAGGCCATGGTAACCTGGGATGCCTCCCTGCCGAGGCAGGGAGCTAACGGGGAGGGGGAGGGAAATGCAATTACCCCTAAGGGAAAGTAACTGCTACCGTCACCCTTGGGATAGCCCAAGTGCAGTGGGATCGGGTCTGCCGGTTTCTCTCAGGCCGAGAGGTCTGAGAAGCGCACCGGGTCAACGCTAGCTGGTTTCGTTGGCACCGTTAGGTATCCACCAACTCAAACGCGTCGGGACGTGAGTTTTGTTTATTCCCAATAAATTGGCAATAAACAAAGCACGGACCGCTATCGATAATATCGAGTAGGCGAGAACCGGCCGAAAGGCCAGAGAAAATTCTGGGTTAGGAAACACTAGAGCGCGAGCAGGCGGGGCTGCTCGGTCTGGCGTTCAAACGCAGAGTGATCGGTCGCAGTATTTCGGCCCATATTTATACCATAACGAGGGTCGACATCCGCGGTCTAAATCGTTCCGTCTCACTCGCTCTCATGTAGCTGTTTCCCTCTCGCAAGCGACGATAATAAAATAATAATTATAATTCCCCAAAAAAAATAATAATAATAATAATAAATAGCTACTCAGCAGCAAGCGGGTGTTATAATAATATTTTTTTCTTTTTTCTTTCGCTGCAATAGTGGCGGTCATGATGAGCGAATACAAATAATATAATAAATACAATAAAAGTAAATAAAATTAACTAACGTAACCTAACCTAACCTAACAATTGAAGTATATATCGTACATACAATATATGAAATTGATATGTCGTGTCGTCCATTCTCTGTCGCATAATGATATTATCGTGTCGTATTTAATAACAACATTAAATCATTTTGAACTTTAATTATTAACTTATATAAAAATATTGTATTGTATTGTTATTGTGCGTGCGTGCCCGTTGTTATGTGTAATAAGATTATATTAATAAGACGTTTTTGCGTTTAATGAAACCAAATATATCGAATCGTATTGTGGCCCTGAAAAGGGCCTTTTGGTATTCCCAACGTACACAAACTTGGTAACGTTGTATGCGGAGAGTGTCGAGACGGCGCTACGACGACTCTCACTTGGAGCTGGTGTACTTGGTGACCGCCTTGGTGCCCTCGCTGACGGCGTGCTTAGCCAACTCGCCGGGCAGCAGGAGCCTCACGGAGGTCTGCACCTCCCTGGACGTGATGGTGGAGCGCTTGTTGTAGTGGGCGAGACGGGACGCCTCGGCTGCGATACGCTCGAAGATGTCGTTCACGAAAGAGTTCATGATGGACATCGCCTTACTGGAGATACCGGTGTCGGGGTGCACCTGCTTGAGCACCTTGTAGATGTAAATGGCGTAGCTCTCCTTCCTCTTGTGCTTCTTCTTTTTCTTATCGGACTTGGAGATGTTCTTTTGAGCCTTGCCGGACTTCTTCGCTGCCTTTCCGCTAGCCTTGGGCGGCATGGTGAATGAATGCGACGAGTGCAAATCAAATTATATCGTACGACCTCACTCTGTGAGAGCTCGTAGGAGAATATATTTTTTTCCATCGGCGAGTGCCGTTTTTATTACGCGGTGGGTGATACGCGAGCGGGGATGCCGGCTAGCGCGGCGGCACTTTCGACCAATCAGCGACGAGGGGAGAGAGGTCGGGGGGGGGGCGCGGATAATGGCGATGACGCGGCGCGCGACGTACGCGCGGGGCGCGGGGCGCGAGGCGCGAGAAGAGCGATCGGAAAATAAAAAAAACAAGAACAAAAAAATATATATTATATACGTAATAACAAAATAATAATGTTTGATAAACAAATAAAAATGAAAAAAAAAAAAAAAAATCAAAAATCAAAAGGCTCGTTCAGATGTAACGTAATACAATGACAATGTATGTATGTGCGCACTTGTGCGTGTGTCGTTATATATATATTTATTTATTGCATTTAGTTTCTATCGTATATGATCGGTATCATATTCGGTGATCTCCTTAAATAAAAAAAAAATATATATATATGTATCACGCTTGTCATCTATTCCATAACAAACAAACATTTAATTAATTCAACTAATGGACGGACGCCTATTGCATGTTGTGATAATAATATCAATGATTATGTTAAATATATAATATAATTTTGGTTGAAGTGTAGTGTGTAGTGGGTAGGCACGCGTATATTGTGCATTATTGTTATAACTATTTATTATGACGTGTTGCATGAATAGAAACCGAGTATAATCATTCGAATCATATTGTGGCCCTGAAAAGGGCCTTTTTGGACAATAAAAATTGTCAAACGTCAAAGGAGAGCGAGCGTACAACTACGCTCTTAGGCCTTCTTCTCGGTCTTCTTGGGCAGGAGCACCGCCTGAATGTTCGGCAGCACACCGCCTTGAGCGATGGTCACGCCGGAGAGGAGCTTGTTCAACTCTTCGTCGTTGCGAATCGCCAATTGAAGATGTCTCGGTATGATTCTGGTCTTCTTGTTGTCGCGAGCGGCGTTGCCGGCCAACTCGAGCACTTCAGCCGCCAGATATTCCATCACGGCCGCCAGGTACACCGGAGCCCCGGCTCCGACGCGCTCCGCATAGTTACCCTTGCGGAGGAGCCTATGGATACGACCGACGGGGAACTGCAGACCGGCACGATTCGAACGAGACTTCGCCTTTCCCTTCACCTTGCCACCTTTGCCGCGTCCCGACATGATTGTTGATTAATGAATTAAATTTGTAGAAATGTAACTACGACGTCGTAGCGTTCCACTTTAGAGTAACCTTTTTTCGCCGCGCTCGCGACGTATATATAGGCGCGCGACCGTCCGAAAGCGGTGGGGATGTCGGTTAGCGAGCGATCGAGCGAGCGAACGAGAGCGCACGTTGGAGCGTCCGTCTCGCTCTAACGTTTTGAATGAAGGTGATAAAAGTATTATTGTTTGTGAATATTGTTAAGGTGGGTGCAATAAAAGTAAACAATGGAACAATGCGTACAAATGAGAGAGATGTCGGAGGTGGTTGGTTATCCTATGAATCCTTTGAATGCTAATTAGTCGGTGAGATGCACTCGTGCCATGAAGGTCGCACTTGTTAATTAGTGCGATTGTCGGAAAGTGTTTAGTGGTTGAGGGCTTAGTGTTTAGTGGTTTAGTGTTTCAGTGTTTAGTGTGTTAGCGTGTGTTAGTGTGTTAGTGTGTTAGCGTTAGGTTGGCTCAGGTTAGGTTAGGTTAGGTTAGGTTAGGTTAGGTTGGCTCAGGTTAGGTTGGCTCAGGTTAGGTTGGCTCAGGTTAGGTTAGGTTAGGTTAGGTTAGGTTGGCTCAGGTTAGGTTGGCTCAGGTTAGGTTAGGTTAGGTTAGGTTAGGTTAGGTTAGGTTAGGTTAGGTTAGGTTAGGTTAGGTTTGGTTTGGTTTGGTTTGGTTTGGTTAGGTCGCACTTGTCAATTAGTGCGATTGTCGGAAAGTGTTTGATGTTTTAGTGTGTTAGTGAGTCGTCGGGCAGTCGGGCGAGGTCGCGATGCCGGCGGTGGTGGCGGTGGTGGTGTGATGGTGGTCGTGCGTGAACCTGAGTCGTGCGTTATTAGTTAGTTAGTACGTTCGTTATGTAGTTAGTCTGAGAGAAATTCGCGCGGTTTCCCGGCGGTCGGTGGCGAGGGCGAGTGCGTGTGTCGTGTGCGTGTGCGTGTGCTTTTTTGGAGCTCGGAATGAATAATTATCGTGCAGCACACACAGGTGAATATATATTTAATTATTATTATTATTATTATTATTTTTTTTTTCTTCTTTTGTTTTTTCCTGAACTCTCTCCCTCCGGTGCGTTGTTTATTAGTGGCAATAAATTTATAATGTATTCCTATGGGTATCCTATTGGAACCGATCGGCGTTATACCTATTTATATTGTACCGATTTGTTTTATTTTTAAAATTTGTTTTTTTTTTTTTTTTTTTTTTTTTTTTAATTTGTTTTAAATTTCTCTCTTCTTTTCAGTTGGGTGCGTATGAGCAGCATATCGGGTGAGTGTTATTGTGTGTATTTTTTTTTTTTTTTTCTATCGTATGTAATGTGTATGTATAATATTTGTTTATTGTGTAATGTGTAATGTAACGGTGTGTCGAGTCGATTGTGTATGTATTGTATACGGGGCAAGTCGGTACCTATATATATTATGTGTAGGACGTCGTATGTTTAGAAACGAATAATGTTTTCGAATTGTTTGTTAGCCCTGAAAAGGGCTTTTTAATTTGCGTTCGGCACCGCTCCCCGTAGGTCTCCGGGCGGAGGCGGGAGCGGTGCACCACGCGCGTGGACGCGATAGGTATACGATAACGATACCGCACGACGTCCACGAATGCGACGGCTTCGTCCCGATCGGGACACTTACTTTTTGGCCGCGGCTGCTTTTTTCGCGGCCGGCTTCGACTTGGGTGTGGCGGCGGCCTTCTTCGGCTTGGGTGCCTTCGGTTTCTTCGTGGGAGGCTTGGCGGTCTTCTTGGCTTTCGGAGCTGCGCTCTTGCCCTTCGCCGAGGCGGCGATGGCCTTTTTGCGACGGGTTTCTTCTTCGCCGCGGCGGCGGCTTTCTTCTCTTTGGGGGTACCGCCGGCTGCCGCTTTCCCGGCCTTCGACGGCGAGGATGCGGCCGCTTTCTTGCCCGCCTTGCTCGCCGCTGTCGCTGTCGCTACCGCCTTTTTCGGTTTCGCGGACGCGGCTCGCCCGCCGCTCGTCTTTCCGCCGGTGGTCGGTTTC
The DNA here is from genome assembly GCA_014595695.2 of Epargyreus clarus clarus. Lineage (NCBI taxonomy): Eukaryota > Metazoa > Arthropoda > Insecta > Lepidoptera > Hesperiidae > Epargyreus > Epargyreus clarus. The sequence continues at coordinate 502,844 of JACTTY020000151.1, forward strand.
TTGGCGGCGGACGATTTGGATTCCAACTTGAAAGAGCCGGACGCACCCTTGCCCTTGGTCTGTATCAACGTGCCGGACTCGACGGCGCTCTTCAGGTACTTCCTGATGAACGGCGCCAGCTTCTCCGCGTCGACCTTGTACTGGGCGGCGATGTACTTCTTGATGGCCTGAAGCGAGGATCCACTGCGCTCCTTCAGCTCCTTAATGGCGTTAGTCACCATCTCGGATGTCTTGGGATGAGTGGGCTTCGCTTTGGGCTTCTTCGCTCCGGCGGCCGCGGATGCCTTGGGTTTCTTTGCGGGCGTCGCGGGCGCTGGCGTTTCGGTTGCTACTGCTGTGTCTGCCATTTTCTTCGGTGTCTTCGTCGTCTTGTCTTGCTTTTCTTGATAATGAAGCTCGCGAACGAATTGTAAAGCGACGATATTATAGGTTGCCTTAAATTTTATAGATGGCGCCACTCTCCCGCATACAGGCAATACCGGAAAGAGAACCGCGATAGCGATGGACGTTTTCTCATACGGACACTTCCAACTTTTCACTAACATAGGTCCAATTAAATCTAGATTATTAAATAACGCACTTGTTTTTAATCACTGTGAAACATCAGGAGGTATCCCCTTGAGTACACCCACCCGGTGATGTATACGTCTCGACTTTGACACGAGCAGATTGGTAGTTACGAGTGTTTAAATTGGATACGTTCGTTCACGCGTACGTCTGCTCTCATTTAAAACTTATTTTTCTCAATAGAATGTAATTAACGCTACTTTGTTTAGCGTCCCGGTGAAAGCGAAGGTTCCAATGTCAAACGGAAACAAGTGTCGGTTTACATAAAATAAGATTATATGGTTTTTTGATCGCCTAATGTCAAGGGTCGTAAAACACTGCGATACCACACCACCTAAAGGACGAACGTATCTCGGTGAGACGTGTTAGGTTTTAATAATTTAACGATTTCATTATCATATAATACTTTGATTGAACGGCATTTTAAAATTATCTAACATATATATTAAATAGCAAAACAATATGTACTGGATAAGCGAACGCTTCCGCACACGACGCGCTCACTCGCTGGACGTCGATTGTTGTTGTTACGATTCATCCGCGATTGAAAATTGCAAATTTCGTGTCATAGCTCTTAAGTTAAATAATATTGTTTTATCTATTCATTTTGATATAAAAGTAATAGGTACGTGTGCCTATTTTGCGTGTAAAACAAAGGATGATATGTCCTCAAGGTCACGGAAAAAGACGCTCATTTCTGTTATTGCTCATTAGACTATGACGATTATGACCGAATGTATTATTTAACAACAAACCAAAAGAACCGAGCGCTTAACAACTCATATTTGCTAGTTATATATTATAGATATTATTATTTTCGTATTTTATATACATTAAATAAAATATTGTTTGAACAATCGGTACTCTCTCGTGTCTCTCACAAGAAACACACCCACATCGTCTCCGTTATGCGCGTGTAGATTCTTACAGAATATATGTAGGTACCTTATCCATTATTAAAGCGAGCAAGTGAGTGAGCGGCGGTACATTAAAATATGTATGTAGAATATCATATAAATAAATATGATAAATAGATAGATATTTATGACGTATCCGTTTAGAAGCATTCAATTTTAAGACTCATATGCGGCCCTGAAAAGGGCCTTTTTTGTGGTACGAAACGAAACGAAAAGGTTTCCGTTCCGCGGGAACGGTATGATGTGTGCGCACACACGAGGAATGCGCACACACCAGTTTTTTCCCATTTAACCTCCGAAACCGTAGAGGGTGCGTCCTTGACGTTTCAGGGCGTAGACGACGTCCATGGCGGTGACGGTCTTCCTCTTGGCGTGCTCCGTATAGGTGACGGCGTCACGAATGACGTTCTCGAGGAACACCTTGAGCACGCCACGAGTCTCCTCGTAGATCAGACCGGAGATACGCTTCACACCACCTCTGCGCGCCAAACGACGAATGGCAGGCTTCGTGATACCCTGGATGTTATCACGAAGTACTTTCCTGTGACGCTTCGCGCCACCTTTCCCCAGGCCTTTTCCTCCCTTTCCGCGACCGGTCATCTTGCTGCTGTTGTAGTGTTAGTGGAATTCGTGGAGTCAAAACTTCGAAACGCACGTACGTGAACCGCCGTGCGACTATCGTAGAGCGGAGCGACGCGACGAATGATCCCGATCGTCGTTGGTGTCTGCTCGCTCAGGCCGAGGCCTAAGCGGGGTGTCCTTTTTAAGGCCAAGCCTTCTGTAGGAGGGTTCTACCGCTGCTCGTAAATGCGAGCAGGTCTTGGGGGGTTGGAAGACAGGGGTCCCCTGTCGTCCTGGCTGGTCGCGGAGGTCTGGTGCTGCTGGCGCTGCAGGACTGTCCGGTGTTATATTTCCCCGCTTTCTGCGGGGGGAATCTTTGTAACAGGCGTAGGGCCGACTACTCGCAATGGGCGGACATCATTATGATGCCGCTCCGAACAGCCGGCCCTACGTCGTGGCCCTCGCTCAGTGCAGAGATGATCATCTGCAACATCTTGGTTAAGTCCTGCAGCAGCCTCAGTTGGTTGGTGCAGGCCTCCTGGTAGCTCCCCCGGCTCTGCTCCTCACTGGGAGTGGGAGCAGGGGTTGCGGTAGTCGTCTTCTTCTTCTTTTTCTTCGGCAGCTGCTGTGGCTGCTGAGCAGCGGGTGCTGGTGCGGGTGGTGCTGGAAGGGGGGCGGCCTTGGCCTTCTTCCTCCTTCTTCGGCTCTTCTTAGGAGCTCCGCGACGGTCAGTTGGTCCGTTAGCTGCGGCCATGAGGGAGCCAGCTTGCTGCTGCTCGACCTCCGGCTGCGGCTGTACAGGACCGGCCGATGGATTCGGTCTTGGCCTCTCTATCGGTCTGGTGGAGAGGGCAATCGTGCCAGCGCGCTTGTTGCGCGCCTCCCGCCGAAACACCGGGCATGCGGTGTGGTTTGCGGGATGCGGTCCGCCACAGTTCGCACAGGTGGCAGGTTGTTCTCTGGGTCTTGGGCACTGGTGGGCCGCGTGCTGCTCCCCGCAGCGCACGCAGGCCAGGTGCCGGTGGCAGTTATGCGAACTGTGTCTGAACTGCTGGCATCGGTGGCATTGGGCCGGTCCCTTCTTCCCGCGCCATGCCTCGATCTTGATACCGGGCATACACAGCAGCTCTCTCACTGCGTATATACCCGGTATGAGGTTATCTGTTCGCTTTAATATAGCGAGGTGGATGCAGCCGGGCCGTCCTCTACGGGCCCGGATGGCGCGGGCGTACTCAGGCGAGTATCCCAGGTCGCGGAGCTCTTCCATGATGTCCTCAGGGTCCGTGTCCGATGGCAGCCCCCTGATGGCCACCTTCAGGCTTTGTTCCTTCGGCAGGGAGTATGTATACCAGGAGATTCTCTCCCGGGCTTCTAGGTCGGTGAGGTACGACTGTATCAGTCTGTACTCACCGGCATCCTTCGGGGAGAATCTCACTCCCTGCCCGAAGGGGCGTGCGTTGAGGGTCCTCCCTAACTGCTCCTTAAGCACCTTGAGGTGTTGGTGCCAGTTAGGGAGTTTCTCCACTATAAGTGGAGGAAATCTTCCGGCAGAGGGGGCTGCTGTGGGCATTGCGGCTTCGGTTCTGGTGCTCGGTTGCGGCTGCGGCGGCGCGGCGGGGGGCGCGCTTGTGGACGCAGTCTCAACGGCTGTTGCTGGCCGCGCGTCAGGGGTGCGCGGGATCGGCGGGGTCTCCTTCGCGGCGGATGGCGGGCGCGATGCGCCTGCTGTCGCTTCCGCGAACGAGAGGGGGGCTGGCGTTGGTGAAGCGCACGGCGTGGCGGTCTGTGCTTCCGAGTCGCGGGGGCCGGGGTCGGAACCACTCCGAATCACCCTCGGGTCCCTGCTGCGGCTGCGTAGTCGGGGGTCGCGCAGAATTGCGCGCTTGGCGTGTGGGGTGTCCGGCTCCTCTTCTGGACTCCTCGGACGCCTCTGGGCTCGGTCGGCGTTGAGGCTGTCCCAGAACGCGTGGATCGCGTCCAGTTCAGGCCTCGGTCCTTCCTGGGTGGTCTGGTGGAGGTTGGCTGCGCAGACATAGTCGAGCAGGCTCTCTGTGATGTCTTCCGGGCAGTACTCGTCCTCCCGGAGGAGCTGCATCCTCACCAGCTCTTCACGCCTCCTCCTGGTCTCCGGAGAGAACTCCGAAGCCCAGTCAGCGGCGGATGCCGGGGGGCGCTCGACTCCAGGGGTGGTTTCTGCCGGTCCTGCCTCTTCCGCGATGATGATGCGGGGTGGCGGGAAGGCTGGGCGCGACGGACGCGCGGCGGGTGTCGACGGTGTCGCAAGCGTCGGCGTCGGCGTCGATGATGGTCCTGGGCGCGTGGAATCCGGCTCGCGGGGCCCAGCTGGGCGCGGCGGAGCGGGGCTCGTTGGACGCGAGGGTCCCGGCGACCGCGGCGTGGATGGGGGAGCGCGCTGCACGCCAGTGAGCGTCTCCGCTGATCCACGAACAGGCGGCGCAGGGACCCCCGGCGCCGAAGGTGGGAAGCGGCTGCTGCTTGCGCGGTTGGTGGTGCTCGCGGTCTCGCTCCGACTGGTGCCGGGGCGACCGCTGGCACGCGATGACTCGCGCTGCGGCGGGGTTGGTGCGGCTCTGCCGCGGGATTTCTCGTTCTTGTGGGGCATCTCGCCCTCGCTGTGCTGGCGCCGCGTCCCGGGGGGCGCGGCGCGGATGCGGATTAGCTAGATGCTCCCCTCAAGCGATGTTGGCGCTGTCCCTTTCTCACCCGAATATTAAAAATATTCGGGTAGAGAAAGATTTTTCGGTTCGTGGCACACGTGCGAGCTGGATGCTGAGTGGCGAGTTGTGGCGATCCATCCCGATCGCGGTTATGGTGGCCATATTTATACCCGCGGCCGGCGGCAGACGCGATTGTGCACGAAAGGAAAACGTATAGCGTTAGAAAGAGACGGAAAGAGAGAGAGAGAGAGAGAGAGAGAGAACATAAGAATAATAATATTATTTTCATTAATTATTATTATTCAAAATAAAAATTATACAGACGGCGCTAGTTCGTTAAATGACCTTGATATATTAGCGCAAAGTGCAATAGACAATGACAACAACAACATTTTCTCTATATCTATCTATCTATCTCTATCTGAGAAAGAAAAATCTAAATATACTCATTTAAGTATGTAATGTCAACAACAATATCATGAAAATCTTGTGTGAATTCATCGATTACATTGTTTTTATTGTTACCATTACTATTGTATGTTACGCATTTACTATAATATGATAAAATGATAATAATAATAATTATTATTATTATTAGTCATTTCTCCTAACGGTATCCTATGTCGTGTAAACAATAATTAATGTGAATGAATCATTCGAGTCGATGGACGTTTAAGTTTTATAGAAACGTGGTATATTAGAATCGTGTGCGGCCCTGAAAAGGGCCTTTTGTGTATATACAGAAGGTAATGTGGATAGCTGGAACTTCTAGAATCCGAGAGAGAAGGAAGGAAGTTCCAATCCGCCACCTTCCTTAAGCTCGTTCGCCTCTGATGCGACGCGCGAGCTGAATGTCCTTGGGCATGATGGTAACGCGCTTCGCGTGAATGGCGCACAGGTTGGTGTCTTCGAACAGGCCGACCAGATAGGCTTCGCTGGCCTCCTGCAACGCCATCACCGCGGAGCTCTGGAAGCGCAGGTCGGTCTTGAAGTCCTGAGCGATCTCACGGACGAGACGCTGGAAGGGCAGCTTGCGGATGAGAAGCTCGGTGCTCTTCTGGTAACGACGAATTTCACGAAGCGCTACCGTACCGGGCCTGTAACGATGGGGCTTCTTCACGCCGCCGGTCGCCGGTGCGCTCTTACGCGCAGCCTTGGTGGCCAGCTGCTTGCGAGGAGCCTTACCACCGGTAGATTTGCGGGCAGTCTGCTTCGTACGAGCCATTGCGCGATCACGACAAGCAAAATTCTCTTATATATTTAATTATATTATACCAAGCACGACGTGTTCACGATGAACGCGCGAGGAGGAATAAATCGGTCGCAGTTTTTTTTTTTTTTTTTTTTTTTTTGGCGCCCGGATATTAGGTGGAAAAAGGGCTGACCCTCTACGGAGAGGGAGGAGCAAAAAATGCGTCCAAGCACTTACAGGCCGCGACGGCCGGTGCCTGCGTCGTGTGGGGCTGACTGAAAGGACCTCCTGAAGGGAGGACCATCCCACTAAAAACTCCTTTAAGGCATTCGTCCAAGGGGACCGTACAGCCGACATCGGATAGCGACCTCTCGTTTGCGGAGCGAGAGGCGCTAGCGGCGCTCCCTAGAGAGCTACCGCTGGATAGATGACACTGAAGGTGTCAACGTATCATGAATAAGATTAGAATCGTCGGGAAGACGATTCTCTATGGAGAGTTGTACGCCCCTGTGGGCGGCCAGAAGATTCTCCACATCGGTGGAGAGTTTGTTAGGAGCGTCGGTCAAGATATTTCTTGGCCGACGGCAATTGTAACGGGTAGGAAGAGGGGCAGCATAGTCCGCTGCACCCTTGATTAAGGGGTTGGAATGGTTTTCTGAGCGGTCAAAGAACGCTTCAGAGAATTGTCTGAGGACTTGTTGTATTGGAGCGAGCTCCAGGTCGCGGTGGAGGTCAGCGTTTCTGACATACCAGGGGGCATTAAGTGCCCGACGACAAAAGAGATTTTGTATGACCTGGAGTTTGTCTAGGATGGTGGGATTCGCGTGAGCGAAGACTGGAGAGGCGTATGTTAACACCGGTCGAATGCAAACCTTATACAGCGTTCGCTTATTCCTGGCTGACAACTTGCTGTGTCTGCCAATCATGGCGTTGAGGCGGCTCATGTAAGAGCGGGCGGTATGGGTGACCTTAGAGACGTGGGGTCTAAAGGTGAGGCCCGGGTCAAGGGTAACTCCTAGGTATTTTACTGTGGGCCTCCATGGAATGGGGGCCCCAAGTAATTTGACGGAGGGCAGGTTGTTTAAGCGCCTGCGTTTGTGGTCGAAGCGCATTGCGGAGCTTTTCTCCGCATTGACTTCGATGCGCCATTTCCTAAACCAATCTCCTAACTCGTTGACCGAGCGTTGGAGTTTGGCGAGGACAGATGACTCCTTTTGCCCTTGGATGTAAAGGGCGGTGTCATCGGCGAAGAGTGAGAGCTGCACCCCATTTTTGGGGATAGGAATATCGTTGGAGTACGATATGAATAATGTAGGAGCGAGCACTGAGCCTTGAGGGACTCCGGCTGTTACGGGGCGTGGTGAAGAGAGGATACCTTCGTGCCTGTAGCGGAAGGTTCTGTCCTGAAGGTAGGAAGCCACGATGCGGACTAGGCGATCAGGAAGACCAGAATGGTATAGCTTGTATACCAGTCCTCCATGCCAGACTTTGTCAAAAGCCTTGGCGACGTCGAAGAAGACTGCTAGTGTCTTGTTACGTCTTGGATAAAACCCGCTTGTGATGTACTCGACAATGCGGTGGACTTGTTGGGGGCACGAGTGCTGGAGGCGAAAGCCAAATTGGTGAGGAATGATGAGTGGGGGAGCATCTATTGGGAAGAGGTGCCCTCTTATGTGAACGAGGATCACCCGTTCGAAAACCTTGCCCATTGCATTGAGGAGGCTAATGGGGCGGTGGTTGGAGGGAATATGTTTCGGTTTCCCAGGCTTGGGAATACCGATAACTGTTGCTGTCTTCCAGGCTGTTGGAAAGAAGCTAAGATCGAGGCAGGCATTGAAGATAATGACCAGAAGGGTCAGTGCCTGCTCGGGGAAGTGTTTGAGCGCCAGGTTGGAGATACCATCCGGACCTGGGGCTTTACGAGGTTTCAAACCGCGGATGACGGTCCGGACCTCGTCTGTAGTGATTTTAATGGGGGCAGAGGTGACAGGGAGAGAGATCTTTTTAAGGACCTCCTCCTCCACCTTGTGAATGTGGATAGGGTCGCACGGTTGAGTGCTGGGGGAGCACTGCGCAGCGATGCTATCTGCGAAGCATTCGGCCTTCTCAGCGTCTTCGAAGGCTATGCTGCCGTCGGGACGCGTGAGAGGGGGAGTGCTTGAGAAGGCTTCGGTACGAAATCGTCTAGCGATTTTGTAGAATGCCTTATGAGAAGGTTGGATATCCTCCATGAGAGAGTTCCAGTTGGAGTCCCTCATTTCGGCTAGCCGGGATCTGACTTTCCTTTGGAGGGCGTTAGCGCGCCTCCTAAGGACAGGGGTGGGATACTTGGCGGCCCATCTGAGGGCTGCGTTTTTGGTTTGGATTAGCTTCCTGACCTCGCGAGGTAGTTTGCGGTTCGGGACCTCTACCACCTTCGCGTTGTCATGAAGCGAAGTCTGAACTAGCTGGGTGAGTGAGTTCACCGTACTGTCTATTTTCTCCGAGCTAACAAGGTAGTCTGGGGGAATAGTATACGGTGAATCGGGGGCCTCTATGGCCGAGGTGAGAGATTTCTCGTACCCTTCCCAATTAGTGAAGGTTTTCGAGGAGGTATGGGGAGTTGGATCATAGGGACCTAACTGTAGAGAGACTGGACGATGGTCTGAGCCCAGATCGTCCAGTGTTTCGATCGCTCTTGTATTGAGCGCGACGCCTTTAAGGAGGGCGAAATCCAGCACGTCGGGTTCTTGGTCTTCCCGATCGGGGTAGTGGGTTGGCGCTGTTGGAGAGAAGATATCAAAGTCCAGTGCGCGGGAAATGGTTAAGAGTTTCTTACCGTTGGTGTTAGTCAGACGACTGTTCCAAACGGTATGTTTGCAATTGAAATCTCCAAATAGTACGACAGAGTCTCCGAGCGAGAGGAGGGCCTCCAAGTCGCTTTGGAGAGGGGCTTTATTGGCGGGGAGGTAAATTGAGGCTAAGATCAGGGACGGGTGTCCTGTCATGCCTAATTTGCATATGGTGGCTTCCATATTGGTGAGCTTGGGTGTTTCCAGAGGGGTGCAATGGAAGGATCTCTTGTAGTAGATGGCAGTGCCTCCGCCACGACGGTCGTCGGCTCTGTCATTACGTACAAGCGCGTAAGAGGGGAGACTTACGCCTTTAAGGGAGGGCTTGAGGAAAGTTTCCTGAACAAGCAACAGGTCGATATCCCTGTTGCGGACGAACTCTTTGAGTTCGGGAATGCAAGGCTTAAGACCTCGTGCATTGAAGGAGATAAGCGAGACGCCTTTAGGTTTTTGACGACCGGGATGAAGGGGTTGAGTATGAACGTTACTCATTGAATGGACTTGAACAACGCTAAGTGTTCAGAGTAGATTGCGATGCGCTCCGCCTGGCTGGCGTTACGCATCTTTTGCGAGACGAGTATGATCTCGTCGAGGTTCACGCCCTTAACGCAGTCCTTAAGGAACATGATATGTTCCCTTATCGGTCGCAGTATTTCGGCCCATATTTATACCATAACGAGGGTCGACATCCGCGGTCTAAATCGTTCCGTCTCACTCGCTCTCATGTAGCTGTTTCCCTCTCGCAAGCGACGATAATAAAAATAATAATTATAATTCCCCAAAAAAAAATAATAATAATAATAATAAATAGCTACTCAGCAGCAAGCGGGTGTTATAATAATATTTTTTTCTTTTTTCTTTCGCTGCAATAGTGGCGGTCATGATGAGCGAATACAAATAATATAATAAATACAATAAAAGTAAATAAAATTAACTAACGTAACCTAACCTAACCTAACAATTGAAGTATATATCGTACATACAATATATGAAATTGATATGTCGTGTCGTCCATTCTCTGTCGCATAATGATATTATCGTGTCGTATTTAATAACAACATTAAATCATTTTGAACTTTAATTATTAACTTATATAAAAATATTGTATTGTATTGTTATTGTGCGTGCGTGCCCGTTGTTATGTGTAATAAGATTATATTAATAAGACGTTTTTGCGTTTAATGAAACCAAATATATCGAATCGTATTGTGGCCCTGAAAAGGGCCTTTTGGTATTCCCAACGTACACAAACTTGGTAACGTTGTATGCGGAGAGTGTCGAGACGGCGCTACGACGACTCTCACTTGGAGCTGGTGTACTTGGTGACCGCCTTGGTGCCCTCGCTGACGGCGTGCTTAGCCAACTCGCCGGGCAGCAGGAGCCTCACGGAGGTCTGCACCTCCCTGGACGTGATGGTGGAGCGCTTGTTGTAGTGGGCGAGACGGGACGCCTCGGCTGCGATACGCTCGAAGATGTCGTTCACGAAAGAGTTCATGATGGACATCGCCTTACTGGAGATACCGGTGTCGGGGTGCACCTGCTTGAGCACCTTGTAGATGTAAATGGCGTAGCTCTCCTTCCTCTTGTGCTTCTTCTTTTCTTATCGGACTTGGAGATGTTCTTTTGAGCCTTGCCGGACTTCTTCGCTGCCTTTCCGCTAGCCTTGGGCGGCATGGTGAATGAATGCGACGAGTGCAAATCAAATTATATCGTACGACCTCACTCTGTGAGAGCTCGTAGGAGAATATATTTTTTTCCATCGGCGAGTGCCGTTTTTATTACGCGGTGGGTGATACGCGAGCGGGGATGCCGGCTAGCGCGGCGGCACTTTCGACCAATCAGCGACGAGGGGAGAGAGGTCGGGGGGGGGGGCGCGGATAATGGCGATGACGCGGCGCGCGACGTACGCGCGGGGCGCGGGGCGCGAGGCGCGAGAAGAGCGATCGGAAAATAAAAAAAACAAGAACAAAAAAATATATATTATATACGTAATAACAAAATAATAATGTTTGATAAACAAATAAAAATGAAAAAAAAAAAAAAAATCAAAAATCAAAAGGCTCGTTCAGATGTAACGTAATACAATGACAATGTATGTATGTGCGCACTTGTGCGTGTGTCGTTATATATATATTTATTTATTGCATTTAGTTTCTATCGTATATGATCGGTATCATATTCGGTGATCTCCTTAAATAAAAAAAAAATATATATATATGTATCACGCTTGTCATCTATTCCATAACAAACAAACATTTAATTAATTCAACTAATGGACGGACGCCTATTGCATGTTGTGATAATAATATCAATGATTATGTTAAATATATAATATAATTTTGGTTGAAGTGTAGTGTGTAGTGGGTAGGCACGCGTATATTGTGCATTATTGTTATAACTATTTATTATGACGTGTTGCATGAATAGAAACCGAGTATAAATCATTCGAATCATATTGTGGCCCTGAAAAGGGCCTTTTTGGACAATAAAAATTGTCAAACGTCAAAGGAGAGCGAGCGTACAACTACGCTCTTAGGCCTTCTTCTCGGTCTTCTTGGGCAGGAGCACCGCCTGAATGTTCGGCAGCACACCGCCTTGAGCGATGGTCACGCCGGAGAGGAGCTTGTTCAACTCTTCGTCGTTGCGAATCGCCAATTGAAGATGTCTCGGTATGATTCTGGTCTTCTTGTTGTCGCGAGCGGCGTTGCCGGCCAACTCGAGCACTTCAGCCGCCAGATATTCCATCACGGCCGCCAGGTACACCGGAGCCCCGGCTCCGACGCGCTCCGCATAGTTACCCTTGCGGAGGAGCCTATGGATACGACCGACGGGGAACTGCAGACCGGCACGATTCGAACGAGACTTCGCCTTTCCCTTCACCTTGCCACCTTTGCCGCGTCCCGACATGATTGTTGATTAATGAATTAAATTTGTAGAAATGTAACTACGACGTCGTAGCGTTCCACTTTAGAGTAACCTTTTTTCGCCGCGCTCGCGACGTATATATAGGCGCGCGACCGTCCGAAAGCGGTGGGGATGTCGGTTAGCGAGCGATCGAGCGAGCGAACGAGAGCGCACGTTGGAGCGTCCGTCTCGCTCTAACGTTTTGAATGAAGGTGATAAAAGTATTATTGTTTGTGAATATTGTTAAGGTGGGTGCAATAAAAGTAAACAATGGAACAATGCGTACAAATGAGAGAGATGTCGGAGGTGGTTGGTTATCCTATGAATCCTTTGAATGCTAATTAGTCGGTGAGATGCACTCGTGCCATGAAGGTCGCACTTGTTAATTAGTGCGATTGTCGGAAAGTGTTTAGTGGTTGAGGGCTTAGTGTTTAGTGGTTTAGTGTTTCAGTGTTTAGTGTGTTAGCGTGTGTTAGTGTGTTAGTGTGTTAGCGTTAGGTTGGCTCAGGTTAGGTTAGGTTAGGTTAGGTTAGGTTAGGTTGGCTCAGGTTAGGTTGGCTCAGGTTAGGTTGGCTCAGGTTAGGTTAGGTTAGGTTTAGGTTAGGTTGGCTCAGGTTAGGTTGGCTCAGGTTAGGTTAGGTTAGGTTAGGTTAGGTTGGCTCAGGTTAGGTTAGGTTAGGTTAGGTTAGGTTAGGTTTGGTTTGGTTTGGTTTGGTTTGGTTAGGTCGCACTTGTCAATTAGTGCGATTGTCGGAAAGTGTTTGATGTTTTAGTGTGTTAGTGAGTCGTCGGGAGTCGGGAGTCGGGCAGTCGGGCGAGGGTCGCGATGCCGGCGGTGGTGGCGGTGGTGGTGTGATGGTGGTCGTGCGTGAACCTGAGTCGTGCGTTATTAGTTAGTTAGTACGTTCGTTATGTAGTTAGTCTGAGAGAAATTCGCGCGGTTTCCCGGCGGTCGGTGGCGAGGGCGAGTGCGTGTGTCGTGTGCGTGTGCTTTTTTGGAGCTCGGAATGAATAATTATCGTGCAGCACAGGTGAATATATATTTAATTATTATTATTATTATTATTATTATTTTTTTCTTCTTTTGTTTTTTCCTGAACTCTCTCCCTCCGGTGCGTTGTTTATTAGTGGCAATAAATTTATAATGTATTCCTATGGGTATCCTATTGGAACCGATCGGCGTTATACCTATTTATATTGTACCGATTTGTTTTATTTTTAAAATTTGTTTTTTTTTTTTTTTTTTTTTTTTTTTAATTTGTTTTAAATTTCTCTCTTCTTTTCAGTTGGGTGCGTATGAGCAGCATATCGGGTGAGTGTTATTGTGTGTATTTTTTTTTTTTTTTTCTATCGTATGTAATGTGTATGTATAATATTTGTTTATTGTGTAATGTGTAATGTAACGGTGTGTCGAGTCGATTGTGTATGTATTGTATACGGGGCAGTCGGTACCTATATATATTATGTGTAGGACGTCGTATGTTTAGAAACGAATAATGTTTTCGAATTGTTTGTTAGCCCTGAAAAGGGCTTTTTAATTTGCGTTCGGCACCGCTCCCCGTAGGTCTCCGGGCGGAGGCGGGAGCGGTGCACCACGCGCGTGGACGCGATAGGTATACGATAACGATACCGCACGACGTCCACGAATGCGACGGCTTCGTCCCGATCGGGACACTTACTTTTTGGCCGCGGCTGCTTTTTTCGCGGCCGGCTTCGACTTGGGTGTGGCGGCGGCCTTCTTCGGCTTGGGTGCCTTCGGTTTCTTCGTGGGAGGCTTGGCGGTCTTCTTGGCTTTCGGAGCTGCGCTCTTGCCCTTCGCCGAGGCGGCGATGGCCTTTTTTGCGACGGGTTTCTTCTTCGCCGCGGCGGCGGCTTTCTTCTCTTTGGGGGTACCGCCGGCTGCCGCTTTCCCGGCCTTCGACGGCGAGGATGCGGCCGCTTTCTTGCCCGCCTTGCTCGCCGCTGTCGCTGTCGCTACCGCCTTTTTCGGTTTCGCGGACGCGGCTCGCCCGCCGCTCGTCTTTCCGCCGGTGGTCGGTTTCTTGGCGGCGGACGATTTGGATTCCAACTTGAAAGAGCCGGACGCACCCTTGCCCTTGGTCTGTATCAACGTGCCGGACTCGACGGCGCTCTTCAGGTACTTCCTGATGAACGGCGCCAGCTTCTCCGCGTCGACCTTGTACTGGGCGGCGATGTACTTCTTGATGGCCTGAAGCGAGGATCCACTGCGCTCTTCAGCTCCTTAATGGCGTTAGTCACCATCTCGGATGTCTTGGGATGAGTGGGCTTCGCTTTGGGCTTCTTCGCTCCGGCGGCCGCGGATGCCTTGGGTTTCTTTGCGGGCGTCGCGGGCGCTGCGTTTCGGTTGCTACTGCTGTGTCTGCCATTTTCTTCGGTGTCTTCGTCGTCTTGTCTTGCTTTTCTTGATAATGAAGCTCGCGAACGAATTGTAAAGCGACGATATTATAGTTGTTGCCTTAAATTCTATCGCTGGGAACGTTCTTACCCTCCGGGCGCACATATATTGCGGCAATGTCAACATAAGGGCGGGTGGGCAGGAAATTCGGGTCTCGAGGATACCCTCTTGCCCGGGCAATTTCTCAGGTGGTAAATACCCCCCGGATTCTTGATATTTATTCATAATAATATAATGTTATTTAAACATAATAAAATAATGAACAAATATAAAAATTTCTATCATCCCCCTGTTGAGGGGGTGATTCGGTAATTATCGCGTCGTTGTACCGAGCGGACGGTCGGCCCCCTGATGGTCGGGGGTCGCCAGCCCTGGGAGCTCCCGCGGGAGCGGGCGCCCCGTAGGTGGTCGATCGTGTAGGGGCGCGAACCCCTTTAAATGGGAGTATGGTCCGGCCTCCGCCCGCTCATACATTGAGCGTGCGAGGCGGACCACAAACTCCTCGACCGTTTCGATCTTAAGGTCGCGCCTCACCACTTCGTTCCTGACGTAGCGACCCGCCCCCACGATTGCTCGTAGGGCCAGGTTCTGCTGGGCCTGGAGACGCTGGCGTTGCGACCTAGATACCAACGCGTACCATGCCGGCGCCGCGTAGGTAAGTCGTGAACGAATGTAGGTCTTGTAGATCCCTAGTTTCGTCCTTAACGGTAACCTGGATGTAAGCACCGGTCGGAGCATCGCTCGGGCCGCTCGGGCCTGGTGGATCGATTGTTCCACCTGCGGGATCATGTGCAACGAGCGATCGTATGTTACATCCTAGGTATTTAACTATTGGCTGCCAAGCTACCTCCGTGTCACGGAGCCTCAGCGGAGCCGGCATGATACGCTTGCGGCCGACAGTATTGCGACTGTCTTTCCGACATTGACAGCCATGCGCCACTTATCCAGCCACATAGGTAGTAAGTCGAGCAGACGCTGCATTCTCCGTGCAGCTAAGTCCGCTCGGCGGGACGACGCGAAGTACGCACTGTCATCTGCGAACAACGCGAGCATAACGTCGCGCTCCCAGTCTTCCAGGTGACCTTGGAGAGTGGGGGCGTCGTTGGTGTATAGAGCATAGAGCCACGGAGAGAGGCAGCTGCCCTGCGGCACCCCCGCACGTATGGGCCTAGGGGCTGAGGCGACGCCCTCGACCGAAATATAGAAACTGCCGCTCACTTAAAAAACGATGCTATCAACCGTATCAGCGTCCGCCGGGGCAGGTGTATTCATCATTTTTGCATATGAGCCCCTCATGCCATACGCGGTCGAACGCCTTCTCGATATCGAGAAAGACGCCGACCGTGTGACGGCCGTAGTTGAGCTCTGATGCCAAATGATGAATAACCCGCTTGAGCTGCAGCGTTGTAGAGTTGACCGGCGCGGAGACCCGAACTGCTCGTCCCTTATATTAAGGAACGGACGCAGTCCGTTTCAACGCCAGTCTCTCAACAGCCTTAGCTGTGGTTGATAGCAGGGTTATGGGGGCGGTTAGCTACCCGGGAGACGGCGGTCTTTCCCCGGTTGTCGGGAGGGACGATTACCTTCCCTAATTTCCAGATGGTCGGGAAATGGCCTGTGCGTAGGATGGCGTTTAAAGACCCGCGTCAATGCGACAAGGCCCCTCTGGACAGCATACCTAGCGCCGCGTTTGGGGATCCCGTCGTGAACCTGGGGCCTACGCCTTGGTAGACGTAAGGCCGCCTTCCTTACCTCAGTGGGAGAGATAAACTCGATCCTTCGAGTGCCGGTGTCGGGTCCCTAAGGGTCCCCTACTCTACGCCCTACGTCCTCGTGATGCGCGGAGGCTGACAGTGGCGGGTGGATGGGGCGAGAAAATTCTGCTTTCCATAGACCCCGCAAGTATCTGCCGCGGTCCTTCGCTGCGGTGACCCGCCTCCCCCCGCCATCTAGGAGAGGGGTGGACGGGACCTTAGCACGAGTCCGCTGTCCTATTGAGATGATGAGAGACGTTTGCGACTCGCCAGCCTGGTCGATTCCTCATCTCCCAGGTGGCCCCTCGCAGCTCCGCCATCTCCGCAGACAGCCGCTCGGCCAACGCATTCAGGTCGCGCTTGACCCGGGGACAACGTGTGCGCGCCCAGAGCTCGCGCAGCTTACGCTTTTTAGCGAGCATGTCGCTTAGACGGACTGGGAGTGGTGTACTATAGCGGCCCGTCTCCACAGGGGACTGCGAAGTCGAAGCCGCCAGGGCATTAATAATTGAGGTTTGAACCGCCTCGGTGGCGGCTTCGACCCCCTCGGCGGAGGAGAGCGAGCCGCTAAACTTAATAGAATTTAAGGTAATTTTTAAACTTATCCCATCCGTCTTGCTGCGGAGTCTGGGGGGTTCCACACACGCCGCCCCAAGGCCAAGAACGACCAATATGGGCAGGTGTTGTGTGTCCAGGTCATACACACCTCCACATGGACTGGACACGCGAGATCCTTGTTGAGTATGATGTCCAAGGACATCTGGGCGGTGGACTCGTCCGAGGGGATATGGGTAGGGGCCTCAGGACCCTGTACCTCATAGCCTTTAGCCTCGGAGTCTTCATACATCTTCCGTCCCACGGGACTGATGACTCTGGACCCCCAAGCCAAGTGCTTGTGCGTTGAGGTCACCAGCCACCAAGGGTCGGAGCACCACCATCCATGATTTCGAGATGTCCTGCGGGTCAAATTGGGGACCTGGTGGCGATACGCCGCATAGATTCGAGGTCCCTTCCCGCCGCACTCAACGCTACCCCTATGGACGGCGTGTGGGTGAACGGCGGGTTGGCAATATCCTCGTGTACCAAGTCGTTTCGAACCGCAACCGCGGTTCCCCTAAAAGGAAATCCCGGGGCGTCTTTTTCGTCCAACGCCGGTACACGTGGTAATTAGGGTAGCCTTAGATCGAGGCCTGCACGCACTTGGTCTCACCCAGGAGCACGACGTGAATGTCCTGCGCCTGTATGAGACCCACGTAGCGCTTGCAGGTTCTAGTGACGCCGCCCGTTCCAGTACAGCACCCTGAGGACGCTGCACTGGACCCCGATGACGTCTGAAGCAATCCGTTTGCACGGCCGCAACCAAGTCCGGGTGCCGGGCCACTGCCTCGCAGATGGACTGCAACTGCTGCTGTGACAAGGGCATCTGCGGGCGTGTCAAGCCGAGGGCACGAAAGGGCCGCGCAACGGCGACCGTGTTGTGGTCTGACGGGGGTCGGGGTGTTGGTCGCTCCTCCGGTTCCTCGATCCTTACCGCCTCTGCGGTCTCCTTGCGGCCGGTGCCCTCCTCTGCGACAGGCTGGGTCCGGGAGTTGGGCACGGCGGGGGCGCGGAGCGGGCTGTCGCGGCTGTAGGGCCGGCGCGCGACTCAGGAACTACCTGTGCCCGGCCGGCCTCCATCCACGCCCTAGCGGGGGGGCTGGCCCCGCGGCCGGATGCGTCTCTGGAGCT